>JAHRHZ010000057.1:18859016-18977786 GCA_024137785.1 Ginglymostoma cirratum | reverse complement strand
GAGGTAATTGATTGTAGACACTGCCTGGCCTGCTGTGTTCCTCCAGCTCCACACTCTGTTAATCTAGGTTGGTAGATAGGTCTGACCCTCCCACAGACACTATAAGCATCCTCTTAAACAATAACTGTTTCATGCCTTTTGGCTGGCACAAACCAGCTTTAAGTGGATGACTGAGGCATCTACAGCTGCTTTTGAACTCTAGGCAGATATTAGTGTGTGGACTGTTTGATAGTACAAGGAACCTACACCAGCAATGATCAGTTTAATTCTCCACTGAACTATATTTTAACAAAACCTAAGTCAGAATTCTGGCAACAGATTGCATCCTTGCACAGAATTGAAAAGGAGGCTTCATGTAGAAACTCTAGTCAAAGCCAGCTATGAGAATGTAACAAATAGCAGAGGGAGAGGGTAGGCCATTGGGCCCCTTTAACTTGAACCACCTTTCAGTAAGTTCTTGGTTGAGCTAATGCAGAAATTCTTTAATGATACTGAAATACGTGAGCTACATGAAAGTTGGCATCAGCATTTTTGAACTTGAAGGTGTAGTTTGGCTTTGGATACTGAATAATGTGTTGCAAGCTTAGATCTACAGTAGTTTTAGTGTAGCTATTCCCAGATTTTCTATACAAGGATGTCTTTTTACCAAAAGAAAACCTTTGCAACTGCTGTTTGTGATAATTATTTCATGTTGAGCTTATAGTAGAGAACTACATATTTGTGTAAAGAATTCCTAGAAAATATTGATAATACCAGAGACTCCAGTTTGAATTTCAAAGACAGCTCAAAATGTTGTTTATATTTTTGAAAAAAAAACTATGATAAAACAAGTGATCAGAGATTCTTGTAGTTTACAAAGATATTTCAATCTCTCTTCTCCACCCCTCCTCACCCTTAGTTTTAAAGCGCATTCTTTCTCTTCTAAATAATTGACTTCACCATGTCAACTCACTTTAAAGTCATTAGGTTCTCCACCATCCACCATGTTCTGCTTATAAAGGCATTCTTTTCCTGACATCCTGTAGTTCTTTACACGCTCTCCCACATTAACACAGCCTTCAAAGACCTACCGATTTCATTACTTAAATGGTACAGCAACAAAATTATCTAGTTGATTTACAGCTTAACGATATAACCGTCTCCTGGATCTAGGTATAATAAAATTTGGCAGTTGTGTATGAGTGGAAATCCAATATCCATTACATTTTAACGACTTTGATTCTAACAACCTTCCAGTTCACTTTGTTTTAATGACAACACTTCGCTTTTGAGAAAAGCGATGATTTGAAGCACTCTTTAGTCTTTGAGGTAACTAACTAATTGTCAAATCCATTTCATTTACACTCCTCAACACCATAAAATTTATGTTTTAGAAACAGTGCATGTACGAACTAAAATGAGAGCCAGACACTAACAATTGGTAACTTCCTTCATGGTTTGTTGAGTGGACAGAAACAAAACAATGATGTGTCAATACATGCTCTTGATTAAAATTGAAGGTACTGGAGAAACTGACGCAATGAAAAATATTGAAATGGTGTCTTTGACACTTGAGGAACGTTAATGTTGTTTAGTAATGTGAAGTGTAGCAAAATTAGGATCGTGTTGATGGATTTTTGTTCAGTTTGCGTGTCATAGGTAACATGAAAATGTTTGGGCTTGAATCCTGAAATTATATCTGATGTGGAGCATCTAGAATTTTTAAAAACATTTTCCCTCCCTTGAAGGACTGCCTCTTGAATTAACGCCTCATTAAAAAGGCAATAATTTTATGAACTGAAAGGAAAAGTGGAAAAAGGAAGGCAGAAAATTGGAGGATTTTCCACTCAGTGTTACCCCTTTCATTTCTGCCCAGGTGTTGGTGGACAAAAGGAGAGAGCCCAAAATTGGCTGTGTTGGTTTAATTTCAGTTTGAAATACACTTGCAGGGTTATTCAAAAGTGATTATTTAAGTTGAATAGTACTTTAGTTGTATTCCCTCCTGTCTCAAAGCAGTTTTTTGGAATATGGATGGAAAGCACACTAACACTGATTCATTTGTGAAAGGCGCTGTGCTTGTTGATGTTCTGACAGTAAAGAGTTATTGAAGTAGTTACTCAGACTTGATGTCTGACCAGTTGGAATCTCCTTGAAAACTGTGTACCTTGTGGAAAAAGAGACCAGGGAGCCCTGAGTAGAATAGAGCTTCTGTTTTAATACTGTAGAGTGGTTTAATTGAGCCTGCTTTTGGCAGGTTATGTGGCAATGGAGGTTCAGTGGAGGTTGAAAATGTTAGCATTTTCGAGAGTTATGATTTTAGAACCATCTTGTTCTGCATGGCATTGCTAACTAAAGTCCCTTTAACTTTTCGAAACAGTTGCAGATTTTGGTTGCCAGATCCCTTCTCTGGTGAAATATTCAAAACCCTTGAAGTTTCCCAATTGAAAGTTTAGTTGTATGTTGGCCTGTTGCAATTTTGTAGAATAGGACAATGAAAAAGACAGGTTAGACAGTTTTATTTTTGGCCACAGCTTTGTTTGTAGCAGAAAATGACCTTATGTGGTGTTAGATACCATGAAAATTATTATAATTCCTTCTAATGTTCTTGATCAAGCACATGTCTAGTATGTTTGTCTAATATGGAGCACGCAAGACGCAGTGGGCATCTGCTGTATTTACTTTGATTAATCATGTGATCATTGGTAATTTTGTACTGTTCTACATGACCTCCTAGCTATGCATTTTGTGTTCGAGGAATAAACAGATGACCTTCTCTGGACCCGTTTAGATTTGATTTGATTTGCATTTAGATTTGACAGGTACTTGGAACTTCAGTATCAGTGTTCCTACGTACTGGGGACTGTAACCTAGAGAGAACAATAAAGTAAATGTTGCTGCGTGAGAATACGGGAATCACGCAAAATTATCTTTTTGTTTACTCTGACCTTCTGGGGAATTTAAAAACAGCATTTGGGTTTTACAAGATATAATATGTGTATTTCATACCATACAGGGATTCCGATTCATTTCAAGCTAACTGACTTAGTCATAGGGTTGTACAGCATGGAAACAGACCCTTCAATCCAACTCGTCCATTCTGACCAGATAGTGTAAATTTACCTAATCCCATTTGTCAGCATTTGGTTTATATCCCTCAGAAACTTTCCTATTCATTTTCCCATTCAGATGCCTTTAAATATTGTAATTGTAATTCTACCCACCACCTCCACTTCTTCCTCTGGCATACACTTCCATACACTCACCACCCTCTGTATGGAAAAAGTTGCCCCTTACGTCCGTTTTAAATCTTTCCCCTCTCACCTTAAACCTATGCCATCTGGTTTTGGACTCCACTACCTTGAGGGAAAAGATCTTCGCTATTCATCCTATCCATGCCCCATGATTTTGTAAACTTCTATAAGGTCACCCCTCGACTTCTGATCCAGGGAAAATAGCCCCAACCTATTCAGCTTTTCCCTCTAGCTCCAACCCTCCAATGATGATGTACCCTTGTAAATCTTTTTTGAACCCTTTCAAGTTTCACAACATTCTCCCTATAGTAGGGAGACCAGAACTGAATGCAGTATTCCAAAAGTGGCCTAACTAATGTCCTATACCGCTGCAACTTAACCTCCTAATTCCTGTACTCAATGCGCTGACCGATAAAGGCAAGCGTACCAAATGCCATCTTCACTATCCTTCTACCTATGACTATGCTTCCAAGGAATTGTGAACCTGCGCTCCAAGATCTCTGTTCAGCAACACTTGTCAGGTTCTTGCCATTGAGTGTATAAGTTATCCCCTGATTTGCCTTCCCAAAATGCAGCACCTCACATTTATGTAAATTATACTCCATCTGCCATTCCTTGGCTCACCACCCCAGCTGACCAGCGTTCCACTGTACTTGGAGGTAACCCTTTTGGCTATTTGCTCCACCACTAATTTTGGTGTCGTCTGCAAACTTACTAACCATACCTACTGCGTTAGCATCCAAATCATTTATAAAAATGACACAAAGCAGTGGACCCAGCACCAATCCTTGTGGCACACTGCTGGTCTCAGGCCTCCAGTCCGAAAAGCAAATCTCTGCTACTACCCTCTGTTTCCTACCTTCGAGCCAGTTCTGTATCCAAATGACTGGTTCTCCCTGTATTCCATGTGATCTGACCTTGCTGACCAGTCTACCATGGAGAACCTTGTCAACTATTTTACTGAAGTCCATATAGATCACATCCACCGCTCTGCCTTCATCAATCCTCTGTTACTACTTCAAAATGAAGTCTTTTTAAAAAATCTGAGAATCCCAAAAGTTACCAAGTTTATACATCAGGACTGTATTAATTTTTATGTAAGTACAAAAAAAATCACCATTATTATGTGCCAAAGGAAGCCATTCAGCCCTTCATGCCTGCGCTGAATCTGTTGTCTCCTGTGCCGATCTCCTGTCTTTTCCTCCTACCCTGCACACCATTGCCATCCAAAATAAAAGTTGTGCCCTGTTGAATATCTCAATTGAACCTGCCTCCTGCACATTTCCAGGCAGTGTATCCCCCATTACCCAACAACTCGCTGTGTGAAATTTTCTTCTTCGCCATCTTGCTTTGTTTGGACATCACTTTTAAATCTATGCCCCCTCATTCTTCCTTTTTAAGTAGAAAAAACTTCACATTATCTAGTCTGTTCAGCCTGCTCATGGTTTTGAAGCCCTCAAACAGATCTCTCAGCCTCCTTTTCTCTCAAGGGTGAATAGTCCCAACTTCAAAAATGAGTAGCTGGAAAAACTCAGGTCTGGCTGCATCTGTGGAGAGAAAGTAGAGTTAATGTTTCAGGTCCAGTGACCCTTCAGAACTGAGTTGATAGGGAGGAGAATGTCACAAAGAAACTTAACTTTTAGCAATAATTTTATAATATGCTACAGAAAAGATCCAGTTTGAGTTTTTTTAATAGTATATACAAAGAGGCAGTGGAGTAGTAATATTGTCTCCTGGAGTAGTACTCCAACTGGGATCTCTTAGTGTGAAAGGGTTAGATGGAATGGAGTTTATAATGTGCTTCCAGGAGAGCTTTTAGTACCAGTATATAATTCTATGAAAGATGGGGCAGGGCAAATCCTAAAGAATGAAGCCAGTCAAGTGGTTGAAGTTTCAGTGGGTGAGCATTGTGATTGTAAATTTACAAGGTCATTATGGAAAGGGATAAGGATGTTGCAGACATTAACTGTCCAAATTGGGGAAGTTTGATTTTAATATCACTAGACAGGATCTGACAAAAATGGACTGGGAGCAGCTACTTGCAGAGAGTTCTGCATTTGGAAAGTGGGAGTCTTTTTTGAAAGCAGTATAATGAGAATTCAGGGCTAGTGTGTTCCTCTGCGTGAAGAGCAAAGGCACAAACTCCAGGGAACCCTGGATGTCAGGAGATGTCAAGAGTTTGATAAACAGCAAGGAAGCCTATGTCGGGTGCAGCACACTAAAAACAGGGGTGGCCCTTCAAAACTATAGTGTGTGTCAGGGTTGCTTAAATAGGAAATTAGAACAGAAGGAGGGGCTATGTAAAATATTTGGCAGATAGGATCAAGGAAAACCCCAAGGCTTTTTAGTATGTTAAGAGTAAAAGGATTACTAGAGTAAGAGTGGGACTTAGAGACTAAAGGGGTGTGTTGCAGCCAATTGACTTGGGTGATGTCTAAATGGATACTTCTCATCTGCATTTGCAGAGGAGTAAAACATTGTCGCCGAGGATGTTACTTAGGATGTTGAGGTTTTAAAACAACTTAAAATTATTGAGGAGGCGGTATTAGATGTTTTAGAGGGCATGAAGGAGTATAAAACTCCAGGGCTTGATGTATCCTAGCCTACTGTGGGAGGCAAGGGCGGAGATTGTTTGCGCCTGGTGGATATATTTGATACTTTGCTGGCCACAGATGAAGTGCCAGCTGACTAGAGAACAGCTAATGTTTTTCCTTTGTTCAAGAAGGGCAGCAGGGGAATGGCCAGGTAAGTACAGACCAGCTATTTTGATGTCAGTGATAGGGAAATTATTGGCTGGGTGTCGGGGAAGGGGGGAGCACTCAAGTACGGGATTAATCAATATTTTGAAAGGCAGGGATTGTTCAGATAGTCAACATGGTTATTTATTGTGGGAGATCCTGTCTGACTAATTGAATATTTTCAAAAGATGGCTAAATATATTGATGAGAGTAATGCAGTTGATGTGGTTTACGTGGGCTTCGGTAAGGCCTTTGACAAGATCCCAAGTGGATGCCTGGTCCAGAAGATAAGATTCAATGAGATCCAAAGCAAGTTAGCAGACTAGATCCAAAATTGACTCTCAAACTGTGTTATCTCAAAATGTACAACCCTTTGAGTGAAGAAATTACTTGTCATATTTGAGGCATATATAAAGTGGATAGTCAGAGAGTTTTTCCCAGGGTGGAAATGACTATAACAAGGGGGCATAATTTTAAGGTGTTCGGAGGAAGGTGTAGGGGAGATGTCAGAGGTAGGTTCTTTACACAGAGTGTGGTGGGCGTGTGGGATGCACTGCTGGCAGTAGTATGGAGTCAGATACTTTTAAGCGACTCTTGGATAGGCACATGGAGGATAGTGAAATGTAGAGTAGGCAGGGTAGTTAGATCTTAGTAGGATAGAAGGTTGGCACAACCTGGTGGGCCGAAGGGCCTGCAGTGGGCTGTACTGTCTTGTGTTCTAAATAGGAGGCAAAGGATGATGGATGGTTACTTTTGTAATTGGAAGTTTGTGATCAAAGGTGCACCATAGGAATCGATGCTTGGACCCTTGCTGTTTTTCTACATTTAGTTACTTGGATGTGAATATGGAAGGTATAATTAGTAAGTTTGCAGATGTTGCTAAAATTGGTGGTGTTGATGGTGAGAAGGATGATCCTGAGCTGGAGTCTGATATTGATCAGCTGATAAATTGGGCGGAACAATGGCAGATAGAATTTTAATCCTGATAAGTGTGAGGTGATGCATTTTGGGAGGTCTAATAAGGGAAGGATTTACACAATAAATGACAGGTCCTTAGGAAATACTGAAGAACAAAGGGACCTTGGTATACAAGTCCATAGACCCTTGAAGGTGTCTGCATAGATAGACAGGAAGGTGAAGGTGTGTGGGATGCTTGCTATCATTAGTTGGGGCGTAGAATATAGTAGCAAGAAAATCTTGTTACAACATTATAAAGCATTGGCTGGGCCACAGATGGAATACTGTGTGCGGTTCTGGTCACCACACTGTTGGAAGGATGTGATTGCACTGGAGAGTCTGCAGAGGAGATTTACCAGGATATTGCCTGCATTGAAAAGTCTGTTGAGGAGAAACTGGATAGATTAGATTTGTTTTCTTTGGAACAGAGGAGGCTGATGGAGCATTTGATTGAGGTGTACAAGTTTGAGAGGCATAGACAAAGTAGATAGTGAGAATATTTGCCCCATGGCAGGAGTGCCTAAGACCAAAGGGCATAAGTTTAAGGTGAGGGGTAAATGGTTTAGAGGAGATTGAGAATTTTTATTTTCATCCAGGGGCTGATGGAAATATGGAACTTGCTGCCTGATGGGGTGGTGAAAGCAAGTAGTCTTGCAACATATGAACTTCGCCAGAATGCCCCCAGTCCCTTCATCCAGATCATTAATATATAAAGTGAACAGCTGCGGCCCCAACACTGAACCCTGCGGGACACCACTTGTCACCGGTTGCCATTCCGAAAAAGAGCCTTTTGTCCCAACTCTCTGCCTTCTGTCAGACAGCCAATCCTCAATCCGTGCCAGTTACTCACCTCAAACACCACAGGCCCTCACCTTACTCAGCAGCCTCCCGTGAGGCACCTTATCAAAGGCCTTTTGGAAGTGTAGATAGATAACATCCACTGGGTTCCCCTGGTCTAACCTACTTGTTACCTCCTTAAAGAATTCTAACAGGTTTGTCAGACACGACCTCCCTTTATTAAATCCATGCTGACTTGTTCTAATCCGACCCTGCACTTCCAAGAATTTAGAAATCTCATCCTTAACGATAGATTCTAGAATTTTACCAACAAATGAGGCTGGACAGGCTGAGACTTCTTTCAGTAGAGTGTAGGAGGTTGAGAGGCGACCTTACACAGGTTTTTAAAATCATGAGATAGATAAGGTGAATGGCAGGTGTTATTTCTCTAGGATGTGGATTTCAAGACCGGGGGCATATTTTTAAGGTGAGAGGGGAAAGATTTAAGAAGGACATGAGGGGCAACTTTTTTTTTGACCAAAGCACGGTTCATTTGCGGAATGAACTTCTAGAGGAAGTGGACGATGCAGGTACAATTACAATGTTTAAAAGGCATTTCGATAAGTACATGAGTAAGAAATGTTTTGAGGAATATGGGCCCAACGCAGGCAGCTGGGATTAGTTTAGTTTGAGATTCTGGTCAACATGGACTGGTTGGATTGAAGGGTGTGTTTCCATGCTGTATTTTCTGACTCTATTAAAGGAGCCATTGTTTTCCTTTCCAGGCAGTTAATTTTGAAGGTTGGTCAAATACCATATTTGTGATGCAGTTCTTGCTGTCCTGCGTAATGGGGTAAGTTTACTTTCTGTTTAAACTCCTGAAAATGATTGATGGTTCTTGTGTTTTACAGAGGAAAAAAAAATCACTTCTTCCAAATGAGTAGTTCCCAGTTGAACTCGTGCAAGAATAAATCCATGCATTACTCATATAGTAATGCTGAACTGTGCAGACCAAGAAGGTTCAAGGTTCAGATCTCCGTATTGGGACAACTACTCACTTAGGGTAATAAGAGTGATTTAATTAGTCATTATTTCCCTGAGCTGAAAAAAGAGGGGTTAGAAATGTGGGAAAACAAGCCAGCTAGTTTGTAACTTCTGATGTCTGTACAATGACCCGCTAGTGGAAAAAATGTAAATATAGTTATTGGCTTCGGGCAAGGTCTGCTGGATGCCATCCAGAATTGGATTTAATACTGAGGTTCATTCCTAACCTTTCATTTGTAGGACTGTATGCCTGAGTGCCAGTAGTATATTCAATTCGGAAAACACATTTTCTGTTTTTTGATGTTCAGTACTAATTGTGCTCCTTGAACAGAAGTCCAGCTCTTCTACCACGAGAGTCAGTCTGTCCTCCTCATTTGGCCCTCTAAGTCCAGATATCTTTAAGTTAAATCTGCATGACACTCTTTCCTGAGGCCAGTTTATCCTTCTAGTAAGGTGCCTAAAAGTAATCCTGATTGGTCTCATGCAGTTTCAATATAACTGAATCATAATCTCCCCTAACTTGCATTCCAGTCTGTTCAAGGTGAAGACCAACATTTCATTAACTTTTTTGATTTGCTTCCTGCAACTAGAACTTATAACTTACTGCCACAATGAATTCCACTTGCCCTTTTTACTTGCACATAAAATATACACACAACAACATAAGCAAGCTGTGAATAGTGTCATCTGAGACTTATTACATAATTGCATAGGTAATAAATGATATAGCATAGATAGATGGATGACTGAGAAATAGAGAGCTGGAGAAGTAAATGAAACTTTGTGACACTTTGTGTACAGTACAAGGAAGGTCACAAATGAATAGAATATGGAAAATAGTATCAGCCATACTAGAAAGAAGGTGGTACATTTATACTGCTTTTTATTCATTCGTGGGATGAGGGCATCACTGATGAGGCCAGTATTTATTGCCACTCTCCGACACCTCTTCCTACCGCCCCCTGGATCATGACCCCACCCCCGAGCACCAAACCATCATCTCCCAAACTATCCACAACCTCATCACCTGAGGTGACCTCCCACCCACCACCTCCAACCTCATCGTTCCCCAACCCCACACCGCCCGCTTCTATCTCCTTCCCAAAATCCACAAACCCGAATGCCCTGGTCGACTCATTGTCTCCGCCTGCTCCTGCCCCACCGAACTCATCTCCACCTTCCCAGACTCCATTTTCACCGCCTTGGTCCAGGAACTCCCTACCTATGTCCGTGACACCACCCACGCCCTCCACCTCCTCCAGAACTTCCAATTCCCCGGTGCCCAACACCTCATTTTAACTACGGACGTCCAGTCCCTATACACCTGTATTCCCCATGCAGATGGCCTAAAGGCCCACCGCTTCTTCCTATCCTGCAGAACCGACCAATCCCCCTCCACCGACACCCTCATCCGCTTAGCCGAACTCGTCCTCACCCTCAACAACTTGTCTTTCAATTCCTCCCACTTCCTACAGACAAAGGGGGTAGCCATGGCTACCCGCATGGGCCCAAGCCATGCCTGCCTCTTTGTAGGTTACATGGAACAATCCCTCTTCCGTACCTACACTGGCCCTAAACCCCACCTCTTCCTCCGTTACATTGATGACTGTATCGGCGCCGCCTCGTGCTCCCATGAGGAGCTCGAACAGTTCATCCACTTCACCAACACCTTCCACCCCAACCTGAAGTTCACCTGGACCATCTCTAAAAATTCTCTCTCCTTCCTGGACCTCTCTGTCTCCATCTCAGGTAACCACCTGGAAACCGATGTCCATTTCAAGCCCAGTGACTCCCACAGCTACCTGGAATACACCTCCTCCCACCCACCTTCCTGCAAAAATGCCATCCCCTATTCCCAATTCCTTCGCCTCCGCCACATCTGCTCCCAGGATGAGGCATTCTACTCCCGCACATCTCAGATGTCCTCATTCTTCAAGGACCGCACCTTCCCCCCCGCAATGGTTGAGAATGCCCTCGACCGCGTCTCCCGCATTTCCCGCAACTCATCCCTCACACTCCATCCCCGCAATAACAACCAAAAAAGAATCCAATCGTCCTCACGTACCACCCCACCAACCTCCGGATCCAACGCATTATCCTCCGACACTTCTGCCATCTGCAATCCGATCCCAACACCAAAGACATTTTTCCCTCCCCACCCTTGTCTGCTTTCTGGAGGGACCACTCCCTCCGTGACTCCCTTGTCCGCTCCACACTCCCCTCCAGCCCCACCACACCCAGCACTACACCTGCCCCCACACCTTCTCCCTCACCCCAATCCAAGGCCCCAAGGAGACTTTCCACATCAAGCAGATGTTCACCTGCACATCTGCCGATGTGGTATACTGCATCTGCTGTACCCGTTGTGGCCTCCTCTACATCGGGGAAACCAAGCGGAGGCTTGTGGACCACTTTGCAGAACACCTGCGCTCGGTTCGCAACAAACAACTGCACCTCCCGGTCGCGAACCATTTCAACTCCCCATCCCATTCCTCAGACGACATGTCCATCCTGGGCCTCCTGCAGTGCCACAGTGATGCCACCCGAAGGCTGCAGGAACAGCACTCATATTCCGCTTGGGAACCCTGCAGCCCAATGGTATCAGTGTGGATTTCACAAGCTTCAACATCTCCCCTCCCTCAACCGCATCCCAAAACCAGCCCAGCTCATCCATGCCTCCCTAACCTGTGCTTCCTCTCACCTATCCCCTTCTCCCACCTCAAGCCCCACCCCATCTCCTATCTACTAACCTCATCCCGCCCCCTTGACCTGTCCGTCCTCCCTGGACTGACCTATCTCCTCCCTACCCCCCCACCTACACTCACCTTTACTGGCTCCATCCCCGCCTCTCTGACTTGTCTGCCTCCTCTCCACCTATCCTCTCCCCTATCCATCTTCTATCTGCCTCCCCCTCTCTCCCTATTTATTTCCGAACCCTCTTCCCCTCCCCCATTTCTGAAGAAGGGTCTCGGCCCGAAACGTCAAGCTTTCCTGCTCCTGTGATGCTGCTTGGCCTGCTGTGTTCATCCAGCTCTACACCTTGTTATCTCTTTATTGCCCATCTTGCCTAGTTAAGAGACGATCACATTGCTGTGGGTCTGGAGTCACATATTGGCCAGACCAGGAAGGGGTGGCCGTTTCCTTCCCTAAAGGACGTTAGTGAATCAGATGGGTTTTTCTGACAATTGACCATGGATTCATGGTCATCGTTACATTCTTAGTTCCAGTTTTTTAAAATTAAATTTAAATTCCACCATCTGCTGTGGTGGGATTTGAATTCAGGTCCGCAAAACATTATCTGGGTCTCTGCATTAACAGTTCTGCGATAATACTGCTAGACCATTGTTTCCCCAGGATCATGCCACCTGCAAAACGTGTGTGATTAATGATTTTTGAGTATGGGAGTTCGGACATTATGTTGAGGCTGTACAGGACATTGGTGATATCTCTTCTGAGGTACTGTGTCCAGTTCTGGTTGCCCTGTTACAGGAAGATTTCTACTAAGCTGGACAGGGTTCAGAAGACACTTGCCAGGATGTTGCCAGGAATGGAAGGTTTGAGTTATAGGTAAGGATGGCAGTTCCCTTCCCTAAAGGACATGAGTGAACCAGATGGGTCTTTTCCCGACAATCTGCAATGGATTCATGGTCATCATTAGATTCTTAATTCCAGATATTTTATTGAATTCAAATTCCACCGTCTGCCGTGGCGGGATTCAAACCTGGGTCCCCAGAATGTTATCCAAGTCTCTGGATTAACAGTCCAGCGATAAAAGCACTAGGCCACCGCCTCCCCATTACAGCATTTAAGACATTTAGATAAGTTCTTGAATAAGAAATGTTTGGAGGGATATAGGCCACGTGCAGGCAGGTGGAACTAGTTTAGTTTGGGCTGGTCGGACTGAAGGGTCTGTTTCTGTGCTGTATGACTCTGCTTCACTTTTTGAAGATTAGTCACAGCTATAATGTAGAGAAAAGTAACAGTCAATTTGCATGCAGCAAGCTACCACAAAATAATGAAATAAAGATAATCTCTTTCATTGACACTGACTTAAGAATTATTTTATCATCCAGAACTTTGGAGTGAACAGTAAAACGATAGGCTGTCTAATTTTCAGCAGAGATGACTTAATACTTCTGAATGACAGCAATCTGACAAAGCAGTACTTTCTTAGTGTATGAATCTGGATTATCTGCTTAAATCCATGAGGTGGCATCTACGTCCCCAGCTTCTGACCCTGAGGAGAGAGTGCCACCAGTAACTTAAGATTATCACCTTAGAGTTTGCTGCAAGATACAAGACTGATTTCCTAGCTGGTGACATCACCAAAGCAGCTGTGGAAGATATTATTGTTATCATAATCCTGTTCTTTAAAAAATTCTTAAATGCAGAATGTAGCACTGAATTAGAAAAAAATTGTATCTGATTTTGCTTTTTTAGTTCACTTCTATCTTGAATAGTTTTATGCCAAGCAATATAACATATACACATGAAAATGTTGGAAGTGCTCAGCAGGTCATGCATCACCTGTGGAGAGAGGAGCAGTTGGTTTTCAGATCTGTGGCCGTTCATTAGAACTGAAAAGTCTCTTTGTATGTAAGCAGAGAGGCAGGAAGAATAGCGTGGAAGGAAAGAAATTTAATCACAAAAGGAATGAGTGCAGTGCAAAAAGGAGTGTTAATGGCACAAGCACATGATCAAGAGGAGCTATAAATGGCAACAACAGAGTCATTCCCAGCAGCTGTTGTGAACAAAAATAGGAGCAGTGGTTATGATCTGAAATGATTGAACCTGGTGTTCACACCACAAGAAATAACTCAATGTAAAACATCTAATAGAATCTCACCTTCAATCATTGAAGCTTGCATCAAGGATCAGTGAAATAGTGAGGAAGGTTGTGGATATAGAGGTAGGTCATGGTTAGGCATGCAGCAGGGAATTAAATTGGCAAATGACTAAAAGGGCTCATAGGACTGGCTGCGTGCTGTGAATTGATTCCCAAAAATTAAAACAGTAAGAATGAGAAAAGCCTCAAATTAATGTTGACATCATTTGGCAATATGATATAGATGTGGACACTAATTTATTCTGAAGTGACTACATATGGAATCTACATAATGCAACATCAATATCTAAATAGTTAAGTAACTTTCTAAATCACGGTTTTATTTAACAACTTGGCCTACTTTTGACCTGCAATGGGGCAAGATCCTGAAGGCTGAAACTGGCAAGTTCATACCCGGAAAATCCATCCGTGCTTAGGGAACTGAGGGCATAGAAGTTGATGGAGCAGAATTATTACTTTCTGTACTCATTATGTTGATAGCAGTCACTCATTTCTAATTCAGGAACTCTATACTTCTGTCATGCCGTCTTTGGTGACATTAAACCAAAAGCAGACAGACAGACAGTCCGTCCATCCATCGCTCCTCCCCTCTCCAGCATGTAAAAGATGCCACAGGACTGTTCAGAGGAGTCTTTCCTATTGCAGTCATCACAGTATTTATGTGGTTAGCCCAACTAAATATCACTGACCTCGGCAATGTTCAGAAACATTATCACTTCTGATTTTATGAAAAAACTGACATGACCCCAATTAATATGCTTCAAAAGTAATTACGATGAATTGCTGCTGAAATGAAGCTTCTTTATTCAGTTTGTCTGCTGGTGTCATTTTTTGATCAGTCTTTTCAAGAGCTCAGATTGCTTCCACTTTCATCACCACAAATAGACCCTTAATTAGCTGCACCGTGCATCTGTATTATATGGCTCATATGCTCCTGATATAACTTAAATTTACAGTCAAACTACTGGATGAATTCCACATTGTCCAAAATATTTCCCATATCCATAATTTTGCACTTTACTGAAATTCTAGTGGCAGCTATTGCTAGGGTTTTGGCTAGAAGTTGAGCCAGTGTTGTATGTGTAAATACTTGCATTTCTAGATTTTCATATATAGTACACACAGCAAATCAAGGGAAGTATCTGTTTTTGTTCTTCATTCCTTCAGTTGTAAAGTTCCTTGTATAACAGTAGCCATCTTGAACATCGCCTGTGCCATCAATCTTCATGTATGAGATGAGACCATTTGGACCAGCAAACATTCATAGCTAAATATTCTTTCCCTTGTTTTAAACATGCCATCTGAAGTTTTGAGTATGCATTCGCCAATGAGATGCTTACCTTCCAGGCAGACTGAGGGTATTAATGATGTTTTCAGAGCTTCCTACTGGTGTTCTGCCTGATAAATGGATCTTGAAAACTATTAAGTTTGCTTGGATCTGCTGCTGTCAATAGAGTTTGAGAAGTGGTATGATTTGGACTCTGAGTATGATGTATTGGTTACTTGCCACTTATTCACAATGTCTCATTTGGCAAGGTTTTGAAAAAAATGATGTGATGCAGGTAAGCACTAAGTGCTGCTGTCACTATAAATGCGTGAATATGGAGGCTGGTATTGGAGAAGGTTTGGGTGGTGGTTATGAATGTGAACAGTTCAGCTACGGACCCTTTCACTTCAGTGCTGGATATATCTCATCTGAAAGAAATGTAATTTAAATGGATAACGCACCAATGACTGACAAGGATTGTTCTGCCTCTGAATTTATTAGTTGTAAAAATTACTCTTCTGTATGGAACAAATTTTTGTATGATTGTAAAACAATCAGAGTATTTTCTTAACTTTCATTTCACAGTTCTGTTTTCTTTCTGTAGGTTTATTCTCATGTTTTCTACCGTATTGTGCACTCAGTATAATTCTGCACTTACTACCACAATTGTTGGCTGTGTTAAGGTAAGACAAGACAACAAATTTTAAAGAATCAATAATACCTTTTTCAGTCTCCTTTCTGGCAGTGATGGTTTGAGCTAGTTATGCTGTCGTTCTATAGCCATTGTAGTGTTCCAGTATCAAGTGCTAATGATGTGGAAAGTAGAAGCAAGTAATCTAGTTACTTCACCATAGTGATGGTAGAGTATGCATAGCCAAGTCTGAAAGCAGCTCCATGCTCATTTAGCGATTGTCACTGAAAAGCTAAGTATATTATCTCTTTTTATTACTTTCTGAAGAAGGGTCTAGGCCCGAAACGTCGGCTTTCCTGCTCCTCTGATGCTGCTTGGCCTCTTGTGTTCATCTAGCTCTACACCTTGTTATCTCAGATTCTCCAGCATCTGCAGTTCCTACTGTCTCTATATTATCTCTTTCCTCCCTGTTACAGAGCAGTTCAAGCCTTGGAGCACAGATGTTAATTACATGGCAAATCTTTTATGGTATCATACATTTTAATGTACTAACTGTTCTTCATAATGGGCTTTGAAAGTGGGAGATACACTTCTCTGGTGGAACCATTTCCTCAGCATATGCAAGACATAGTAAAGCGTTTGGGGTAAGAGAAGATAAGCATATGGGATTCAGATTCTTCAAATGAAACTCAACACGTCAAGCAGAGAGAAAGACGTCTCGTTGCATCTTGACTACACAGGGAAGATAGAAACATTAACTTATTATTACAATGATGTTATGTAATGCCTTTACAAAGGTAGAAAGAGAAGAAATTGCATTAAATTCAAATGATATTTACAATTCAAATGCAATTTTCATTTCAATACCACTAATTTGATACCCCATTTCAATTCTGAATTTATCACAAAAACTGTTCATGAATGTTTGTTTAATTTCAAAAATGTAACCAGTAACGTGATGTCACTTGCCCATGTGGAGCAGACAACCTCTTTGGCAACCAGATTTTAACTATTATAAACATGCTTCTGAGTCAGTTTTAAGTAAAATGTCACACGTTTAAGCACGAAGCATTCTGCCCTGTTTCATATATATGGCTGAACTATCCACATTGCTCCATTTTCTCAAACAGATGCAGCCATCTTACATTTCTTTAAAAGTTTATATATTAAAATCTTATTACCTCCTCAGAATATATTGGTGACTTATATTGGAATGTTTCTTGGTGGCGATTATATATTCACATGGACCAATTTCATTGGATTAAATATTAGGTGAGTGACAAGCTTCCTGATTTGAACATGGAAAATAGAAAAACATCTCGCATGATTTGATTTTGATTTATTATTGTCACATGTACTGAGATACAGTGAAGAGTACTGTATTGCAAGCTAACCAGACAAATCATACCTTACATAAATACATTAGGATAATAGAACAGGATACAGAATGAAATGTTACAACTACAGAGAAGATTTAGAGAAAGATAAGTATAATATGAGAGATCTGTTCGTAAACTTGATAACAGTGGGGAAGAAGTTATCTTTTATATCTTCCCAATGGAAGAAAGTATAACTGGGGCGAGAGGGGTCTTTGATTATGTTGGCTGCTTTCTTGAGGCAGCAGATAGTGTAGAAGGAGTTGGTGAAAGGAAGGCTGGTTTTTGTGATGGACTGGGCTGTGTTCACAACTCTTGGTTATTTGGATCTTTGCAAAGCAGTTGCCATACCAAGCTGCGATGCATCCAGAAAGAGATAACAAGGTGTAGAGCTGGATAAACACGGCAGGCCAAGCAGCATCAGAGGAGCAGGAAAGCTGACGTTTTGGGCCTAGACCCTTCTTCAGAAATGGGGGAGGGGAATGGGGTTCTGAAATAAATAGAGTTGGGGGGAGGCATATAGAAGATGGATAAAGGAGAAGATAGGTGGAGCCGAGACAGACAGGTCAAAGAAGCGGGGATAGAGCCAGTAAAGGTGAGAGGTGTAGGTGGTGAGTTAGGGAGGGGATAGGTCAGTCCAGGGAGGATGGACAGGTCAAGGGGGTGGGATGAGGTTAGTAGGTAGGAGATGAGGGTGGGGCTTGAAGTGGGAGGAGGGGATAGGTGGGAGGAAGGACAGGTTAGGGAGGCTGGGACAAGCTGGGCTGGTTTTGGGATGTGGTAGGGGGAGGGGAGATTTTGAAGCTTGTGAAGTCCACATTGATACCCTTGGGCTGCAGGGTTCCCAAGCGGAATATGAGTTGCTGTTCCTGCAACCTTCGGGTGGCATTGTTGTGGCACTGCAGGAGGCCCAGGATGGACATGTCGTCTGAGGAATGGGAGGGGGAGTTGAAATGGCTCGCGACTTGGAGGTCTTGTTTAATGCGAACCGGGCATAGGTGTTCTGCAAAGCGGTCCCCAAGCCTCCGCTTGGTTTCCCCAGTGTAGAGGAGGCCATGACGGGAACAGCGGATGCAGTATACCACATTAGCAGATGTGCAGGTGAGCATCTACTTGATGTGGAAAGTGTTCTTGGGGCCTGGGATGGGGGTGAGGGGGTGGGTGTAGGGGCAGGTGTAGCACTTCCTGCGGTTGCAGGGAAAAGTGCCGGGTGTGGTGGGGCTGGAGGGGAGTGTGGAGTGGACAAAGGACTCACGGAGAGTGGTCCCTCTGGAAAGCAGATTTGCTATAAAATAACTCTGGAGTTTGATAATCCTCACTTACATTGCTATCAATTCATCTTTCTAATGTAGATCTCAAACCAGTGCAAGTGTCCAAGAGTGTGTTTAACTTTGTCTGTTTTCACGGTCCATAAAGTGTAATTGAAAAGTAGGATACTGCAAATGCATTAAATCTGAAATAAAACCAGAAAACGTTTAAAATATTCGGCAAAGCCACCAAAAATTTGGGCAGAGGAACTGTTAACACTTCAAATCAATTGTCTTTCATCAGAATGAGGCCATTGACTTAAATTTTTAACACTGTTTCTCTCTCCACAGATTCTACCTGACCTACTGAGTGTTTCCAGCATGTTATGTTTTTATTTCTATAATTTGGTTTTCATGATATTTTATACATTGTTTTGACAGTATTGCCGGAAGTTTGGTGTACTCTTACATTACGTTCACAGAGGAGCAGTCAGTCAAGACACCAGGAAATGGCGGCAGTGTGGACATTAAGGGAAAAGTAGCTGTATGAGCAGAAAAGATTGCCGGAAATATCTAGTTTTTGTGCTCCATTGATTTGTCTTTTTATGTTAAAAAAAAAAAGGTGTTATAAATCTGTGATCGTCTATCAAAGAAATTGTACGTGATATTGCAGTTTTGGTACACTGATATTCACAGGATCAAAAAAATTACTAAAGCATTAGGGTATTTGAAGGCATTGCTACTAGTTGCTCTTCACCTCCAATCTGAAACTTAAAAACAAACAGTCCCAACTCAATTTTTTAATCAATGTTTTAAATTGTATGTGGTGTGCCTCTAAAAAGTGTACCATGTGCAGATCCAAGACATGATTACTATACTTTCTGGTAACCACCTTCATGAGTTTCTCTGCTCACCAGTTCTTAGCATCTTTTTGATTCCTCCATCCACAAACATAAATTGTAAACTAGGGATTTCATGTGGAGCAATGAATATTGAATTTTAGTCTGCTTTTGGTCCTCTAGCGTTAGGTAAATTACGTGTTAGTTTTTTTTTTAACAGAGGACTACTGTTTAAGAAACCTGTGCAAAGTGTGCTCCTTTGAATAGGAGCACATTCAACGGTTCTACATTTTCCAGTTTCTCATTGCAAAAATGAGTTTCGGGAGTAAGAATATCGAAGCAAATCTGCCATTTCAGTATAATGTTTATATGCATGCAAAGGAATACATTAAATGATTTTTACTTTGTGAAGAATTACCAGTACCAATATCCCATTAATCATGGAGTTGTTGACATTTTTACGTGGGCTGTTAAATGACAATTCATAATTGAAAATAATACTGAACTGAGGGAAGTAGATGCAAAACTTGAGAGATTTTGTAATTGAGTTGAATGTTAAAAGCTTATCATTGTTGAAATTATTCAAATTTATACAGTTTTCCAACTGTTAATGGTTCATGTATTGTTGGTTCTGTGGAGCCATTTAAAATAGTTGTTAAACAGGTCTCAAGAATTTGGTGACTTTTTAAAACTTGACTACAAACCTGGTTCAGATTAAAAATGATAGGGCAGGTGAGAGTCATTCAATATCTATCTTCTTTCAGTTCTCTACTTTTGTAGATCTATTTAATATATTAGTAAACACTTTGGTCTAAATCCAGATGTACCAGAATGTATGGTAGTTGTTCTGCCATCCAGCAACTTGTCAGATCTGTATGTGTTGTGCTAGTGATGAGCTAATTTCTTTCTTTGTATATAGTGTATGTGAAGTGTAAAATTGAGGGCTCCAATGAATTATACTTAAGTGCACGTGTGCACTGCTTTAATGATTTTCCCAAAATATTAGTTTTCTGAAATGTGTTCTGGCAGAATAGGTCACCCAGTGATATTTGTTAACTATAATTTTGTGAATGCAGTTGTGAGTGAAATTGATGATCATACATATTTACAGGTTAAGTAGGTCCTATGGACTTAAGAATCTGCACTGCCCAGACATTTTGATGACTCCAGTGACAATGTGGCAACATTTGCTTTTGTGCAGCACTAAATATGCGTATGAATTAGTACAAGAAAACTCCTTGTAGAGCTTTCTTTGGAGTCTGCCAAGATGTTACTTATTTAGTGGCTGGTTTTGAGAAATGCTGCTTTTAGTACTTAAAATCAGATGCTGGTCTTGGTGATCTGTAAACAAGTTGCGTAGTTCAATGTTGTAAACACTGAAGTGCCTAGATATTGGTTAGAGCTGACTTACAAACACTTTTAATATGTGCATTTAACCCATCCGAACTTAGATGCATTTTTAGTTCTGATTTGTAAATATTTTATAATTTAATAACAAAGTGGGTTAGAAATAGGTTTTTGCTATTGCGTGTTCTAATGGTTCTACATTTTTTAATGTTTTACTATTTTTGTTGTCATTTGAAATTTGTTTGACAGGTATATTTTGTAATACAGTTTTAATGGCTATGATTTGGGTAACTGTTGAAGCCTTTTGAGAACTTCAGCATTTTACATTCTGCAGCTATTATCATATGAATACAGATGGACAAAAAATCCACTCCCATAATTTAAACTTCATTAGTGATATTTTTTCATTAAAATTCACAAAATAACCAAGATTAACTTTGAAATGTAGCAATACTTATTTCAAATCTTGTGGGATGAAAATTCATTTTATTTTCTCAAATGTGGAGATGTGGGCAAAACTGGTGCCCTTGGAGAAAAGCAATGTGTATCTTTTAGATGACAGTGCATAATTATGTAGCAGTTAATTTTAAATTCAATTGCACCAGTAGTTGACTAGAATCACTTTGGTCTTTTTACAAGACTTTTATCCAACCCAGAGATAGTAAGAACTGCTGATGCTGGAGTCCGAGATAACTGTGGAGCTGGAGGAACACAGCAGGCCAGGCAGCATCAGAGGAACAGGAAAGTTGACGTTTTGGGTCGGGACCCTTCTTCAGAAATGGGGAGAGGGAAATAAAGAGAGGAGGGGTGGGGCTGGGAAAGGTGATAGGTGAGTGCAGGTAGAGTGCGGTGGGGCAGATAGGTGGGAGAGATGATGGACAGGCTGTGTCAGGTCAAGGAGGCGGGGATGAGAGGGAGGATTGGACATGGGATGAGGCTGAGGGTAGAGAGAGTTTAAAACTGGTGAATTCCATATTTAGGTTATTGGGCTGTAGGTTCCTAAGGCGGAATGTGAGGTGTTACTCCTGCAGTTTGTGGGTGGGCTCACTGTGACACTGGGCCTCCTCTCCATATACCTGCCCCATCCAACCCAGTGATGTTCATGAATTTCAATAAAATTGAAACTTTGTTTTGTTCTGTGACTTAAGGTTCTGATTCATCAGCATAAAAAAATTAGTAGTTGTTATTTGTACTGTTTTAGCTGTTAGGACTATAATTAAATCATTGCCTGTGAAAGATGAGTCTGTCTTCTATTTAGAACAAGTACCATTGGTTTGTTGTCAGCAGCCAAATGTCTAATAAAGAGATGTGTAGCTCTGAAGAAAGAACAATTTTTTTAAAGCCAAATTCATTTTGCTATAATTTAAACCTTTTTAAATTTATCTGTTGCACCATCTGATGATGTAAACACAAGGTCACAGAATCTCCGCCATCTTTAAGTTTTAAAAGTTCTCAACTTGACATTTGGTGAGAATGAACTAATCTAGAACATGAGGTTTAGGATAAATAACTAAGCTTGATACATTTGAAAGATTTAATGTTTTGTTGTGAACTTCTTAGGATTAGAAATGGGGGGAATAACTTCAGGTTATTTTTTGTGATGCAAATTTTAATATTTGCAACAAGTACTGCTGATTAAGTGCTGCCACTAAATGCAAAGACAATGTCTGCAATAAAGCTTTTTTAATATTCAGACAGGCTTGAAAGCTTTAAAATTATTCACATTGTTCAAGTGCCCTCTTTGCAAGCTTTAAAACTGATTTAATATAGCATACCATAATGATTTACTATCAGTATTAAAGATGTCCTGCAAATATTTTTAATTAAATTGCATGCTATTGATGTATTTCAGTATCAGAATCCATTCTTTAGCACCCAAAAGGTTTAAGCCTAGTAATCATGAATTTATTAGTGTTCTAAGCATTGTTGCTGTTTACAGGATTTTAGTAATTTGTGGATGTCAATAAATCAAATATCCCATTAGTTTACACTAGATATACATGTTTTTCTTTTTACAAAGCACAATGTACTAACTGCCACTTTATTGAAAGTGATCAATGCACAGGCAAAGTGCTAGTGTGAGGATTGGTAGAAATGGTGATTATAATAGATTATTTTGTAATGCAGAGAAACTATGAAATGTTTCAGAATGATGTATTCTTCCAATGCTAAATTATTATCAAAAAAATTAAAACAAACCTGAAAGGCAATTGTGTAAAAGTGCAGAATTTCAAAAAATATTGTGCAATTTTCTTGAGTAATCACCAGTTGATGGATCTTTTTATATTTCTATCAAAATAAATTTCTTGCAACCAGCATGAATACCTTTTGATAAGTGTTAGATTTGTGTGTTGCTAACTCATTTTGGTCATTATTCATACTAGTCTAAAATTAGGCTAATAATGCCGAAATGGATAGAATATGCTATTATATACAGACAGAAGTAAATGGTCTCACCTGTATTATGTTAAAACTTGTCACTATCTTTACATATGCCATTTCTCCTAACTTAAGCTTGGGGGTTGATGGCATTGTGGTAATGTTAGTGGACTTGGAAATTAGTAAACCTAGAATTAAAAGCTTGCCTAAACGATGGTGAACTTTGAAATAAAGAATTGTTCTTAAAAACAGATTTATTTCAATTGTCCTTTTTAGGAAAGAAGATTTGCCATCCTTATCTAGTTTGGCCTAAATGTGACTTTCAAAATGTTTTTGTGTTGCTGTTCTTCTCCCATTCCATTCTTCTGTGAGGGATAGAAGAGGGAAACGGGTTGGAACATTTCAAAAAGAACATTACATTACACTGGAGCTCCAGCTCCAGTTCCAAATGGAGTCTGGATCTTGAATGGGAATGAAAGTCAAAAGTCAAATGCTGGGCAAGGCCAAAACTGAGATTGGTAAGGGGGGAAAAGTCGCTAGATCAGGATTGCTGATGAGGGTGATGTATCTGCATTATAGGTTAAAAGTTTTTGTAGAGGCCCTACTCCTAAATTGCATATTTGAGTCTGCTTTGCCATTCAATAAGCATGAATGATTGGTCAGTCTCAACTCCCACTTTCTACCCTATCTCCAGGAAACATATCTAACTCATTCTTGAAAATATTCTGTTCAGGTCTTGACTGTTCTATTGAAAAGAGTGACACAGTTTGCCACTCTGGGTGAAGAAATTTCTTCTCATCAGCCTACCTATATCCTAAAAACTGACCCTGATTCTGAATTCCCCAGTCATCAGTAACATCTTGTGTGTACCCTTATCAGCAGTGCAGCCTCCAATGAAGTGCTGTTGTTTTCCCACCTCATTTGTGGTTTTCCTTTGCAGTGGTGTATATACACAGTCTAGTTCTACGTATTTGATGGTCTTCATTCCTTCGCAGTGATGTTACACCAACTAGCAACAAAAAGACACGACCAATACTCTCTCATCTCCATGCACACACAGAGAACCACCAGTTCAATTGGGACAACACCAGGATCTTAGGACAGGCCAAACAGACGAGCACAGGAATTCCTAGAGGCCTGGTTCTCCACCAAGAAGGCCATCAACAAACACAGAACTAGACCCTGGATATTCACCACTGCAAAGGAGAATTGGAAATGAGGTAATCAAATCCAACAGACCCCAGAGTTAATACCAGGCAGGAGAAAACAGCAGATACTTAAGAGGCCGCACTGATAACATTACCCAGCAGGGTAATGAAATGGCTGCAAACTAGCAAACCAATCACAGCATCCACAACCTGGGCTACAGATCTACTTGAACCTCATGCCATGTTTGAACAGGGGTGTTGATTTAAAAATTTCCTTGGTCTAACTGAGATAAGCAGTCCTCATGAAAACTTGGTACATGCTTCAAACACTGACATTAATTCACAACAAAACAATATTTGAGCAGATGTCATCTAGGAACCTTAGTAAAACTAAAGCCATTGGGAATAGCAAGAGAATTGAGTTGACTTGGGTTCAAGTACAAGGGAATTGTTGTAGGCTAATCATTTCAGCCCAAGGACTTCTACGCAGGGTAGCATCCGAGGCACAAACAATTTTGTTTAAAATTGAGGAATGGTCATTTAATGTCAAAAGTGTTGGTGCTACCATTGCCAAATTCTCCACCAGCATAGTCAACTTTTTAGTTAAATAGTAACACCTAAGTTAGTCTCACAAATACTTCGGTTACAAGAACAGGTGGCAGCTTTGAATCCTCAAACTTTATCTTTGAAACAAGTCTGAAGCATGATGGTCTACTCCCCACTTTAAATCAGTTTATCTCTTGAGAACAAAGCAGCTTTCACCATTTGGAGGCACCTCAATGTGCATCATCATGATAAGCTACAGCAACTTACAAAGACTTCTTTTAGAGCACTTTTTAAACACATTACAGTACCTCTGATTAAATCGGTTGCTGTCTCAGTTGCTCTTTGCAACAGTGGTGGCCTAGAATGTAAAATAAATGCATGATGGCCACTGCTAGGATATTGCAGATTCAGCTGTATTTCCCTACACTGGTGTCTAACTGGCTACAAAGCGCAATGGAACGTAAAGTTGTTAAAAGATAAATGCAACACTTGTAATTTCCCAATTGGTTATTCTTGGATTGAGATTTCATTTATTACACCGCTAAATTTAAAATAGAGTAAACTTAATAGGAATCCTGAGAAAAAAACTTATCTTTTTAATAAAAAATATCACAGCTTTTTGCACATTTAATTTTAACATGCATAATCAACATGTAGGTAACTCTTATCAAAAATAAAATGCAGCATGTAATCAGAACTGTGACTCAGCAACACTGAGGGACAAAGTTTTATATTCAAGCTGAAATTTATGCTGCACTAATAGAATAGCATACAAAAAGCTTCAATCAATCAATCAATTACAGTCTTGTAAAAACTGTGACCCTGAAAATTATTCACAGTCCCAGACAGTGTAAAACCACTACCTCTTAAATATTTAAACATTCCATCATTTTAATAATTTAAAACTTTACCAAAATGGAATGAGTCAGACAATTAGATTCTTGGTATATTTATTATCTTCCCCTCCACAATAAAGCTTAGCAACTGTACAAATTTAGGGAACTGTACAAGTTTTACAGAAAGGACTGCAAGAAAACTTGAGCACTTATTCAAAAATCTCTCGTATGTAAAAATCTGGCAAAAATATAGAATGTATTGAGTCCAGACAGTCAGAAATTACATATATTAATATATATTAATATATAGATATATAAAAAGACATCACTGATGTCAATGACCAAATTTATACAAACCAACCCAATTATTAATCAGGTATTTTTTAAAAAAGTCAGACCAAGATTGGGTTATTACATACTCTTTAGATTTGTTGAGCTTCTAATTCAATAGATATTTGGTGCCTTGGTGGGTCAGACAGAACAGACAAGTTCTCAGGGTCTTCAGGTTTGAAGTTTTGTTCTGAAATGTTTATACTGTTCATTTCACTTCCAGAGTCATGATCGATTTTTAGTCTCTTAGTTGGTCTTTCACAACTTGATTCAGACTCATCATTTTCATTCTGTACATTTATCAGTTTGACATTGTACGAATCATCTTTCTCACAGCCATTTGTGTTCAATTTGGCATGACCAGAAGCTGCAGAATTATTGATAGGTCCGTTGCAGTTCAATCCCTTGATTTCACCATAATCATGCCACTGATCTGATGTTTCGACTGGACCATTAGCATTTGTCCCTGCATCGGATACAACAAAAATATTTCAGTTGGCTCTTTAGTCTATTACCTGCAAATATTTTTAAATAACTGCTTTAATATTACCTCATTCAAATTTTTCTTTACAGATTATCAAATACAAAACATGAAAAAAAACTTAAGCTGTCTGATGCACTCAGCTAGTAAACGGTTTAGCGCAAGGAGGATATAAAGAGATAACTAGAGTCTAACTAGACTGGATGTGACTTTGGTACCATCGGAATTTGATATCCACCTACCACACATTCTCTTCCTCATCAAGGCAGTATACTTTCAGCCTTACTTCAAGTTCGTCTGCTCCTGAAATTATCCATCCTTCTAGATTTGCCTATTCCAATACCCTCTGATTGTTCTACCATCCTTTATCCTGTCAGCTTGAACACGTCTAAACTTCTGCTTGTATCCTATTTCACACCAGACCATTGCTTGCTAGTCTGTTTTTGTTGCCAGCATACATATGGTTCAGAATTCTCATCTTGGATTCCAACCCATCCATGGCGTGGACTCTTCCCATTTCTATAAAGTCCTCTGATTTCTGCACTCCTTCAATTTTGGCCTATCATGCATTCAAAATTTAACTGTCACCATTGGTAGCGGTGCCTATGGCTATGGCTATGGCTATGGAGTTCTCAGTGTAAACCTAATGTGTGCTGCTTTAAGATACTCATTAAAGCAGCAACTCTTCCAGTATTATCACATTTAATTTTGGTGCAATAATGCTCCAGTGAAGCATTAAATATTTTCTGTGTAAACATTGCTATGTAAATGCAAGGGTGTTATTATGGTGAGAAGACACCCACAGACATCCTACCTACTAGTCTATTTACACTAACTGCCCACAATAGACATGAACATTCACATGTGCACACTAAATTATTTTCTCCTAGTTCTTACTTCCTCCAGAAACATGCCACATTGGGGGGGTGTTTGTGAACAAAGGAATAGCATTCTAAACCTACTAAGGTTCAAATCTGCCTGCATTACACCCAAATGATGAACTGTTCCAAGAGACTAATTACTAATACATTTGTAAATACATGCTATATTAAATAGTTTAATTCAAAGTTGTTACTGGGAGATTGTTTGACTCAAGTCCATGTCAGGACTTACTTTTCAAAAACAAGGTTAGTCAGCTTCTACCAGCTTTCTAAATAGAAGCTTTCATAGTGAGTATTTATCTTTAAGAACAAATGTGAGTATTTTGAGTACTCCCTGCTTTTATTTTGGATTTGTGATTCTACACTCTAGAATCCAACTTTTACAGTAAATTTTATATCTAAATATTGACCTGTAAATAAATTCAATTTTACTCACAAACCATTTGTCATTTTGATGTATAAAAGGTAGTCAGAAACAATCAACTTATATCCAAATTAATGTGCGTTAATTGATTAAAATGAGGTTCAGGAATGCACTGTAGCTAGTTCTGTATACCTAAATTCTGAAGATGACACTTCAACCTAAGTATTATTTAAAGTTGGAAATGGGATTATCAGATGAACCATAATGCAATGAAGTCTGTGAAATCAATGTTACACCTGGAAGCTGAGCAGCATTCTAAGCACAAAAGAAATTTTAGCTTTTCTGGGGGGCATTTAAGGTGTGGTGTTGGTGAGGAAGGGGGAAAGTGAGTTTTTGATTGTTCCAAATTAATGAAAGGGTCTGAACACATTCACTATGTACAAGTGAGCACAGAATACTCTTAAAAGACTAAATCCTGTAATGTTATTGTGCATAAAGTGCTCTTTTGTATATACATCTTTAATAGTTGTATTTAAATCTGCTTAGTTAATTCAGACTCTGAGTTTACCATGGGCAGCACTTATTGTGTAAACCACAGAACTAATGTTCAGTTGGCATCAACACAATTTCCAAAGAGGTGGATAGTATTGCAGCAGCAGAAAATCACAGAGGTACAACTTTAGATTCACAGAGTATGAGAAGTCCAGGCAAAACGGTTAATTAAGTATAGCTAAAATTTACTGATCAATGGCGATGAGTAAGTCCACCATTCTAGAGAAAAAATGTTCAATACATTAAGCCAAAAATCATCTTTTGGAGTAACACCATCTTCCATGTTAGATCTATTAGGTTATACTTTAGGATGCTATTTCTTAAAATTACAACACACAACTAAATAACTCTTCACAACCTCATGATAAAATGTCTGCACTGGCTTTACAGACTGAAATCAAGTTAGTACTTTATAAAATCAAAACACATTTTCCCACTCAAAATCATATCAAATTGCACGTTTTCACTTTGAGAACTTGAAACTACTCACCTGATTAAAAAATAAAAGCAGCCCCAGGATTTACAAAACTATCATACTTCCCTTAACCCAGATACCACTGCCAGAAAGCAAGAACGGCAGCACATTCATGCAAGGGAGGATAGTCGGTGAAAAAAAACATATTTTAACGTATTTTGATCATTTAGGTACAATGAGAATTTTAATTAAAGCACTACCAATTTGAGGAAGACACTGTTTGCAAGAAAAGCATAAAACTTCTGTTGTATTGAACGAGATAAGACTGACATGCAAAGAGGAATATTTAATGAAAGTTACAAGACTGTTTTAAATTTTAAGCAGCTAGTTATTATTACCCATGTTAAGCTGCAAATTTTAAGCAACATCTCCATCTTTAGTCATGAATACTAACAGCTGTCAGGTAGAAATATATACACTTTTTAAAAAAAAGTTGCATTTTAAAATATTTAAATTTCTGATGTTTGATAACATTTTGTTGCATCTACAGAAAACGATAGAAGACCAACCAAATCCAGTCAAAAATCTATTATACAGATCCTTCAAAATCAAAACTGTGGTGCCAGACATAAAACTCCCCGATTCAGGATGAAATCTTTCAAATACCTTCACTTCTGATAAATATCAAATCTATCAATAAGGCAAACTTCTCATTGCTGTGATGCTGCAATCTTGATGATTAACCATAAAATTAATTTACTTAAAGTTATTAAACAATTAGTTGAATATTAATGGATTGGTCATGAGACAGCATAAACTAAAGGTTACTGCAAAACGATTAAATAGAACCTAGGGAAATATTTTTTGGCAAAAGTGGTTAAAATTATGGATAACAGCAGGTCAAAGATTTTTTTAAAAATAGAAAACTACCTATTTACTAGAAAAGAGGACTACTAACAGACCAAGCAGGAGAATAGGTTAAAGTTAGGTAGCCCTATATAAAACCAGAGTAAGCTTGATAAATGGAACAGACCAGTGATCCATTTTACCATAGAATCCCTACACTTCAAAGATGCCATTCAACCCATTGACTCCACACATATCTTCTGAACAGCATCCCAGCTACCCCCCAACACAACCCCACTTGTACCATGGCTAATCCATCCAACCTGTGCATCCCTAGACACTACAGGGCAGTTTAGCATAACCAATGCACCTAACCTACACATCTTTTGGACTATGGGAGAAAATCAGAACACAGAGCAGAAACTGTCAGGAAGAATATGCAATCTCCACACAGTCTTCAAAGGCTGGGTTCAAAGCTAGGTCCCTGGCACTGAGGTTGCACCGCTAACCACTGCACCGCTGTTATGATTTTAAAACCATGAGAGATAAAATGCCTTCGACCCAATCTCACAATTTAAAATGATAGCTATTCAAATATTTAGAAATTAAGAACTATTAAATTTGTAATTTGAAATTTAAGATACAAAATCTTTTCAAAATTTTATGATAGTTTACATGGAAAACAGATTGGACAAAACTGGACCTACCAATACTTTCTGTATGTGGTACCACCAATTAAATGGAAACAATGTCCTATTCAACAATGAGGTCTACATTAGAATCATATTCAAGTATTCTGATGACTTACTATTACACCAATCGTATTCCTTGTGATTTTAATATGCGAGAATGTCTTTCTTTAGGTCTCAACATTAAAAACGTCATCAGCCTACCAAGACAATACACTTCCTGAAGACAGTGCTATGAGTCAAGAACTACGCAACTTGGACTGCAGACTTTTTTTTTGTATTTCCACGATAATTGATAGAGGAGATCCTTAATACAAGTACTCAAAAGCCAAGCGCTGCCGAAAAAATGTTGATTTCTACTAATTCCATCTGCATGCTGTACTGATTAACACTTCTAAAACCTTCTGCCATGTTTAACCAACTACACATTGTAATCCTCATACATTTTTCATTTTTTGTTCAAGTTATCAGGGATGGGCTTGGGCTTTTAACAAATACAGAATACAAATGAGTAAGGATACCATTAACTGGAGAAAAGATCAATTTTTTATAAATCTAATAATTTTCCTACATATAGATAACAGCCCAAACAGAGCCAAGAAAACGATCTCAGTAGCTCGAGAGAAACTAAACTGATTTTAAGACAAACTCAAAAAGCTCATTAGATAATGCCTCCTATTTAGCTACTGTTTCTACAGTTTACTTACAGAAATTGTATTGTTAATGTATAGGTATACACAAGAAAATATAGATCTTACACTTGACAGCATGAAGGAAATGAACATACCTGATGATTTAAGGCTTGGTTACAAATAAGACAAAGTTAATTCACAACTCACCATTCATATTACTTCCTATTGCAGCAGTATCTTCTCTTTCTGTCTGGCTACTGCTACTGGTTGAAGTGGTTGGAGGTGGAGAAGGTGCACAACTTGAAGCTGTGCTCTCAGTTTCATCCAGGAGACGGTCCATATAATCCCTAAAACCAATTTTAGATCTGTTATACAAAAGTCTGACTGGCTATTCCAAACTGGTTTCCACTTTGGATTGGGTCCACTGCATGTAAAAGAAACGTGTTTTCTCTGCCCTTTCTTGCTGTTTCTACCATGTACCTATCATTGTGTCATGCCACCAACATCCCAGCTCCCCCATGAAAACAACCCTGCCACATTAATGTCACTTGCAGGTTTTACGTTTACTCAGGTAGAACGTTATACCTAAGTAAATAAAAATACATTTAAAATACCATGCTCCTGCAAGATGAGATACTGATCCTCTGTATTACCTATCAAAATGACCTTAAGACTCTTAGAACATATGGATAAAAACACTGTATGAGTGACATAAATTTTGTTTTTCTTAGAGTTCACTTTAAGAAGTTACAACAGGGATTACAGTCCGGTTGCCACCAAAAATTTGATTTGTTTAGAACAATTTTACTGAGAGGATATTTGATAGACACTGCTATATAATGAACTAAAGGCACTGATATATCAGGATTTCTTAGGCTTCCTGTTGATATTATATACCTAAAAGTTTACCTTGTTCTGTTACCTCTTCAGCAACAGAAAAGAGAACCAGAAGCGAATGGTCTCAATATTGTTTCTCTATTAGTGAATTATTGACTAAAGAGGATTAATTGTGATATTTGTATTACACATTCCAGGCCTCCAAGTTTAAACAAAGTAAATAGTGCTGGATGCCTTGACCCCTGAGGAAGAACAAAGCAGCAGCAACAGACTAATGCTAGACAATGTGGAAGCCACCATATGATCAAGGAATATCAGGTCAGTTTTCACATAACAGGCATCATCCACAGAAGTAGATTAGAAGACCAGTAGCAGGTAAATTCAAAGGAGTTATTAATGTCCACAGTTACACTTTGATTAGTTAAAATTCATTACAATTTTGTGGGGAATCAGATCAAAATTTGCTACATTAGCCTCCCTTGATTGAAACACAATTCGCTGTATATAGCAAACCAACATTAAAATAAGTTACCATATAAAGCAACTGGGATCTAGTCAGTTCAGTTTGCTAAAAGGCTAGCTATCCCCATCCCAGCTGAGCATGTGCCTATCCTTGCTGTGGTCATAGTTAAGAAAATCATAGCAATTTGCCATGGTTTGTTGAACAGCTGCAAAGGAGTTCTCTGCCCAAAGGTGAGTCAAGATGATTATATAGTAATTTACAGCCAGTAATTCAAAAACACTTACGTAACACCCGGATGAAGATTGTATTTCTTTTTTCCGAATCTAGTCTGCTGTGCAAAAAAATCATAACGCTCAGACTTCTTCCACATGTAATAAAATGCTACACAATCCCCTACTGACCGTGTTCTCACCTGAAATGTGAACACCAATAAAGAAATAAACATCAGAAATAAAATATTTTGAGGCAATCTCAACCACCCTAAAGTATGCAAACGTATTTCCTATAAGAAAATCTGAACGTAAAGTTTTGCTAGTCTTTTATCACAAATTATTTTGCTGTCCTCAATGCTCCAAGGTCCAAGATCATTCCAAAAAGCTGTGACTGTCATCTGCACAGAATCTTGAAATGTCTTCCCACTTCCTGCAGATCCGAACCGGCCCCACCCCTCAAAGTCCTAGAAGATGTCAAGACCCCATTCAAGTACCACAACCTTCATGCCCTATCCCAATACTTTCAGACATCAGGGCCAACTTCAATGTTGATAAGCAAGTGTGCCTTTAACAACTTGTTATAGAAACCTTGTTCTCATTAATAACTCCAATTCCCTCTGAAGAGATCTTCTAATGCTTCATTAAAAATATTAACTGCTAGTTATTGATGGATCTGTAACAATGGGAAATGAAGTCACAGCTTCATTTACGCTGCATTTAAAAAAACTAATTTGTACTAGAAAGTAATTTTCCTCAAACTTTGTTTATAAGAGTATTGTTGTTTGTGCAGAACCTACAGAATTCCATGACAAGAAGTTCTAAGGGATAGTCTAGTTCTTTCTGCTGCAATACCATATACAAATGTTCATAGAATTTGTGAAATTTCATCACTGGAATGTCCAGGGTAATAACAGAACAGAAAAAAGAAACATTGGAGTATAGTTGATCTGAAATCATGTTTGCAACTGGTTTCTCGTTGTGGCTTTTCCTCTGCTATTCAATTTCCAGAAAGCAATAAAATTACTTCCAAAAAGTGTGTTTTGGTTCCTTGTTAGCTGCCTTATTATGATGTGTGTTTACTGCATGGCAAGTCAAATTCTAAACATTTTTACAATTAAAATTTTCCAACACATTTAATCAAATCCCAGTTGTCCAGTTCAGGAAAACAAACATGGATGTAAGATTTTATACCTTGTTAGCCTGGATCAGATGAAAATCTTTTCCATATGCCTTAAGTCCCTGTTCAAAATTCCTACATTCTTCTTCACTCCAAATGGAGAGCTCTTCTACAGCAAATGGGGGAAGAAAGTAAGTACATAACCCTCAATACAATTCATAAGTACATCGGTGCTATAATTTAAAGGGCTTCATAACATTTAGAGCAGAGCTGAGACTTTCTACTCAGTTGGTTGACAGATCCACAAAATCCCAGAAATTTCAGTCAAGTTCATGACTTTTATTGACAGACATTCCACCCAAGTGTTTTCTTCTCAAGTTACAAATTATAGAAACAAACTCTCTAGGTCACAGCAACTGTAGGCGATCTATGAGCAGCTCTGAGTTTGTTTCCCTTGCCATTTTGGGAAATCTGTTGGCTCCAAGAAATTATAAAGTACCCACAACAATATCTTGGTGTTTTAGGATTTAGGATAGCTGTGAAAAGAGATAAAATATTCTCTTTTGCTACTCTTGACAGTACTTTGGTACTTCAATGCCTTTCTGTACTAACACAAAAATAGAAATAAAAGTCTAAATTATTTCTATCAAAAGCTTCCACACTACTGCCAATTTGAATTTAAATATTCACCTAATTAAATTAATATTTACTGTTTAGATCATTCTTAATAGGTGAAGCTTCCAAGCATGTTGACAGTGCTATACATTGCAGAAAACGTTCCCATACAGTGTATGATAATTTCATAACTGTTTATAAGTATTTAGATTAATGTCAGCACAGAGTTCAGCAGTATAAAAATTGAAGCTTAAGTGTTCCATCAAGGGCAGACTACAAAATGTGGAAAAAAAACAGCCGCCACAGACACAAGTCAAATATGATATTTCTCAATTGAATTTTGGAAAATGTGCAACTAAAGCAGAGATATGAACTGAATTTGGAAATATGGATGCATGTATTATGGGCAGCTTAATTTTACAATTACATCTAAAAAGGGCTGAAAGACTTTTAATACCTTTCAAGTGGAGGAAACACGACTAAAACATTTTGCTGGTCAAATTTAACTGAAGTAACAATGTCGATGGTGACAGAATCTTAAACTAGAACTTGGGGCAAAAATAAATAGTTGGAAAAATGTAGCAGAAACAGAAGGAAACACGCAAGTGTTTTATCCCAACAGATCTTTAAAAACTAAGAGTTACTATTAACCCAAGTTAAATAGTTTGAAACATGCTAAGCTGTTGCGCTTTTAACTGAAAAGGGAACACCACCACCACCTAGTGGGAAATGAGTATGTTTTTACCTCTGGCTGCTTTTACATTAAATCTTAATCTTCGTAGTGCTTCTTCTGTATCAAAGTTGCACTTAACCAACTCATATAAGGCCTGAGAAAGATAAAAGAAACTTTCATAACTTGATTTTTTTGTGGATTAGTAACCAAACCTTATTCCATTCATATGAATTTACTGTATATATTTTGAAGCATTCTCACCCAAAGTTTGATTTGTAAAATCTCTATGTATTAGTATTTTTTCTAAGATTTGATTAGCAGAGATACAACATGAAAACTACATTTAAGCATAATAAATCACATGTTTATACAACTTGCCCCTGTGAAATAGTCTTAATAGTTCAGCTCAACAGGGTGCCAAGACGTCCAGTTGGAAATCACAAATATCTTACAATTGTGACAAAACAGTTTATGCACCAGGTTTATTTAATAGGTATCCCTTATATTCAGCTACTAAAAACCATATATATTGTATTATATAAACTCCTATACTGTCTTGTAGTATACTGGAGGATAATTCAAATTAGAAGTCTCATGAAATGATAGCAAGCCTTGTGAAACTACTGCATTCCATCTGGTGCAGGTACACCTACACTGCTGTTCAAAAAGGTATTTCAGGATTTTGATGGTGAGAAAGGGGTAAAGGAACTAGCAGTTGGCGGTATTCCCATGTATCTGTTCTTGGAAGATGCTTTCAAAAATTAGGCGTACTCTAGATAAGACATATGGCTGTCAGTGATAGTTAGCAGAGGAGACAGCGAATATATAAAGGTGGTAGAAGCGTACTGCCCGGTACAGACTTCTTTGTCTTGGATGATGGCTTTGGAGTTGCATTCATCCTGGCAAGTCGTGAGTGAGCATTCCAATCACACGGATCACTTCTGCCTTGTAGATGACAGATTTCCAGCATCTGCATTTTGTTGTTTTTTTGTAGATGCTGGACAGTGGGGTGATGGGAGTTGAGTCATTTGCCTCAGAATTCCCAATCTCTGACCATCTCTTATCGTCACAGTATTTATATGGTGGGTTCAGTTCAATTTTGGTCATTGGTAACCCACAGAAAGTTGACAGTGAGAAATTCAGCAACAGTAATGTCATGAATACTGAAGGGAATGGCTAGATTCTGACTTAGAGATGGCACTTAAATGTGACAAACGTTGCATGTATGTGCTCAACCCTCAAATGTTGTCCAGGTGTTGATACTTATGGACGAGGATTTTTCAGAAACAAGGAATTACAGGGCTGAATATTGCACAGAGAATTTCCCCACTTCTAACCTTGGGTTAGAGGTAAAATCATCAATACAACAAATGAAGATGGTTGGGGTCAGTACACCACACTGAAGTAATGACCTTAAATAGACATTGATCGCCAACAACTATAAGTAACCTTCCTTTGTGCTGGATGACTCTAACCAGTGGAGAGTTTTCATAGATTATTGTTGATTCTAATTTTGCTTCTTCATGCCATGTGCTGTCAGATGTTGCCTCTATGTCAAGGGTAATCACTTAGTCAGAGTTCAGATCTTTTATCCATCCATTTAGAGTTCAGGTACTGTGATGCAAGAAAATACCACGGGCTACATGGTTGTTCAGCAGATAACATTAAATGCATTCACAGTAGCAGATATAAGCACTTGCAACAATTTTGCAATTTAAGATTTACAAGTAAATCTCTTAAAAGCAGATCAGCCCAACTCCGTAGTAAAAGACAGTTCAGCACATTGGTAAGAGAAAGCAGAACACAAGGACATTTTATATTTCCTTGGCCAGTAGATGTTGCTAGACCAGGATTTTAAGCAGTAATATTGAAAGTCAAGAAGGTTGATACTTTTTTTGATTCACAAGCAGGTATTATTATCCCAGATGATTTAGAATAGCTTTAAACTATGCCTTCCATCAAAAAAGTCAAGGTCAGCATCTGAAAGATCACAGATTTCTAGTAAAATGTAATTTTGAAGTAACACACACATGTACAAAATGATAATTAAGGAGCCCGTGTCCTGGAGAATATGAACAAATATTTGAGTAGACAAGCATTGTCCAATTAGGTCTTGCCCAGCAGCTAGCGAATGTTCAGACCAGACTGAAGATATTCCATGTCAATAGAGCAATACAACTCATTTTGAGCAGCTTTATTTTAGACAAAGACCCATGTTTTTGGAAAGATTAAGATGACTGGATGACATTTTGGAAGACTGTGGAATGATAAAATTTTTACAATACAGGAAGAGGTCATTCAGCCCAGCATTGTCTGTACCAGTTCCCAAAAATGCTCCTAGCTAGTCCCATTCTCCAGCCCTAACTTTGTAGCCCTTTAAATTTGTCATTTTTAAATACATAACCAGCTGTCTTCTGCAACTTCCAATGAAATCTGCCTCCGGGTAGCGTCTCCATTGAATCACCAAATCACTAAAGAAAGAAAGCAGTGAACGCATAGGTAAAGACCGAGGGCCACAAAAAAGCCATTACCCAAAAAGACCAGATAGTGTAGAGAAACGGTATATGGGGAAATGGCACAGAAAATCTAGCAATTTGGTGACAGCCATGATGTGTGAATCCTCAGCATGTCAAGATCATCTGTGGTCCAAGAACTCAAGTACCTTCTCCACAGACAGCTAAGAATGGAGTGGCACACATCAGGGGCTCAGAGGCACTCCAATCTCTTAGAATGAGTGCTCAGAGGATCTCCACAAATGAGACTCATTCCTCAACATGGGGACCTTGACCATGCCCCACAGCATGCTCCCCACTGCCGCTACCTTGGTGCAATCCGAGCCTGACAAGGTTAAAATGGCCATCTGACAAAAGAAAACCAAAGCCTCCAGTGCAGATGGAGTCCCTGCCAAAACACTGAAAATATAGAAAAGTACTCGATTCTTACATAGGAGCTAATTTTCCTCATTTGGAAAGAGAACACACCAGATCTTTGAGATGGCATATTTGCAACTACCCTCAAAAACAAAGACCAACTGCAGTAACTAGAATGGCCTCCATGCTATATGCCACAGAGAAGCTTCATGTACAGCAGACTTCTCAAATCCCCTGAGAAATATCACCAGCAATGTCTCTGCAAAATCTGGCAAATCCAATGGCAGTATGGACTTTCCATTATCAGTACCCTCTCTCAACCTCACCTCCAGCATTAAGACACTAGCTAATCAGCTGCATTGGGAAAGTGACACCATCCACATGCCTTATACAGAACTTCCATACCTCTGAGCTCTGTCACAGGAAGTAGTTACAGGAGGGCAGGGAAAATACTTCAAGGATGCCTTCAAAGCCTCCCCTCAAAGTAAAATGGCGCCATTGACTCATAGGTATCTCTTGCCCAAGACTGTCCAAACCACTGAAGCCACCATGAGGATATGAATGTTATCTTGCATATCCAAAGGTCAGGTGGATGCCAAAGCAGCAGCAGAGGAAATGTGAGAAAACCCAAACATCTCACACACCTGTCTCATCAAACACCACCTCTTGTCAACCCTTCGCAGGGTGCACAGAACTGTTTATTCACTCTAGGACCCAAATCTTCACAGTTAAAGAAACCTAGTCTATAAAGTTTGCCTAAGATAAAACCATTGATGACTGGATGCGGCAAGATTGTTGAGCTTAGATCGGACCCATTAATTATGGCATCCATGATGTGCAAGTTCTTGTGTTGCAGCTTAAGGCCCTTTATTTTAACACGTGCACAGTTCTGCTCCCAATATGCCCGTTTCATTGAATGCAAGTTTGATATCTTGGTTGGATGGTCATGGTAGGGAAAGCTGGGTCTTGTACAATTCTGACACCAACGGCTCATAGTATCTAATGGAGGTCCATTTCTAAGCTGCTGGATCTGTTCTGAAACTCTTATTTATCATGATGAAAATGCCATACAACATGATCAAGGGTAAACTCCACGTGAAGGAAGGACTGTGTCTCTACAAGGATAGTGCAGTCGTGAGATGCAGCTTCACTGGACAGACAGACAGATGCACCTGCAGCAAGTTGATTACAATGGATTTGACCATCTTCCTGGTTCCCTCATCGTCTGCCAAATAGGAATACTGTTATTCAGTGGCACTTACACAACAGTAATGGCTTACTGATATAGTCAGTTTGGATTCTGTCAAGGTCATTCAAGACATGGCAAACATGGGTAATGGTGCTGAAACCTTCCCAACAGACAGTGAAGACTCCCAACAGCAGTATGTTTTCCACTCTTGCCACTTTCAGTGTTTGTTCAAATTGGTGTTTAAGATGGAGGAGGGTTGATATATCAGCTACGGGGAAGTTTCATTGCTGAAGTTTAACCTGATGCCATATGACTTCATTTGACCAAGTTAGGCAGAACAGAGGAGCTCTAATATGACTAGAGTCAATTGGAATTGAGAAAATCTCTCTGCTGGTAATGAAGTTACCCTGAACACAGGGTAACAGTGTCTTTCTTGAGGTCAGTTATCTCAGCTCCAGGACATTTCTACAGAGTTCCTCAGGTAGTATCCCAGGCTCAATCATCCTCAACTGTTTCAGTATTAACCTGCTCTCCATCACGAGGTCAGAAGTTGGGATGTTTGACAACGTTCAGCACTATTGCAACTCAGATACCAAAGCAGCCCACATCCAAATGCAACTAGATCTGTTCAATATCCAGGTTTGGAGACAGGTGGCAAGCAGCATTACCTGGCACTTGTGGCACAAATTACCAATTCCTGCATCCCCCCATTGTCAACATCCTGGTGGCCACCATTGTCCAGATATTTTAAACTCACTCATGGGATGCAGGTGTCACTGAGGGGCAAGATATAAATATTATGACTAGCCTGCCAACTATCTACAGCGCATAAATTAGGAGTGAGATGGAATACTCCCCACTTGCCTAGATAAGCTGAGTTCCAGCAACACTGGAGAAACTTGCTACCATCCAGGGCAAAGCAACTCATTTGACTGGCACCATTACTCCAAACATTCAGTCCCTTCAGTACTGATACACAGGAGCAGCACTGGGTACCATCAACAAGACACATTGCAAAATTTACCAAGATTGCTTGAACAGCACTTTCTAAACTCATGGTTGTTACTATCTGAGGAGGAGAAGGCAGCAAACACCTGGGAACACAGCCACCTGCAAAGTCCATTTCAAGACACTCACCATCCTGACTTGGAACTATATTGTTGTTCCCTCAATGTCGTTGGGTCAAAGTCCTGGAGCTCACCCCAGCAGCAATGTGACGTACCTATACCAAATGAACTGCAGTGGTGTGGCAGCTCACCACCACCTATGCAATGGGAATGACGGATGGGCAATAAATTCTGGCCCAGCCGGTGAATCTTGCTCACATCTTGAAAGAAGTTTAAAAACAATACAGTGCAAAGGATAATTCACAATTTAATTTCAGATCATGACACTTAATTAACAGGTGAGCTAGAAAATGACAGGATCCTGAAAGGAGGCCAGGGTGAAGTTCTAGATCTACCAGGTTATAATAATTAAGTGAAGGAAAATAATTGCATTTACTTAACATTTTTCTCAACCACTGGTGTCTCAAAGCACTTTAGAGCCGATCTGCATATAGCAAACTCTAAACACTAACCAGACAACAATCAACTTTTTTGTGATGTCGACTGGGGGATAAATATTAGATACAACACCAAGAATAACTTGCTCTAGTTCTTTGTAAGATAGTGCCATGGTATTTTTTGATATCTACCTAGGTAGTAGACACAGCTATTGTTCTAGTATCTTATTTGAAAAATAGTACACTGGCAGTGTAGCACTCTATTAGTTCTGTAATGGATTATCAGTCTTGCTTTCTTTTGTTTTCAAGCTCTAGAAGGGTCTTGAACCCATAACCTTGTGACTCAGAGACCAGAGTATTATCAACTGAAGCATGGCTGTTACAAGAGACTGTTCATAGTGATTAATATAGACATGAGAAGAAACCTAAACTAAAATATTTCAAAATTGTCTGACAATGGAAATTAATACATTTTGAATCAGAATGGTGACAATATAAATTTTGTAGATATATATGACTTGATTGAATGCATTGCTGCAATCATTTGGGTACTGAAGTTGTTTCAGATATTAAACTTAAAAGCAAAGTCTAATGGAAAATTCTACTGGTTTTGAAGAATAAAATCCTATTTTGTGAAGGAGTTGTGTAATAGAAGGTACAGTTTAAATAAGCAGTTAAAAATAATCTGCACTTTGAACTAAAGACTAAAATGTTCAGTGATGGCATAGTTGTAACGGTCATTAGAATCGTGATTCAGAGACCAGGCTAATGACCTAGGGGCATAAAATCCCACATGGCAGCTGGTGGAATTTAAATGCAATTAAATTATTTGGAATGTAGTCTCAGTAATGGTGACCATGATCCAAAATTGACTGTCATAAAACCCACCTGGTTCACTAATGCCCTTCAAGGAAGGTACTGCAGTCCTTATCCAGTCTGGCCTACAAGTGACTTCCAGACCCACAGCAATGTGGTTAACTCTTAACTACCCCTCTGAAATGGCCTAGCAAGCCACTTAGTTCACAGGAATTAGGGATGAGCAACAAAAGCTGGCATTGCCAGCAATGCCTACATCCTATGAAAGAATAAGCAAAAAGAAAACATTTATGCAATCTTGTTAGCCATTTTACCTAAGGCAAACACATTTGCCACTACCTCATGATTCTTAATGGTTATGTTTGTTTAAACTAAATGTAACACCAGTTTCCTATGTTTGCCTGAACAGGTTCAAAAAGTATAGATAAACCGTAGAGTTTTAGGACTTCTAAATTCAACAATTTAAACTATTATTTTGCAAAATTCTGGTTTCATTTGGAAGTTACTTCTCTTTAACAGATAAAACAACAACTTTCAATTTCAATGTGCATGACAAACCTGTTCATTGTCTTTTATGTGCGAGCCTTCTGGTATTGCATCCAATCCTTTTTCCTCACCCGTGCGCTTACTAGCATCACAAAGAAATTCCACCACTTTATTCTCAGGCAGAAAATCAGGGTTCCACAACAACTGGTCTTCATTCTCATATACTAGACATAGATTTTCATAAGATCCATTAGTGCACAGCTTTTATCTAGGCCATATACTTGCACTCGCTATGCATCTTAGGTTTTACAAAAGAGTACCACTTTTACAAAAGATATAACCAATCAATAAGTCTCAAAAAATCTTTGATCTCTGAAGGAAACATCTGGCAAATTAAAAATAAATAATAAAATTTCTTTTTGCCAATAATATTTTTCTCCAAGTAGCAACTTATTGTGGCATAGAATTTTTAAGTACCTCACTCAAGTGACTATTCTTCACATGCAAGCCTAAACAAAAAATTGTCAGCAGGCTATTAAACATTACAGGATATCATAGCCAACTAGTCTCCACACAGGTCTGAAGTTGGATTACATCAGGAGCAGCAACATATGCTGACTTCTTTCTGATCTCACGATCGTAAAGGCTATTGTAGTACCATAATAACACTTTGGCTAACAACGAAAACTAAAGATTAAACCTACAAACCATCTTAGTCACATGACTCCCAGGTACAAGAATGAATAATAAGGTTTAAAACAATGAACTCTTCCAAGTAGTAGGATCAATTTTGAAGGTGCTAGCAAAGAGGCAAACAGCATGCTTTCTTGTAAGATTTTTGATTTTAGCTTTTAAAATGATCATCCTAGCCTCAAAAGTCTAAATAATAAGGTAGAGGTAAACATTTCATGATTCTCTTTTTCTAAATCATTAAGATACATTGACACATGCTAAAATTTCTACAGGGCTCAACAGATGCAGAAAGGAGAAAAAGGAAAGACAGAACCCAGAGTCAGACAGCATGTACCCAATCTATGGCTCCAGATTATAACCTTGCAGAAAAGTGTAGCTGATTTGATTGGTCAGTAATTTTCAAAATGTGGGTGAATTTAGTAACTGAGACACATGTTTTACTAATAGTAGTAAAAGCTTTTTAGACTGGCTGGTGAGTTTTTATTGTTTATCTTAACTACAGAATTTCAATAAAGGTATGTAGAACATTTATTGAAAATATAAAATTCCAAGCACAGGCAGGACTATAGAAACCATTCAAAATGCAAGTACTGAAACAGTAATACTATATAAAGATGCCAAGGTGGTGATATACGGTGGCACCAGAATGCAGGTATTTCCTTTGCCTAAAACGCAAACACATCTGCAGTAAGTACCTGCATTTGGAAAAGCTTTGCCTCATAGTCATTGAACTGTAACACATCAATGGAGGGGAGGAAATACTTTACTTGGACACTTTCTAGTCCCTGGAGACGATCACACCCCTTAGATGTGTTTTGATCCATAGTCAAGGACAGGTGGTGTGACAGTAATGGAGAAAGTTATGGGATCAAGTGGGTAGAAGTGGAAGTGCCTCAGCCAAAGTACCCCCTAACCTGATCACAGCATTGACTTCTGGTACCTGACGTTGCTGCTAGCGCAGCTACTGAGAAAATTAGATGGACCGTTGGCCTTAGTCATTGCATTTATCCATCATGTTTGAAGTTCTGAAATAAAATCGTAGTAGAAAAACTCAGGAGACCTGGCAGCATCTTTGGAGACAGAAACAGAGTTAATGTTGAGTCCAGTACGACTAACCATTCCAAAGAAAAGTCATACCAGACTTGAAAGGCTTACTGTTTCTCTTTCCACAAATGTCACCAGACCCACTGAGTTTCTCCAGCACTTTATCTTTATTTTAGATATCCAGCTGTCCATACTATTTTGGTTTTATTTGTGAGTTCAAGTTCTGGTGTTATATATGGAGAAAAGCAGGGGCTGCAGGGTGGATGTCCAAACTGACCGTGATGCTGGATTAACAGGAAACCATTCAAGCTGGAGGAGTCAACAGAAATGTGATGGTAAGGGGCAGTTTAGTCTGGAGGATAGATAGTTCTCAGCAGTTGAGAGTGAGTCCAAAAGGCTTTGTGGCATCTGCTCGGTAAGAGTTCAGTGCATCAGCTCTGCAATGGAGAGAAACTTGGGAGGGTTTTGGGTGGGGGAATACAGCCATCGTGGTCCACATAGGTACCAACAGCTGGTACGTCTAGGAAAGTGTGTACACAAAGTGAGTGCAGGTAGGACCGAATTAAAAGGCAGCACCTAAAATACAGTCAAACAGCATGGAAACAGGCCCTCCGATCTAACTTGTCCATGCCGACCAAGCTTCCCAAACTAACTAATTCCCACTTGCCTGCGTTTGGCCCAATTTCCTTTAAACCTCAATTTGTGTACCTGTCCAAATGTCTTTTAAATGTTGTAAGGTACCTGCATCCACCACTTCCTCTGGCAATTCATTCTACACCCTCCAGGTGAAAAGTTGCCCCTCAGGTCCCTTTTAGATCTTCCTCCTCACATCTTAAAAATAAAACTTTTCTGAAGAAGGATCTTGACCCGAAACGTCCGCTTTCCTGCTCCTCTGATGCTGCTTGGCCTGCTGTGTTCATCCAGGTCTACACCTTGTTATCTTAAAAATAAAACCCCTAAGTTTTGAACTCCCCCACCCTAGGTAAAAGACTTTTGCTATTCACCATAACGACAACCCTTATGATTTTATAAACTTCTACAAAGGTCACCCCTCAACCTCCAACGCTCCAGTGGAAGAAGTCCCCAGCCTATCCAGCTTCTCCTTATAACTCAAACCCTGCAGTCCTGGCAACAAATCTTTTCTTAATCCTCTCCAATTTAATATCATTCCTGTAGCAGGGCGACCAGGGAGTACTCCAAAACTGACTTCATCAACGTCCTGTACAGCCTCAAATTGACGTCCCAACTCGAATACTCAAAGGTACCAGTAATGAAGGCAAGCATGCTAAACACCTTAACCACCCTGCCTACCTGTGACGCAACTTTCAAAGACTGACACGAACCCCCAGGAGTCTCTGTTCAACAACACTACCCAGGGCTCTACCATTAACCAGACAAGTCCTGCTCTTGTTTAACTTTTGCTCATAAGAGAAACGGTCTATACAGGGATCATCTTAGTGAATGTTCTCCGAACTGCCTCCAATGAAATGATTCTTAAATAAGGGAACCAAAACTGCACTCAGTAGTCCAAATGTGGTCTCACCGGTACCTTGCATAGTTGCAGAGACTTCCCTACTTCAATCCCTTGAAAGAAGGGCCTGTATTCTATTACCTTACCTGATTACCTACTGCACCTGTGTGCTAGCTGCGTTTTCTGCACAAGTAATCCCATGTTCCTTTGTGGTGCAGCTTTTTCCAGGCTCCCCCCCCACCGCCATTTAAATATGGCAACTTTGTTTTAACTGACATGTTGTGAACCAGCGCTCTTGATAAACTGACAAAAATTATATACCTGAAATACTGTATTATCGCAATCTCTTCAATGTCCGAGCAGTCAGTCGAGGGTGCGAGTGAGAAGGCTGTCTGCCGGTAGGTTTTATTTAAGGCAAAGTCGCTTCATTATTTAAAAGAGATTTATGCTGTAAATAAAGTATATCTGCAATGCGTATATCCCCGCATTAAGTTTCTATTGCTTAGTAGTGTTTTTACATTAACCGTGTGGACCTCTTGATCAACCAGAATATTTGGGCAACCAGCACACTTCTGGTCAATAGATGCCGATTAATAAAAAGTTTGCTGCAACAGTTCTTCTGTTCTCACTTCCAAAGTAAACAACTTCACATTATTCCACATTATACTCCATTTGCCAATTGTTTTGCCCACTTAATCTATCAATATCTCTAAAAATTTAGTATCCCTTTTGCAACCTGCCTTTCCACTTATGGGTGTTGTGCAAATCTGCCTACAGTACCTTCACTTACTTCCTCCTAGTCATTGATATATACTGTAAACAGTTGTGGTCCCAGCACTAATCTCTGTGGAACCCCACTAGTCATGGGCTGGCAATCTGAAAAAGGAACTTCTTATCCCCACATGCGGCTTCCTGCCTACTAGCGAATTCTCTATCCATGCCAATGTTACTAACAGTAAATAAACAAAAACTAGTGGATGACATGTATTTGGGATTTTCAGAAGACTCGCGAGGAGGTTCCACACAGGCTCCATAACCAGAGAAAACTGTCACAAAATAAGAGGAATGCCATTTAGGACTGATATGAGAAGGTGGTGAATCTTAGATTCTTAGAGAGCGGTAGAGACTCAATCAAATAGATATTCAAGACAGAAATCATATAATATGGGAGAATGCAGGAAGATGGCATTGATGTAGGATATCAGCCATGATTTAGCAGGCTGAATAGGTGAAAAAGCCTGTTCCATTTCACATTTTCAGTGTTATAGCTCATCATAAAAGGATGTAATAGCACAGCATTCCAAAATACATTATGTAATCAAGCAAAGTCAGCATAGCTTCATGAAGGAAAAAGCAAGCTTGACAAATTTATTAGACTTCTACAAGGTAACAAGCACGATAGACATAGAACTTATAGATGTAACATATATGGATTTCTAAAAGGCATTCAAAAAGGCACCATGAAGACTATTCAACAGCCTATGGTTTTGGAAGTACTATACTTGCATGGATAGAGAACTGGCAATCTAATAAGAGGATACAGAGATGGGATAAGGGGGACATTTTCAGGATGGCAACTGTAACTAGTGGAATGCCACAGGGATCAGCGCTGGGGTCACAATCGTTTATGATATATATGACTTGGATGATATAAGTTAATGTACTATCACCACATTTGCAGATGACACAATTTCAGGTGGGAATGGAAGGACAGCCAGAATCATACAGCACGGAAACAGATCCTTCAGTCCAACCAGTCCACGCTGAACATAATCCCAAACTAAACTAGTCCCACGTGCCTGTGCTTGGCCCTTATCCCTCAGAACATTTCCTATTCGTGTACTTATTCAAACGTCTTTTAAACGTCGTAACTGTACCTGCATCCACCACTTCCTCCAGAAGTTCATTCCACACACAAACAACTCTGTGGAACAAAAATTCTCTCGTCTTTTTTGACTTTTCACCTCTCACCCTCAAAATATGCCCCCAGTCTTGGAAATCCCCCGTCCTAGTGAAAAGACACCTGCCATTCAACTTATCTATACCCCTCATTATTATAATCAACCTCTATAAGGTCACCTCTCAACCTCCTATGCTCCAGTGAAAGAAGTCCCAGCTTATCCAGCCTTTCCTTATAACTCAAACCCTCCATTCCTGGCAACATCCTGGTAAATGACTTCTGAACCCTCTCCAGCTTAACAACATCCTTCCTATAACAGGGTAACCAGAACTGGACACAGTACTCCAGAACAGGCCTCACCCTGTACAAGCTCAACACAACATCTCACACCTATTTTCAAATTTCCGAGCAACGAAAGAAAGCATGTTAAATGCCTTAACCACCATATATGTGATGCAAACTTAAAAGAATTGTGTACCTAAACTTCCACATCTCTATTTAACAATGCTACGCAAGACCCTACCATATATTGTACAAGTCCTGTCCTTGTTTGTGTTACCTAAAATGCAAAACCTCACATCTATCCAAATTAAACTCCATCTGCCACTCCTTGGCCCACTGACCCAGTTGATTAAGATTTTTTGTAATCTTAGATAACCTTCTTCTATCCCTACCACTAATTTTGGTGTCATCTGCAATCTTACTAACCATGCCTTCTATATTCCCATCCAGATCATTTACATAAATGACAAACAAAAGTGGACCTAGTATCGATCCCTGTGGAACACCACTGGTCGCAGGCCTCCAATCTGAAAAACAACCCTCCACTGCCATTGTCTCCTACTGTCAAGCCAATTTTGTATCCAATTGGCAAGCTCACCCTGAATCCCATGTGACTTAACTTTACTAATTAGACTACCACGTAGAACCTTGTCAAAGGCTTTACTAAAGTCCAAGTAAACAATGTCTACCATTCTGTCCTTGTCAATCCTCTTGGTTACTTCCTCATAAAACTCAACCAAGTTTGACAGACACGACTTCCTTCCCAAAAAACCATGCTAACTATCCCTATTCATCCCTTACCTCTCCAAATGCAAAAGCCCTGGGATACACTACATCAGGTCCTGGACATTTAGCCATCTTTATATTTTTTAAGACCTCCAGCACTTCCTCCTCTGTAATGTCAACTGTTTTCAAAATATTAATATATTTATTTTTGAGTTCTCTAGCCTCAATTTTTCTCCACAGTAAAAAATCTGATGTGATATATTCATTTAATACCTCTCCCATCTCCTGAGGTTTAAAATAAAGACTACCTCTTTGATCTTTAAGGGGCCCTACTCTCTCTCCAGTTGTTCTCTTGCTCTTAATGTACTTGTGGAATTTCTTTGGATTATCCTTAACGTTATTTGCCAAGGTGCTCTCATATCCTCTCTTTGCCTTCCTGATCTCCCTCTTAAGAATGCCCCTACACACACTACTGTTCAAGAGATTCATTTGAACCCAATTGTTTATATCTAATATGTTTTATTTTATTGACTAGAACCTCAATATCTTTACTTAGCCATTATTCTCTAATCCTGCCAGCCTTATCTTAACTCGGATAGAAACATAAAGCCTTCCACGTATTAGACATCCCTTTATTTGCAAAGTCTACTTCAAACAATTTTTGAACGTTCTTGCCTCATTCCATTAAAATTTGCCTCACTCCAATCAAAAACTTTAATTTTTAATGGAAGGCTTATCCTTTTCCGCAAGGAATTTAAAACAAACAGTAATATGATCATAAGACCCAAAGTGTTCCCCTACCATCACTTCGTTCACTTGCCCTGTCTTATGACTCAAGAGAAGGTTTTTGCTCTCTCTAGTAGGAACATTTATATATAGATAAAGAAAATTTTCTTGAGGATGACACAGTTAGTATAGAGGGATATAAACAGGTTATGTGAGCGGGCAAGAACTGGGCAGATGGAATGTAATGCAAGAAAATGTTAAGTTATCCATGAATAGCTGCTCTCGCAGCATCCTGAGAGCCAGGGCCAAGTGGCGTCACATGCACACTCCTGACCTTTCTCTCCAACAGCATCGCTACACTGGCTCAGGGTTGCACTACTCCGCAGTTCGCTCCACCCTCTGGCTCATTCGTCGTATTAAAACCAACTTTTTCTTTTCCTTTCAGGCATCAAGGCTCACAAGATGCAACAACTCAGAGATACCCATGGCCCTCTGGAACCTTCCTCTCCTCCCCTTCCACGTGACTCCATCCCCTCTCCCAACCCTACCTCCTGTCGGGTATTCACCATCCGTCCTACCTTCCGCTCTCCGATGTTGAACATGCCATACTCAGCAAAGGCCTCAACTTTATTCCTCTGTGTCCCCACCTTAATGAATTTCGGACACGACATGATGTTGAACTCTTCTTCCGTCATCTTCACCTCCATGCCCATTTCTTTGGGCAACGGTCCTCTCCCTGTCCCACAGACTCCTTTGCCCAGTTCTAACACTCTCCCCTCCACCTGGACCCCCCCCATCAGGCCTTTTACCTGCAACTGATCTGTTCATTGAGAACTGCTAACGTAATATTGGTCACCTCAATTTCTCTGCCCACCTATCTCCCTCCGAACTGATTGCCTCTGTGCACTGAAATCTAACTCTGACTTTGTTATTAAGCCTGCTGATAAGGGTGATGCTGTTGTCGTCTGGCGTGCTGACCTCTACAATGCAGAGGTATGAGCGCCAGCTCTCAGGTACTTCCTCCTATCCTTTCCTAGACCATGACACATTCAGCCATTGTATCTACCACAGTAACTGATCTCATTTCATCTGGTGACCTCTCCACCACTGCATCCAAGTTGATGGCCCCTCAGCCCTGCACAGTCCGCTTCTACCTCCTTCCAAAATTCCACATACATGACTGTCCATACATGACTGTCCAGACCGACCCATTGTTTCAGCCTGCTCCTGCCCCACAGAACTCAACTCTTCCTACCTTTACTCAGTCTTCTCTCCCCTTGTCCAATCTTTGCCCATGCACATCCATGATTCCTCTGATGTTTTACACTGGTTTCACAACTTCCAGTTTGCAGGTTCTAGCCACCTCTTCTTTACCATGGACTTGCAATCCCTTTACACATCCATTTCCCACCAGGAGGGTATTAGGGCTCTTCGTTTCTTCCTGGAGCAAAGTCCCCAGCCACCACTATCCTCCTCCTCACTCTCAACAACTTCTCTTTTATCTAACTCTCATTTTCTTCAAGTCAGAGGGGTGACCATTGTTACCCACATGTGCCTTAGTTATGCCTGTCTCTTCGTGGGGTATGTGGAACATTCCTTGTTGCAGTCCTATTCTGGCTCCTACCCACAACTCTTTCTCTGATAATCGATGATATCACTGGTGCTGCTTCAGTCTCTCATCCGGATTTGGAAAAGTTCATCAATTTTGATTCCAATTTCCATCCTGCCCTCACTTTCACCTGGTCTATCTCTGACTCCTCCTTTCCATTCCTTGACATCTGTTTCCATTTCTGGGGACAGACTGGCCACTAATATCCACTAACTACCACAGCTGCTTGAACTATACTTCCTCAAATCCTGCTTCCTGTAAGACTCCATCCCATTCTCTCAGTTCCTCCGACCCATCGCATATCTTCAGATGAGGACAACTTTGACAAGGGAGCCTCCGACATGTTCACCTTCTTCCTCAACCGAGGATTCCGCAGCTCCATTGTTGACAGGGGCCTCAACCAGGTCTGACCCATTTCCCCCCTCACCCCCTCTCTTCCCTCCCACAACAGCAATAGGGTTCCCCTTGTCCCTACCTACCATCCCACCAGCGTCCACATCCAGAAGATCATGAGACGCCATTTCCGCCACCTCCAGCGAGACGCCACCACTAGACATATTCCCCTCCTCTCCCTTGTCCACCTTCTGCAGGGACTGTTCCCTCTAGGACACCCTGGTCCATTCTTCTTTCACCCCCAACACAAAGGGATGGGTGTGGATGGGATGCTCCAAGGTTCAGTGTGGACTTGTTGGGCCAAAGGGCTTGTTTCCACACTGTAAGGATTCTACGATTGTATGATTCCCCACGGCACCTTCCCCTGCAACCAGCGAAGGTGAAACACCTGCCCATTTACCTCCTCCCTCCTCAGTATCCAAGGGCCCAAACATACCTTCCAGGTGAAGCAACACTTCACCTGTACTTCTCAGAATCTAGACTACTGCATCCGCTGCACACAATGTGGTCTCCTCTACACTGGGGAAACGAAGCATAGACTGGGTGACTGCTTCACAGAACATCTATGTTCTGCTCGCGAAAAAGACCCTGAGCTACCTGCTGCCTGCTACTTTAAAGTCTCCCATGTCTTAGCCCCCTACCCAACACACCAGGCCTGGTTATCACAGTGTGTAATGGTGGGCTATCTATTATTAGTCACTAACAGTCCCCATTAACAACTATTCACACTCCCAGCCAGATCGTTATCAACTCCTTCGTCTATCCAACTGCTTTTCTCTGTCTTCAGGCCCTATCCTATCATTTACTCCCTGCCCCATCCCCCTCCCTATTTTCTGCATATAAGCTGACGTTTTCCCAGCTACCATCAGTTCTGAGGAAGGGTCACCAGACCCGAAACATTAACTGATTTTTTTCTTCACAGACGCTGCCAGATCTGCTGAGCTTTTCCAGCAACTTTGGTTTTTGTTAAATTACTCATTTTGGCAGGAAGAGTAGCGGAACTCAATACCTTCTGAATATCGAAAGTCTGCAGACAGCTGTAGCATTGACGGATTTGGGGGTCGTCATGCGTAACTCAAAAAGCCTACAGCTAAATTCAGCAGATATTAGGAAAATAAAGGAACTGCTGGCCTATATTTCAAGGGAATAGAGTGTAAAATTATACAAGGTACTAGCAGAACTCATCTGGAAACATGTGGGAGGACCTAGCACCAAAAGGCGTAACCTCAGAATAAGGGTTCCCATACCGCTTTCCCCCACCCACCCCATATAGTAAATCTGTGGAATCCTTTATGGCAGAAAGATGTCAGGGTTGGACTGTTAAAGTATTTTCAAAGTGATACATAAATTTTGAATCAGTAAGGGAACGAGAGGTTATGGGGACTAGATGGGAAAGTAGGACTATCAATCAGATTAATCATAAACAGCAGAATAGACTGGATTGGCTGAATGGAATATTTCTTTTCAGAATTTAGACATTTTTGGCATATCCAGTGAAATAAGAATGAGCATTGTGAAGAGCATTTGAAAGTCTCGAACTTTCTACACAACGATCAGTTCACAAAATGATGCAGATTTGTGTCTAGTAAATTGGTATGTGTTCTAAAATTAGAGAAGTTTAAGTATAAAGCTGTCTAGAAACAAATCAACTGAACAGTTCATGATGCAGAATCTAACAGATAAATGATTTATCACGCACTCCAAACTTGCCAGAACACAAGTTTAAAATGTTAAATAGCTTACCTTTCTCATTCTCTTTGTAATTATAAATGCCTATAGGAACATCAGCCTGGTATTGTGAGCCTACCATGATCTCCTGAAAAGCAAGACACATCATCTTTGTAAACTGCTTAGAAGTTGTAGCATTATACTTGGCGATTCCTTTTAACTTACTATTATATTGCACTTGCATGGTTGGCAGTCGCTAAGATAACAGTAAAATACGGTTTTTCCTGCTGCTGGCCTTGGAAAATCTGACAAGTTCATTTTGATATTATTGTTGGCTGCAGGAGCCCCATGAACCAGAAGTCAGTAGCACTAGCACTACACTAGAACAATTTTAAAAGTTTTAGAAGAAAACTCCCGCTACACTCTTGGTATATCATCCATTAACATTTTACATTAAACTGACTTCCTAAATGGCATGCAAGTGAAAATACATCCAACTTTATTTTCCAAATAATAAAAGTAATCATATATTGAGGTCTAGCAGCAGTAAAGGAGAATAATGTACCATTTTAGATATTGTTCACTGCAGTTTAGCAAAAACTGAAAAACAGAGAGTGAACAATGCAAATTACCAGATGGACACAGATTAATGAGATTACTGGAGAGCGTTACCTGCCTCTTGTCAACTCAAGCCTGGAGGTAATCCAGTATTGTCACAGATTTGCTTGGGCTGCAACACTGTTATGGGTTCTGAATGGATCTAAATTACTCACCATCAGTAGTGAGCATTGACTTTACGATAGGGAGGACGCAACTGAAGAATCAACACAAGGTGGTTGGGCTGAGGGCTGCTCCCCTGAAACAGCTCTGAAATAATACTTTGACAACCATAACCATCTTCATGTGAGATATGACTCTAACCACTGGACTTTTGGCCGTACAACCAATGCCATTAATTTTTCTAAGGTTTCTGGTATCAAATGTTCACTTCATGTCGAGGGCAAGTAATATAACCATTCCACAAAGTTGTAGCTAAGTAGTCTATTGGCAAGTAGAGATCATTAGGTGGCACTAATGATGACATAACATGACAATCAAAAGTGATGCCAGTTCACTTGTCCTTAATGCTGATTTTTGAAAAATTTACAAGGAAATACACCCTGAACTAGATTTAATATGGCAACGGAAGTCTCTCTCACTAGCTGGAGGACTGGTGGGGAAACCACACTGTTTTCACAGGGGGCTCCAACCAAATTAAGTGTCTATTTCCAACTGATATAGTGGCGTGGAAGGCACAAAAGGAATGCATACATTTAGTAAAATTGGGATACTTTTCTCATTTTAAAATATTTAAATCCACATTTGGCTTCAGAAATCACAATTACTAAAAAAGTCGCAAAACATTTTCATCAGATATGAATTTGACAAATTATAGCAATGTGGAGCCCAGACTGTGCTAAGTGATATTCTCTTAATAATCACTAGGTGCTCTACATGATCCAGGATTTTACAGACATATATAATCTCTTAATGAACATCACATTACTTACAGGGTTAACCTGGTACTTATAAGTGACCAATGATATGTACTCCCCACACACCAAGTTTAATACATAGCAGATAAATGTAATATTATACCAGAAGGAGAGTTTGAAGTCACACGGAGATGGAATGTACAATGCTGCAAAATCTGTTGCCAATTAGAATTTAATTTAGGCCATTCAAATTAGACATAAAACGAACAAAAACAGAAGTTGTTCTGAGGAAGGGTCTCCAGACCCGAAATGTTAACTCTGATTTTCTCTTCACAGACGCTGCCAGACCTGCTGAGCTTTTCCAGCAACTTCTGTTTTTGTTCCTGATTTACAGCAGCTGCAGTTCTTTTGGCTTTTATTAAACATAAAACATAGCTGCCAAGACACAAGGGAACATCAACAAACTCCACAGAGCACATATTTACACAATTAATGTCATCAAGTAAAAGCAGAGGAATCATGTTAGTCTAATGCACATTTTAACAGCTTTACATTCAGTATTGGTGCAGGCTACAAACAAATTCAACCATAGCTGGCATGCTGCAGCAAACAGCAGGTAAGAAAATAATTGGAAGAATAAAAAATATTTTGCCATCAAAAACAGCGAAATGCACAAGTAACACTAGTATGGAGTGGAAAAAACACAAACAATACCTTTTTCCAGTCTTCTGAGGGCACATAATCTTCATCATCATCAGATTCTTCTTCCCCTTCATTACCTATGAATGTTAACATATTAATTTTCTGCCCTCGGCTGTAAAATATATAAAGCATTTTCATTTATAGAAATGATGAGAAATTCATTACGAGACAAGTGATTTACAATTTGTTTTTGAACACAAATGTTTTTGGCGCTTGGCATGAAATTTCTACTTTCTATTCTTATACACTTTTTTTTAGAAAAAGGTGCCATAGTCTCAGTCTACAAATGCACAATCAGAATTTTGCAATTTTAACTGTTAATATATCTGGACTGCACATGCTGAATCTTGGTACATCTCACACAAGACAAAAATACACAACTTTCTGTGAATGCTGAGATGGATGCATGGAAGTCAACTTTTGCAATTTGACTCAAATACTCCACACAAGACTAATATTTCAGTCAGAGACCAATCATTTTCTAACATATTCCAATTATTCGAGTAAATTTAGAATAAATACAATAAGGATTAATAGGTAAAGTGAGAATTTCTTAATTTACATATATTGTTACAATAAAAGGTAAATATGGACTACCGATATTTAACTGCCATCATCTGATTTCAATAACCAAGACCTTCACACACTAAAGTCATTTATAAAAAAGGACAAATACAGACTTGGGAGAACCACTGTGATTATCTGACCACAGATTGAGGGAGGTACAGAGAACCTACACAAATACATTAAGTTGGCTCCACTGGAATTACAATTTAACCCAAAGACATGAACCCAGCCAAATAAGTCAACGTCAAAAAATTTGCATTCTGTTTAAGTCATATGTGCTCGTTAATTTCAAATATTTGCAGATGTAAAGTGGCTTTCAGAGTATTTGGCTTGGAAAGACAATAGAGGTAGAGTGTGAAATGCACAACAAACCACATTAGGGTCATTTGCTTGGCAGAGGAAAAAGAAAATATAAATTCACAATAGAGCCTGGAATGCTTACTCTTTTCCCTCTTCTTTCAACATTCAAAGTTAGTGCCCAGTGAAAAGTCAACTTCGGAAAACAATCATTCACCAACAACTCCAGCATTCTACAAATGTAACTACTCCTGAAGAAAAATGCAACAACTGCAGTCATGGACGGAAGTTTTAGATTCCAAGAACTTTAAACTGCATTTGCTTTTATTTTCCTAAAGGACACCTTGCCCAACCTCCATGCAAATCACCTTTTAAATACATTATCCATATTTGCATATCTAATGGGTTAGGAGGTAATACAATTCTTCTTCCACCCAAGCAAACCTTTGGAATTGGCTTTCATTTGAACAAACACAAACACATTTTGATTGAGGTGTAATAGCTGTGTCCTTAAATGAAGCAAAAGTATTTGCTGTGAATGACCAATAGGAAGTTATTGGGGAATAATAATCCCCCCTCATCTGGTCATAACAAAATGCACATTTTCTGTAATGAAATCAGAGATGAAATACATATCAAATATTATATAAAACATGCAAATGGATATGTGCCAATGCTCAAAGTACGTTGGGTGGTGTTCAATTTACTCTCCAAAGTAGCTAATGTGTGGTAAAAGTTCAATCATGAACTGGGGGCAAAACAAGAGAATAGTTATCCCTGAAGGAGACAGCCAGAATTTTTCTTCTTTGGGTGGGAGGGGGTGGATGCAGGGCACGCTGGTCCTCCAAACACTAAGTGCTTGCTGTTGAAAGGTTCACTACAAGCCAGGGCCACAGCAAGTAGAGTAGACTGCTGCTGGGTGAAAGGGAGGTTGACAAGAATAAGAACAGGCACGTGAGGTTGAAAATTATAGAAGTGTGCTGATGTGAATGAAGGACTGAGAAAGGTGGAGAAGCGAGGAAACTCCATTTGGATGCGGTGGGGGCAGACTCCAATTGTAGGGGAGTTGAACTCCAATATGGTTGGGAGTGGGAGACTGGAACTGCAAAGAAAAAGGGGAGAACAATTTTAAATATTTTAACAAGGATAGTGTATTGTATGAAAATTACTATTGTAATGACATTGTCGATTAGATACTTCAAATGGACATCTACGTTGTCACATCTTCCAATCTCTCACAGTGATTTCTTTGTTAACTCATTCATTTTCTCCTAAATATATTGCTGAATTCTTCATTTGTGTCTCTGGGCAAGTCCAAATATTGCTTACATCAGCACAAATACAAAAATTTTACAAGGTGAATACTGAAAGAGAAAGCGACTAATAAAGGGACATCCTAAAATCAAAACACAGCCATGTGGGGGGAAAACGAGTCCTCAAAAATATACACAGCTCTGATATTGTACAGTTAAATGCTAGTAAATATGGAAATCCAAACACAGGATGGGCATCCCAAAAGCGTCCCGTTTAACTAATGCGGTCCCAGTTAGTCATGAATAATTGGTGCCACTTTGTCAGAAAACATTACTTCTAATAGTTATAAAAAAATCATTAGGACAATTAAAACAAACTGTATGACTCTTTGCAGTTGAGTTGCAGCAACAGAATGTTCACACATAAATTCACCGATTAACTCTTGAAACAATCTTTGTATTAGCCTGAGGTTTAGTCTACAGATATTCTTTCTTAATGCCTTGAGATAAATACGTTTTCTCCCCAAATTGAAGACTCACTTCCAGCTTGTCACTGTGGTATTGGTGGTTAATATCCAACTCTTAAACAGGTACCAATATGAAAACTATATTCTCACATGCTACCAATCTTCGGCCAACTGTATTGTGCAAATGACTCAATTTTTAGAATCTATGGCACCCATAAATGACACTCCAAGTTTAACTAATGGGTAATGTCACAACTTGCACTTAAGACACAGTATTTACTAGAACAGTTCTAAGCTGTGGCAAAACCACTTGTAACTTTAGCAATAATGAAAACTAAAATAGCTATTAAGAATATCTTTGGTAATGGGGGAAGTGAATAAGTTGGCTACTTTCACATGCACAAGGAAGTATACCTATGTCTAAGTATTTACATCTGCGTGGTCGGATCATCTCTTGCACATCTTGTGAGGTAATCAAAGGTGCAAGGTCATCATTAGAAGACAGAGTTTCATCATCTTGTCCACTTGAGTTCTTTGGTATTTCTTGCTGCATAAATTACAAAAGATGTCAATAGTACTGCCAAGTTAATATGATAAAGTTTGACGAAAAATTGGTTAAAAATAAAAGGTCTATGTAATAACAGAGTGTGGAGCTGGAGGAACACAGCAGGCCAAGCAGCATCAGAGGAGCAGGAAGGCTGACATTTCGGGTCGGGACCCTTCTTCAGAAATGGGGGGGGAGGGGGGAGGAAAGGGGGCTCTGAAATAAACAGAGGGGGAGGGGTCAGTGATAGCCGGTAGGTAGTGGAGGGGATAGGTGGGAGAGAAGACGGACAGGTCAAGTAAGCAGGGATGAAGCTAGTAAAGGTGAGTGTAGGTAGGCAGCAGTGGGGATTAGTCAGTGAGGTGGGACAGAAGACGGACAGGTCAATGAGACGAGGCTAAGGGTGGGAGAAGGCTGGTCTTGGAATGGGGTTGGAGGGGGGGCAGGATTTTGAAGCTAATAAAGTCCACATTGAGACCACTGGGTTGTAGACTTCCAAGGCGGAATATGAGGTGCTGTTCCTCCAATTTCCAGGTGGCGTCGTTGTGATACTAGAGGAGGCCCAGGATGGACTTGTCGCCCAGGAAGTGGGAGGGGGAGTTGAAGTGGTTCGCGACTGGGAGGCGTTGTTGTTTGTCACGAACCAAGCATACACCTACTCTCAATTTGCGATAAACGACAACACCTCCCAGTCGTGAGCCACTCTCCCACTTCCTGGACAAAATGTCCATCCTGGGCCTCCTCCAGTGTCACAAAGATGCCACCCGGAAACTGGAAGAACAGCACCTCATAATCTGCCTTGGAAGTCTACAACCCAATGGTCTCAATGTGGACTTTACTAGCTTCAAAATCTCCCCATCCCCGACCTCATCCCAAGACCAGCCCCCACCACCCCCTCACTGACCTGTCCGTCTTCTCTCCCACCTATTTGCTCCTCCCACCTCACTGACCAATCCCCACCACTGCCTACCTACACTCACCTTTGCTAGCTTCATTCCCGCCTCCTTGACCTGTCTGTCTTCTCTCCAATCTATTCGCTCCACTATCTACCTGCTATCACCACCGTTCACCCCCTCGCCATTATTTCCCCTCCTCCATTTCTGAAGAAGGATCCCAACCTAAAACATCAGCTTTCCTGCTCCTCTGATGCTGCTTGGCCTGCTGTGTTCCTCCAGCTCCACATTGTTATTTCAGACTCCAGCATCAGCAGTTCTTACTACCTCCAAAGGTCTATGTAAAGTCCTGGGGAGACATTAAAACCTTGGATGTACATAACAGGAGCAAATTGAATGAAAGAAGAAATCACAATTCAGATTTTAAAAAGTTAATGTTTCAATTAAAAATGACAAGAGAAAAAGGGAACTGTATTAGGCTAGCTGAACTGGAGTCCATTATAGTTATGAAAAGAAAATTCATGCTCATTATAGAAAATTGCACAGTATAGAATTCAATCAGCAACTGAATAAAACATTTCTATTTTGTACACTGTAAAATTTATTAGAAGTTTGAGGTTGTAAAGGACTTTATAAACAAGCTGCATTGATCAAAGTTGAAAACCTGTAAGGAAAATTAGCATCGTTACTGCCGAGACTAAGGATGCAGTTCTTTAGAGGGAGCTTTTACTTGCTAACACCCTTCAGTTAAATCTGTTCTTCGTCCTTCACAAAATAAGTTCAAATTTCTCTGTTATACATTCCCCATCTTTACCTTGCACTTATACTGCATATATATAAATATGTGAACAAGTGGAAGTCACTGCTCTCAGGAAAGTCACCCTCTTTTCCAGAGAGAGATGATTTGAGAAGCTTCACCATTACAGCACAGTAAGGTGTATGTTGTAAAGTTTGAGATCATGAAGGCTGACCGCATTTGATTTTTGAAATTTAACTCTGGACTGAACAGAATGAAGAGTCTTGTGTGCAGCCAGGGCAAATTAACTAGGATGGAGGATAGTGTCAGTGGCAGGAAAGTAATGTTTAGCATTTACCGATAGCATCTGATTTTGACATGCTCACTTTTCACTTGGAGGTAATCATGGATCACCCATAATACATTAAAAATAGGTGCAGGAGTAGGCCATTCAGCCATTCCAGCATACACCACCAATGTGATCATGCAATTTCAGTATCAACTCCCGTTTTCTCTCCACACCCATTAATCCCTTTAGCCACAAGGGCTAGTCCCTTGTGAATATATCTAACGATCTGACCCCAACAGCTTTCTGTGGTAGAGATTAGTTCTGAAAGACAGGCAATCTGAAATGTCAACAAAGGTGTTAAAGATGCAAACTGACATGAAAGTAGATGCAATCAATAATGTTAAATAGGGATTACATAACTAATAGCTATGGTTAAAATCAAAGCCTAAGATGTATCCTTGAGGAAGTTTAAAAAGTAATGCAGAAATGTAACAGTCTGCTCCTAAGCATGAACAGATAGAAAGGAACCCACTGAATAGCAGGCTCACAGAGTTGGATCATGGAGAGCTAACAGAAGGAGAAAGGGCTTTATCTTAGAGAAGTGGAAGGTGACAACAGGATACAAGACTTGAAGCTATTGACTATAATTGATGACTGACCCTAGGTAGACACTAAATTCAAAAGGTGGCTGTTTATACAAAATATAAAAGAAAGATGGATTGGAGTGAGGGAGGCACAGTTATATGCTAAGTTACGCCTAAATGTTAGTTTTGGTATCAAAAAACAGAGGCAATCCTATAATTGGGTCAACTTCTATGCCACAAACTACAACAATTGTAACTAAGGCTGAAATGATTAAGTTCATGTGAAACAGCAGGCTGAGATGGCCACGTTTTTTGGAGAATTTACACGACATGAGGCCGAGTAATGAGGAAAGTAAGAAAAGACTAAGATAGTTAAATTCCTACACAGACAACTGGGATTTGGGAGGGAAAAAAAAATTTACGTTGACAAGTTTCTCACAATGATTGGACTGAAGCTTAAAAATTTCACAGCGACCATTAGATTTAATGAAGCCCCAGTAACACCAGAACCAAAACTACTTCAAATGAAGTTCCCAGCCCTAACCTGTAGCTAGCTCTGGTGGAATCTGCTGTTACCAAACTTTTAACTAACCTGAAGTAGATGTACATCTGGCAGATCATCTGTCTCTGGAACTTCACTACTTCCACTATTTTCCTCATTATCTCCATCATCTCCATCATCCTCCTCCTCTGCTTCATCATCCTCATCATCGTCGTCATCATCCTCATCTTCCTCACCAGGAAATGGAACAGTCTTCCCATAACCATACAAATTTAATAAATCTTGGATTGGCATTTCACCTTCCTAAAGGGGAAAAACACACAAGATGCATTTACTTACGAAGAAATGGCTCTATGTCTTACTGTAGGTTAAAACAAAGTAGGTCAAAGTAGATTTCTGAAGGGTCCCAACCCGAAGCGTCAGCTTTCCAGCTCCTCTGATGCTGCCTGGCGTGCTGTGTTCCTCCAGCTGAACACTGTTCTCTCTGACTCCAGCATCTGCAGTTCTTGCTATCTCTAGGTCAAAAGTAGTAGGGTTTCATTAACATGGCTCTCTTGTTAATTCAATAGCCGCACGCCCACATATGTGATGAGATTCAATTTTATGAAGTTAACTCAAATCACGAGGGAAAATTTGAGATAACTTAAAAACCAGATTGATATTTGACACTAAACCTCCTATGAAAGGTCCCAGACGATATCTTAAGACTACAATGAGATAGTTTGCTTCTGCCAGGGTAGCCTCATATGATACTACAACACTTTATTCTTGTACAGATGATAGGCATTTGGCAAGGCCAGTATTAACTATCCACAGTCCATCTATAACTGGCCTTGAAAGTGGTTAGCTGCAGCTGCCCTCTCAAACTACTATTGTGGCGGAGCGGGTTCTTCCAGTGCTGTTAGGTAGAATTCAAAGTTTTGCTCCAATAATAAAGGAACAGCTATTATTTTCAAGTTAGGATGGTGAGCAATTTGGATGTGGAGTTTGCAAGTGGCGATGTTCTTGTTCTCCTGGACAGTAGAAATTGCAAGCACGGGAGGTGCTGGTGAAAAAGCCTTGGTGAATTGTTGCAGTGCATCTTGTAGATAGTATACACTGCAGCCAATGCACTGGTTGTGGATGGCATGCCAATTAAGGTGAGCTTCTGTGGCCTGGTTGGTTCTAAGCTTATCACGTGCTGCTGGAGTTGAATGGGTGGCAATGAGGTAGTGGTAATGTCACTGGATTAGCAATCCAGAACCTCAGGTCAGTGCTCAGGGGACTGAACAATTTATGGCAGATGGTGGAATCTGAATTCAATAGAAAGATCTAGAATGAACAGCTGTCCTACTTATCACTAAAACCCTCCTGGTTCACTACTGCAATTTAGGGATGGGATTCTGCCTTTCTTATCTGATCTGGCCTACAATGTGAGTCCAGAACCACAGCAATGTCATTGACTCTTAACTGCTCTCTGTCCAATTAGGAATGGGCAATAAATGCTGGCCTAGCCAGCAGCACCAACATCCTAAGAACAATTAAATAGAATTCAAAACACTCTTGACATGTATTTCACAGACTGTGGAAAAGCAGTAGAGGATCAGGACAGGAATCATTTATTGCACAGCAGAAGTAGTAGCGCAGTGGTTACACTATGGACTAGTAAATGAGAGACTTTCACTAATTTGTGGCAATATGAGTTTATGGGGGAGGCTAAGGCTATTTGGAAAAATTAACTGTTCAGTAATCCAAGCTAATTCATGGGTTTGAATTCAAAAACTGCAAATGATGCATTGAATTCAATTATTAAAACTGGAGTTAAAAAAAGGGGTTGATGATGACCACAAAACCATTGTCATTTGTTGTCAAACCTGCCATCATTATCTGGTCTGACTTACAGACCTCTGAATTTACCTATACACCAGAAATAACAATGGCAAGCCCAACTCTGTCGCCCTTGCAACGTCTTCTATTGGGGGGCAGGGGGTGCCAAAATTAGACGAACGGTTCCACAAACCAATCAAGCAACTGAATGCCATATTTATAGAACGGACAGCAGGTGAGTGATTAAGCCAGTTGACGATAAGTGAGCATGGGACACCGCCCTCAAGAAGCACTGCAGCGGCAGCCTGGGAATGAAGTGAGCATGTTCTGATGTGATGCGCATCTGCACCTGAATAACTTTCCAATCTATATCTTGTCTTACACAGACAACCTGAGCAAGGCACAAGAGGTATCCTAGCATCTTACCAAATAACAAACTTATTCAGTAAACTCATTCAGTAAATGAGTTAAATTTCAAAACTACTCTACATTCCTTCGGTTCAGTACATCTGGTGTTTCACAAATTAATCCCATTTTCTGGGTTATCTTTATGGTCCAATATTTAGGCAGATAGAGTACAGAAAATTAAGAAAACATCGATAAAGCCCCACGTTAAATGAAATACACTTTTGATCTACTCTCATGTCCTTCAATACTCTGGGTCTGACTTAGAGTATAACAAGACATGTCAAGGATATTTTAAAAAGTCATTTTTTGGAATTGTTAAGGGACTGAATATTTTGCATTTGCAGTAATATCAGCATTCTTTCAGAAAAACAAGACATTACATACATTTAATAAGTGAAGTAAAAGTAGAAAATTGCTTGAAATATGTAGGTCAAGTAGCATTTAGAGGGAGATGCTGCCTGAAAGGTCATCAGTTTGAAAAAGTTCCTCTCAACACAGATGGTCTCTGTTTAAATAACTTACAGAATTCCCTGGTATCTTTCGCCTTATGTTCATGACTTCCCATCACTCCCACTAATAAATAAGAGGCTGTTGCTTACCTCATTACCAAACTAAATTTTATTGATCTTCATAATTTCTCTGCAAAAAAGTTTGAGTTATCAGTGCATGTCACAGCCAGCACCGTTCATTTCCTTTCCTCTCACTCTTACCTAGAGGGCCACAGCTAAAGGGCTACAATATGAGCTCAAGCAGGACAGCAGATTTTCCAAGTAAGCATGGATGGATGGATGGAACTGGCTGAGGAAGTCAGTTGCAGCTGGGGCTTCTTAAACTTTTTCACCAAAAGATTCCAGTATGTAACTCAAGGACAAGACAGGCAAAAAACATGACACTTTCTGGTGCCAAAGACCAAGACTTGCCTAGCCTTGTCCTGCACAGAAAACCTTAGGGCAACATACATTACAACTTCACTCAATCTTTCCCGACAGACAACTCATCTCTAGGGGCTGTAGACGCTAGCAGTGACTTCATAGCATGAGCCACCAGAAGCACTAGTATTTTAGATATGGCACGAGAGTTGATTCTATGCTTGCAGACTGTTTAGGAGTCTTCTTTCTCTATGAATGAATTTCTGTAGCTATCCCATTGTTGTACTGACAGGCTGCGGCTCAAGAAATAAAACATCTGGTGTTGCTCCTACTGATGCTAGAGCATTTCACAGTGGTGTGCTTCTGTGCCTCAGCAAAGATAGATGGTAGAGCTACATAAACTGCTTCATGCTGTGAAGACTAGAACAGTTCAGTTGAAGATGGGCTTAGTGATCAATAAGCTGTGCAAAAGCCTGGTTCGGCCACATCTGGAGTATTGTGTCCAGTTCTGGTCACCTCATTACAGGAATGATGTGGAAGCGTTGGAAAAGGTGCAGAGGAGATTTACCAGGATGTTGCCTGGAATGGAGGGAAGGTCTTACGAGGAAAGGTTGAGAGCGCTAGGGCTTTTCTCTTTAGAACGACCAAGGATGAGAGGCGACTTGATACAGGTGTACAAAATGATCAGAGGTATAGATAGAGTAGACAGCCAGAGACTTTTTCCTAGGGTGGAGGCAGCTATTACGAAGGGGCATAGTTTTAAAGTGAGTGGAGGTTGATATAAGGGTGATGTCACAGGTAGGTTCTTTTACTCAGAGTGGTCGGGGCGTGGAATGCATTGCCAGAGAGGGCAGTGGAGTCAGCCAAGCGGCTATTAGATAGGCATATGGATGATAGTATAAGGTAGGGGTGGAGGTTAGATAGACCTTAGGATTAGGGTAAAAGTTCGGCACAACATCGTGGGCCGAAGGGCCTGTACTGTGTTATGTTCTAAGTGAGGTTGCTTCCAACAAGGCAATCACCAAATAAGCAGCGAAAGCATACTGATGCATTAAACATCAACATCTCATATATTGGAACACTTCAATGTAACTAATCAAAAGTCTCCCCAGCTTAGCTGTTCTTTTTGGGCGTAGTTGCTTTCTTGAAACTTCTGACTTGTAAATTCTGTAGTGCAGATTGGCTACACTTATGGGAATGAGGGAATTGCGTGAAGTTACTGATAGCTACTCTTTTAAGTAATTACACTGAGAAATAGTAGTCTCCTGCTAGAGTGTGCTCAGAAAGCTAGAAGAGAGTAGGATCATCTTGAGATCCTTACCAGATGTTACTTTCTGCAATTTTTACTTGCTCTCAGACTCACTTTTTGCCTTGGGAAAATTGCACATCATGTGTCTTGTTTATCTGAACAGGAAGCCAGCAGTTTGCCTTCTTTCAGTCTTACAGTTAGCCAGCAAGACCACAAATTATTCAGAATGCGGACCCTGCCTGAAATTTGGGTCCGCCAAAAGAAAGAGTCATTTTTTTTTAAACATATGATCCAGAAGAAATGAGCCTAAAGAAGTCTTAAAAATGAAATCAAATATTAAATCATCCAATCTTTTTGGAATAGGTTAATGGATGATACGTTCCAATTATCAAACAAAAATCTCTACTCTCAGCTCAAGTGTTAAACTGTATTAAAATCAGTCCTAGCATAACAAAAATGGAAGTTGTTGGAAAAGCTCAGCAGGTCTGGCAACATCTGTGGAGAGTTCTGCTCTGAGGAAGGGTCACCAGACCCAAAATGTTAACAGATTTCTCTTCACTGAGGCAGCCAGACCTGCTGAGCTTTTCCAACAACTTCTGTTTTTGCTTCTGATTTACAGCTTTTGCAGTTCTTTCAGTTCATTTTATGCCAGGACCAAGTACAGCAAGTGTCCACACTGCGAATAGATTCCATTCTGGAGTCCGGTTGCTAGCCGATTTATACACAAGTCAGAATACATGCAGTGCATTTTAAATTAGCCATTTGTAAGTATAGGAAATGTTTGCAAGTCAGATCTTTAAAATTACACGCCTGCATTGGATCGCATTCATTAGTACGAGCATTCATAGACATGATAACATAACTTCAGCACCAGTGGTCAGCCACTGCACTTATAATTTGAAAACAGCTCCTGACTATTATTACTTCTGTTGGAAAGTGCACACATCAACACATCATTGACTTTTCATCAGAATTGTACCTTAATGCCAATATACAAGTGCACGTACGCTAACACACAGAATGTACAAATGCCACAGAGAACTCCATAATTCTACGACCAATAGATCAGGCAAGAGCTCTGTAGTCACAGACTGGTGGTGGGCAATTAAATGTGTGGGAACATTTCTACCCTTAAATGACAGCATTACCCATGAGCAAAACAAAGCTGAAGTTCTTAAAAAAATTTTATCCAAAAATACTGATCCACGTTGATCTCTGGAGATCAACCCTATTACAGGTATCAATCTTTAGTCAATTCACATTACACTATGGGACAAAGAAAGAGCTAAAGTCATTGGATGAAAAGGCTACGTGTCCTTAACAACATCCCAACAGCAATGAAGATGTGCTCTAAAACAAGACATCTCTCTAGTCAGGCTTTTCCAGTGGAGCTACAAATCTGGCACTTACCCAAGGAAAATGTCTAGGTATGTCATGCCCACAAAATGCAAAACATATCTAATTTGAACAACTTCAATTCCGTCAGCCTACTCTAGTTAACAATGAAGTGGTGGAATGGTGTCAGAGTATCATCAAGCAGCATTTACTTGCTGACAACCTGCTTACTGATGCTCAGTTTGGGTTTCATCAGTATCACTTGGTGCCAGATGACAGACTTAGTCCAACCAAGCACCAAAAGCACTAATTTCCGTGGTGAGGCAAGAGTGTTTACTCTCAATATTAAAGCAGCAAGAAGCCCTTGTAAAAGTAAAGTTATTCGTAATTAAGGGGGCAGCTCGTCACTGATTAGAATCATAACCAGCTTAAAGAAAGGTAGATGGAAAGCAAATATCTCAGGTCCAGACCCTCAATGCAAGATTTCCTCAGGGTAGCGTCTCAAGCAAAACCATTCAGCACTCATTTCAATTCTCAACAACTCAGATAGTGAAGTATTTTGTGTAAAGATACAGGAAAACCTAAACAACATTCAGGAACAGGCTCATAAACAACAATTACCATTCGTGTTAAAAGGTGGATATGCAATATCATTACCACCCACCATGAATATCCAGCGAGGGGGTGACACCGCTAGTCAGGCACTTAACTGGAGTAGCTAAAAGTGTAAGATATGTAGTATTCTGCATAAATAACTCATCATCTGATTTCATAAACACTTTCCACCATCCATAATGCACAAGTCATGAATTTGATGGAAGACTTTGCACTTGCCTGGTTAAATACTGCTCAAACACGCGAGTAGTTCACCACCATCCAGGACCAACAACAAACTTGCTTGACTCTCATCACCAACATATTATGGTTTCAGTGAAGCAGCATGTACAAGATGTAACACAGCAAATTTCTTCTTCAGGATAATATCTAACAAACCCGTGACCTCTATAAACAATAATGCAACAGAAGGAGGAGAATGTCCACCATCTGCAACAATACAGCCAAAATCAAAACTCTTTTCTAAAATAAAACCAGACACCTGCAGACTGATGACGGTGGCTCATTACCTTCTGAAGGGTAGTTTCAGATGGGTGAAAAGTGATGAGCATGCCTACAAGATGAGTTCAAACTAAATCAAAATGTTGGAATGTATACAATAAGCCTATCAGGAATCAACAGATCACTGACTATAGCAATTATCGATCTTGGAACGAGCACTTTGTAAAGACAATGTGCCTAGGCATCTGCTGAAAGAGCTCCCATGTCATCACAAGGTGTTTCAGTGTTAGCGTTAGAAATATCTAGATGCCAGAATAAGATTTGGTGAGTTTCAAAGTTAATTTTATGCCACCATTACATACTTTTGGTAAAAAGTATTGATAGAACTGTATTGATTTGATCACAAGCATTAAAAAAAGCTGGTAAGAATTATAACGGCACATCCAGGGTACAAGCAAACTGATAGAGTATTACGAGGTGACAAGAATCAACAGGATTCACACCATTTGAATTGGTATACGGACCTGAGTGAGTGTTAATGTTAAGAAGCATATTCAGTGAAAGCATCAAGATAAATAGAACGTAATGCAGAATATGCTGCAGTTACAACAACACAATAAAGTACCTGGTTTAACCACACTGCGTAAAACTCCAGTAGATAGGCCATAATGTCCTAATGCTTCTGCTAATGCAGGACGACAATGTACAGGAAAACCCTACATGTTGAAGTGGCTTGTCAACCAAACATGTTCCAAGACTACCAAAGGAAAAAGTATGATATTTTCCTTCACCATGCGGAGATAGTACTGTGTCTCACATCCACTCAAGAGTGGGAAACGTTATGCATTTGCAAGCTGGCAACGCGATATCAAGTTCTTGATGGGCTATATTGCACAGCAGTTCTTCTACTCACTACAGAGAATTGGCAAACTGCAGAACTGCTTCCAATTATGTTTCTTTTTCTAGGGATCTAGGATAAACACTACAGATTACCCATACATTAAGTATGAAAACATGTGGTCCATGCACTAACGTTACAAAACACCAAGGAACAAAGTGGGGACTGCAGAAGATTTTGGTTTGAGAGAAATGAGGCTTTTCCAGCATTCAAGACATAACTTGCACACTAATACTCAAACTGAAAAGCCATGTAAGCTCTGTGTCAATCAAAACCTAAATGATGCAATGAGCTGCTGCCCAACCTAGAGACTCACACAAGGTTAGTCAGGGATTTTAAGTTTTTGACAAACATGTTCATAACCTTACAGCCAGATTGTCTGCTAAAAAATGCAAGCAACTTTTTGGACATCATTTGCAGGATGCAGAAGTGAGTGGACAAGGTTACAGCCAATCCAATTGCCTGAGGTGAAGCTAACGTACTGGGTGCCTAAACCAAGTAGTTCATATCACGAAGGTGTTGGCACCATGATGTCTTATAGGGAGATCGACTATTTAATCCTGCAATTTGCAATGAATGGTTATTTACGTCTAAGCCAGGTTGATAGGTGACTTCAATGTTAACTTGAAAGTGACAGTGCTGTCATGCAACTATTGATACAACCTGTACCTACAGGGGCTGGGGATTAAGTTTTAGAATAACCAGGTAACAGTTATCCTTATTTAGACATGGAGTGAATATTCCTTCCAAGTTGGAAATAGACCAACCCAGATAGGGGAAAAAACCCACAATGCCCCAAGCAGGCACAGCTACATTTCACTGCAGAAAGGGCGCACCAAAGAATCCGTCGGCTGAACAATTCTAATTATAGGTTCATCCCCAGCTGCAAGTAGACACAAGCAGGTTCATCCCCAACTATAAGAACAAATAACTGTATTTTAGATGCAGACAGCATAGTTCAAATTAATCTCTTAATCAACATGAACAGTATACGGGCATTCTTAAGAAAGAAATCAGGAAAGTAAAAAGGGATAGGAGATTGCATGGGCAGATAAGATTAGGGACAATCCAAAGAGATTCTACAAGTACATCAAGAATAAGAGGGTAACTAGAGAGGGGTAAGGCTCCTTAAAGACCAAGGGGTCATCTTTGTGTTGAACACCAAGAGATAGGAGAGATGCTAAATGAATATTTCACGTCAGTTTTTAATGTGAAGAAAGAAATGGAGGCTAGAGAACGCAGGGAAAAACACTGATATTTTAAAAACAGTTCACATTACAGAAGAGAAAGTTCTGGAGGTCTTACAGAATATAAAAGGTGGATAAATCTCTAAGACCTGATCTAACGTATCCCAGAATGCTGTGGGAAGTAAAGGAGGAAATTATGACACCCCATGCAGAAGTATCTATACCATCTAAAAAAGTGAAGTGCCTGATGACTGTAGGGTGGCTGATATCGTACCTTTGTTTAAGAACGGTTGTAAGGAGAAACGAGAAGCCATAGACCTGAGAATCTGACATTGGTTGTGGGTAAATTGTTGGAGGTGATTTTAAAAGATAGAACTTACAGGCATGTAAAGGGGCAAAAATTGATTTAGTAAGAATGGTTTTCTGAGAGGAAAACAGTGTCTCCCAAACTTGATTGAGTTTTTTGAGGAAGTTATCAATAAGATTGCAGATTACAGAATACTGAATGGCCTGGACAGAGTGGACGTTGGGAAGATGTTTCCATTGTTAGGAGAGACTGGGACCCGAGGGCACAGACTTGGAGTAAAGGGAAGACCTTTTAGGACAGAGATAAGGAAAAACTTCTTCAGCCAGAGAGTGGTGAATCTATGGAATTCACTGGCACAGAAGGCTGTTGAGGCCAGGTCATTGAGTATATTCAAGATGGACATAGACAGGTTCTTGATTGTCAAGAGGATCAAGGGTTACAGGGAGAAGGCGGGAGAATACGGCTAAAAAACACTTCTGCCATGATTGAATAGCGGAGCAGACTTGATGGGCTGAATGGTCTAATTTCTGCTCCTACGTCTTATGGAGGAGGGCGGAGCAGCAGACATTTACTTGGACTTTAGTCAAGCCTTTGACAAGGTTCCATGTGGTATACTATTTAGTAAAGTTAGGTCACAGTGGATTCAGAGTGAGCTTCCCAAATGGATACATAATTGGGTTAACAGGAGGAGTCAGTGCGGTGGCAGTGGGTTGCTTTTCGGACTGGAGGCCTGTCACCAGCGGTGTTCCAAAGGGATCAGTTATGGGTCCTCTTTTGTTTGTCATTTATATAAATGATTTGGATGATATTATAGAAGGCATGGTTAGTAAGTTTTTGGATGACACCAATATTGGTGGCATAGTAGACAGTGAAGAAGGTTTTGATCAAATCGGTTAATGGGCTGAAAAGTGGCAGATGGAATTCAATATGGATAAATGTGAGGTATTGCATTTTCGTACAACAAACAGGGCTAGGACTTGAATAATTAATGGTAGGGCCTTGGATAGTGTTGTAGAACAGACTCTGGGGTTCAGGTATATAGTTCTTTGAAGCTTATGTCACATATAGTTTGGATGATTAAAAAGGCATTTAGCATGTTTCCTTTCATTGCTCAGTCCTTTGATTATAGGAGTTGAGAAGTCATGTTGAGGTTGTACAGGACATTGGTGAGGCCTCTCCTGGAGTACTGTCTCAAGTTTTGGTCACCCAGTTATAGAAAATATACTATTAAGCTGAAGAGCTGGGACTTTTTCCACTGGAACATAAGAGGTTGAGAGGAGACCTTAAAGTGGTCTATAAAATCATATTAGGTACAGATAGGATTAATGGTAGGTGTCTTTTCCCTAGGATGGGGGATTTCAAATTAGAGAGCACATTTTTAAGGTGAGAAGAGAGAGATTTAAGAGATAAGAGAGGCAACTTTTTTCAACGCTAAGGGTGGTTCACATGAATGTGATTCTTGCGGAAGTGGTAGATGTGGGCACAATTACAACATTTAAAAGGTACTTGGATAAGTACATGAATGGAAAAGATTTGGACGGGTAAAGGCCAGGAGCAGGCAGGTGAAACTAGTTTAATTTGTTTGGCATGGACTGGTTGGACCAAAGGGTCTGTTTCCTGTCTGAATGACTCTGACTTTAAATACACCATTAATGAATTCAAACTGAGGCTGAGCTTCAAACATTCCAATCTGTTCAGCAACCGAACAGAAAACGCTTTTGAGGACATACCAGCCCAGGTTCTTTGTCACATTATGACCCACATGAAATCAAGGCAGAAGGTTTGGAATCAATATTTATCAGGAATAAGGGCATGAGAAGTAGTTCATAGCCACTTTTCAGAACTTAATTTTACTGCCACAAAAACATGCTCATCAACAGTAAAGGACTGCTAAAAGTTATTTTGACTCTTGTGGAACGGGACTAGACAGGTCCATTTCCTACAAACTTAAACTACTACAGATAATGGAAATGTTAAACGTAATCAAAAATACTGGAAATACCCAGGTCAGGCAGCATCTGTGGACAGAGGAAGAGAGTTAATGCTTCAGGTTAATGATCATTCATTAGAACTATTGGTTGAAGAGATAAGAACCTAAAGTAATACTTTGAAAGGGCAAAGTGCTCTTAATAGGTTTACATCTTAAGCATTAGTATTATGTGAATATCTTGATTAGTTCATGTTTCAAATCATATCACAAAACAGAAAAGACTGTATAACACAAAGACAGGTTTTCCTTGAGTAAAATAATTAAATCTTATTATACTGTGATATGCTCGTAATCTTTATATACCTCTTCAAAATGATTTATTTTAATTGAATTCGCTTTTAAAAGTATTCATGGATTATAACATAAGTTCCATATTCTAACATTGCTTTTAATTCTTATGCTTACCTTAGATTTTTGTCCTCATGTTGATGAACTGAAATAATCTATAACTATTTATCTGAACTTAACCCTGAAGATCTCTATCAGATCACTCTCATCCTTCTCAGCGCCTGTAGAAAAAGCCCCAATTTTTCAATCTCTCTTCAGAACTGTAATTTGTCATCTGGCAATATCTGATGAATCAAACATTGAAACTTTAATTCAGTGCTCTAATAATAATGGAGTGTCCAAAATTGTACACAATAGACAAAATGAACATAGCGTCCTACCCTACTTGTATTCTATGTCTCTAGATTCAGTTTCTCAAGTATTCAGCCAAGTTTCTATTATAACCTACAGGGGTGTTGCCAATTTTGATGACTTTTGTATCTGCATGAAATATTTTTCCTTCTCCACTCCATTTAAAATCTCATGACAAAGTACATTTGCTTACCTTATTTCTGCTTCAAAGTGAATAGTCTTTTATTTTAATTTCATCTACCTTCCTAATCTCTACTTTTCTTGTAGTCTTTACAGCCTTTGAGATAATTTGCCCGAATTTGATGAATGCAGCAATGTTATTGATATTATTCCCAATGACTCTAAAAAAGATTTATGTACTGCACATCATAAAAGGTTACCCCAGCATAGTTCAAACACCACTCTTATTTCCTTTGCTCTTACTCCTCAAGCATCCTAATTTCCCACGATATAAATTCCATCTACTAATAATAATGATTATGATGGCCACTATGGCAAATATTTGACAGTGACAATACCTGCAAGTCAAAAAGTAGTCCTTGTTGTCACCACACTGTACTGAAATGAAACCTAATAGGAGCAACACAAGAACACCACAGAAATTCCATCAGCTAAACCTCCTTCACACTTTTTGGATTCAAAGAAAGGACCATTGAACAAATACTCATATTGTTCCTGAAGCCAGCTCCACACAATTCAAGCAAAACTCTTGTAACTCCTAGACAGATCTGCTTCTCAACTCTCAAATGGCCAAAATCCAACAGAGGCTGAATAAAAACTTCAAAGACTCTCTGAAGCACAACATCATTGATACTAATGAGAAAGGATGGGCATGCTATTAATCATTCAGAAACAATTTATCCATTAAGCTGCAAAATCACAATCTCTTAAATGGGGAAGCAGAGCAGGAAGCAAGTCCTGTACTCTGAATCCAACTACCTGTGCCCAAAGATCTGTGGGCTGAGAAGTGCTTGTTCAGTTACGTGAAGATTTGTGTTCGAAACTCGTGACCCTCAAAGGTCATCTGCAGAGTGACAGACAGCCAATAACAAACTATTATCTACTTGACTACAAGTTTAACACTAATGCTACAAGTCATCCTACTTGCAAACGTACAAAACTGACAAGCATCACAAGAACTGGCCATGGGGTCTGTAGGATTGGAATGTGGCTATATTATATATTCCTACATAACACCACCAGGTCTGTATTTTGGTCATCTGCTAAATGAACAAATTGCTATATTTATGGAAGTATATCTGTATTGCTGATCAAAGTTGTGTGAGAGTTATATTCCTATAACTTCATTTTTCAGGATATGTGTCAATTAGCAAAAATTCTGGCAGCGGGTTAGGCCATTCAGCCCTTTGAACCCATTCTGTCATTCAATAAGATTGGACTAATCTGGTATGGTTTCCTGCCTGCCCCCAGTTAGACAAGGAAGTTGAGGGCTATCAAAAAATCTACCTAGATATTGAATATCTTCATTGACACAATCTCTACTAATTTTTGGTGAACAGAATTCCACAGTTTAATAACCTGACAGGAAATATTTTTCCTTATTACTGTATTGAAAAAGGTAAAACTATTAGTCTTCAAGTTTATCCTTGCATCTAGGCTCCCCCACAAGAGAAAATATCCTCATGGTGTCTATCCTACCCAGTCTCAAGATCATTTTGTTTCAAGAAGATTGGCTCTCATTCTTTTAAACTCCAGTGTGTACAAGTCGAGGTTATCCAACTTTTTCTTAAAATAACCCTCTTGTCCCAGGAGTTGATTAAAAACTGAATGAAAATGAATTGCTCCATATGCAATCAAATCATTTTTCAAATAAGGGAAATGAAAAGGGTACATGATACTTCAGATGCACCACTAAGGCCCAGTACAACTGCAGTAAAACTTCACTCCTTTTATATTCTACTTCTCTTACAAAATATTCTAACATTCTCTTTACCTTTGTAATAACTTGCTGCACCAGCTTACTTATATTTTTAAGGCTCATGTACCAGGAGACCCAGAGCCAACTGTATCTCAAAATTCTACAACCTCTTTTCATTTAAATAGTATTTTGGTTTGTTCTTCTTGCTGAAGTGGACAATTTTACATTTTCCTACATTACATCTGCAAAATTTTAACCTATCTAGATCGCTGTACTGCGTCCAGACAGCCTCTTGATGGGTTATTTTCCCATTTACCTTGGTGTCATTAGTAAATTTAGCAACCACACGTTCAGCTCCTTCATCCATCTCTTTTGGTATTAATAGTAAATACGTGAGGCTACAACACTAACCCCTATACCAGTAACAGCCAGTCAAATCAAAAAAAATGTCATGGGATTTTGGAAAATTATAATCAATGCATCTATACCATTTCGGTAGCTGCTTCTTTTAAGACCTTTTAAGGATGCAGGCATTCCGGGAAATTGGCCTCGTTTAGGTCTCATTTTTCTCAGCAGCTTTTCCCTGCTAATGGCAAAAATTTCAAGTTCACCTCATGATTGTGTGTTGGGGAGTTTTCTAAGCATTCTACAGTGAAACCAAATAGAAAATATTCATTTAACTCCTCTGCTTTTTCAGCCAAAACCTCAAGAAAATAGTCAAAGGCTCTTCTGGGATATGTGCTAATCAACAATAAATTCAAATTGATGATAGCTATAGCTTAGTTGTGAGCAATGCTTAAATGAATCAGTGAAATATGGATTTAAATCCTACTTCAGTTGGAGATTCCACTCAGGAATACAGCAGAGTCACCCTGGCCAACATTTATCCCTCAGTCTACATCACCAAAACAGATTTTCTCCTCACTAACTCTGAGACTGTGATCTTCACAATATGGTCACTATCTCCTTTACATTTAAAACAATGACTACACATCAAAATAATATTTTCTTTAACTTTTGTGCCGCAGTAAAAAGATAAAACATCTTTAGCCCAAACTATTGTTCTTCCAACAATTTGAAACAGTGACAACACAGAATATCGACACAGAAAACATGTCAAGAAATAAGCAGATAACAGAAAAGGATGGGTGCACAGGATTAAGGCATTTACTTTTATTGAGGATAAATGTCAACAAAAACTGTCCTATTTGAATTGCTCATTCTTTATTAAAGCTTGTCATTTTATACACTAAGGAACAGAAGCATTTCCTTTATAGTAAGTCATTAGTAACTAACTTCTTACATATTTGCAAACTAATTCATAGATTTCCAAATGGGGGCCCATTCATAGACCAATGAAATTTTCTTCATAACTTTAAAGATATCCCAAACATTCATTTTACCGATCACACATAAAAAGCACTGAACGTCAAGCACTGTTTTAGGATTGACCACCATCTGTAACAGCTTGAATATCTCAATTACATAATTCTTATAATTATTGTCAAGAATCTATTTGCAACGTACAGTGGTTCCACAGCATGGATTCAATTCCTGCATTGGCTGAGGTTGTCATGAACAACTCTCCTTTTCAACCTTTAAAAGCATGGTGACTCTCAGGTTAAACCACCATCAGTCATCTACTCTAAAGAGAGCAGCCATATGGTCCAGTAGGACTATGGCAACTTTACCTTTTTTAATTATTCTCTACCTACTGTATTGTATATTCATAAATTCTAGTTAGTACTATGACAATTTGATCATTCATAGAATCCTTGCAGTGTGGAAACAGGCCCTTCCGCCCAACAGGTCCACACCAACCCTCACAGCATCCCACCCAGGCCCATCTCCTTACAACCCACCTAATCTACACATCCCTGAACATTACGGGCAATTTAGCATGGCCAATCCGCCTAGCCTGCACATCTTTGGACTGTGGGAGGAAAGCGGAACACCTGGAGGAAACCCACGCATACACAGGGAGAACGTGCAAACTCCACACAGACAGTTGCCAGAGGGTAGAATTGAACCCGGGTCCCAGGCGCTGTGAGGCAGCAGTGTCAACCACTGAGCCACCGTGCCATTATTCCTTCACTTTAGAAATAAAGGTAATGGAGACTTTTAGGTTATTAGAACCTTCACTGATTTTTTAAAAATTTTATCAATTTTGAATTATAGGTTGGAAATGCGGATGTACTTTGGGATAGCTTGGGTTAAAAAAGAAAAAAAACAGAACTAGGCAAGCTTTGCTTGAGGCCAGGCCTGGAGGCTAACTGAAGGCTCAGCTTCGATTAAAAGTTTTAACAGACACGATGACCTTCATGTTAAGGGCAATATGGATAGAAGTTGTCTAACAAGGTCAATACCTGGGATACCTGAAGGAGATCCTATATTCTAACAGATGGCAGATTTGAATGGTGACTGCAGCCTTAGAGAGAGTCAAAGAGTTACACAACTTGGAAACAGACCCTTCGGTCCAACTCATCCATGTGAAGTACATATTCTAAATTGATCTAGTCTCATTTGTCAGCATTTGGCCCATATCCCTCTAAAACCTTTCTATTCATGTACCCATCCAAATGCCTTTTAAATGCTGTAATTGTACCAGCCTCCACCACATCCACTGGCAGCTCATTCTATACATACACCGCCCTCTGCGTGAAAAAGTTGTCCCTTAGGTACCTTTTAAATCTTTCCCCTCTCACCTTAACCTTATGCCCTCTAGTTTTGGACTCCCCTGTCATGTGGAAAACACCTTGGTCATTTATCCTATCCATGACCCTCAGTTTTATAAACCCCTAAGATGAGCCCTCAGCCTCCCAAGTTCCAGCGAAAATCATCCCAGCCTATTCATCCTTTCCCTATAGCTCAAACTCTCCAACTGTGGCAACATCCTTGTAAATCTTTTCTGAACCCTTTCAAGTTTAATAACAACTTTTCTACAGCAGGGAGACCAGAATTGAAAGCAGTATTTAGAAAGTGGCTTAACCAAAGTCCTGCACATGCAACATGACATCCCAACTCCTATACTCAATGTACTGACCAATAAAGGCAAGCGTACCAAACACCAACTTCACCACCCTGTCTACCTGTGACTCCACTTTCAAGGAACTACGAATCTGCACCCCAAGGTCTCTTTGTTCAGGAACACTCCCCTGGACTCTACCATAAAGTGTGTAAAAGTTGATAAATCTGTCAAGACAGAACCAGAATTCAAGTTTTTTTGAACCATGTTTTCTGTCAGATGGTTCTGGGCTACTGCTGACACACCAGGTTTGAGAAGGTGGGAGAGAAAAGCTCTGTAAGAAGTATTACTGCCTCATGTTTGGATGAAATGAGAAAGTGACGCCAATTAATGTTTCGGGAAAAACAGCCAAAGAATCCATATTTATGGATGTGTACTATGCACAGTGAAGGATATTTAAGCCAATTTGGCCAACTTATTTATCCCTCAACTGGGCTTACCTGTCTGTCTTTTTGTGAGAATGAAGCTAAAAGCAAATGTTTCAGGTCTAAAGCACAAGCGTGAATCACCTTATTGTGCTGTTTAATTTTCTTAATTTTCTCTATGCTATTGTTGGAATGTAATTAATAAACTGTTAAGTCTTTTAGGATACAAAGCCTTGTCTGGAAATTATTTATTCACAAAGTCTGGGCGTGGTTATTCAAAAGTCCAGTTAGAAACTATTAGGGAGTCTTTGAAGGTTTAACTTTACTGCCTTGTATATACAAACTTAGAAGGGCTGCTTTGGCTTGCCCACCTGTCTCCATGTCATAACCACGTCATCAAATAATCTTGCAGCTCTGTTTAATTGAGGCTATTGATGTAACTGGTAAACTGATTATTTTACATATGGAAGAAATATGAACAAAGTACTTTTCCAAATTAATATTCATTTAGAGTGAAATTACAGTGTGTCAAGTTCAGACTCTGGCTATGGCTAAACTGACAGCCATTCCCCTGGGAGAATAAAGAAATCCAACAGATGGATGCTCACAATAAGCTAAAATTCCAGGCTGGTTAACTCCAGATCATCCAAATTCGCTCATGTTTTTACAGGACAATCAATGCAGAAATATGCTATGGAGCACAAAATCATGGGCAATCCATCATTCAATACGGATATCTACCTGACGAGAGGAAGTTCAAGCCCTGAAAGAATGGCTAAACATGTGAAAAGTCAAAAGTACTCCCAACACGAGACAGAGAAGTTGACACAGCATGTCTAAATTATAGTGTGAGGAGAAAAAAATGCTCTTTTTCCCCCAACACTACGTCCAAGCTACTGTTACGTTTGACTGCATCACATTTGCTCAAAGACAGCAGGCCAGGAAGCAAAAGAATAAGAGCTTTTCCAGAGTTATCTTGCAACATTTTTCATTGTCTTTAACTGGGCAAGCTCAGACCTTTGTTTTTCATCAGGTTCACACTTCACAAAGAAAATGTTACCCCCATCTGCTACACTGTTATCATTTTGTTTTGCCTACAAATGTGCTGTCGAAACAGGGTTACATAGGGGTTTCTTTAGTCAGAATATCATGATTTTAATGTACTTGAATATTTATTTCAATTTTTTATGTAGATTCCTGCAATAACACAACACCATGTGATAAAAGAACTACAAATTATAATGCAACTCCTGTAAATATTTAAACTGTTATTATAGCGACCAAGAGGTAAAATGAAATTATTTAGAAAAGTGATTTTCCTGTAATTTTCTTCAACTTTAAATGTTAAGAAATTATTTAACTGAATTTACTGATATGCACAGAGTAAGAGCAAACATTTATTTGAGAGAATAAGCGACAATTTTCATCACCAGGAAAACAGAAAGCAACAACACATTGTTTAAAATAATACACTGATCAAACATAACCATAATTTTTAAGTTAAATTTAAATGGTTACTGCTTTTAACTGGAAAGTCAAAGTCCAAAATGTTCAATATAATACAAATTAAATAGATAGGTAAATTACAGGGTTTCCCAAAAGAAAAATAAGATCCCTGAAATCTGCAAGAGGGGGAAAAAAAATAGCCTGGCTTAGCACCATAAAGTGACACGTTTGTTAAACAAATGATGAGGACACAATTACTTGTCTTATGGTTAAAACTATTTTCCCATTCTTCACATACATAAGATTAGGAGAATTGGGAAAGGAGAAGATCACTCATTCTATGCATTAAATCTGCACTCTTGCATAATTAGAGGATTAGTAATACACCACATAATTTTAAATAAAGAAATAACTAGTTATCACTTACTCTTGCAAGATCTGCAATTTCGGAGCTGAAACTGTTGTCACCTTCCATCATTTCCTCTTCCTCAAGTGTTCGTTCGTCATCAAAATCATGTACAAGCATATCAACAGATGGATCAAAATCATGGTCTTCTGAGCCTGCTGAACCACCTGTAGAAGTATATTTTAAAGAGAGAAAGAAAGATTATGTAACACCTTCACAACCCAGCATAACTACCAATCACCCTCAATACCATTACAGACTTCCCTGAATATTTAATAGGTTTACAATTTTAGTTTTTGCCTTCCTATCTAGAATTGATTCAGCAAACCATAAGTATATGACTCTGCCAGCTCAAGTAATAGACGGAATTTGCAGCGAATTTAACGTCACCTTCTATGTCATACGCAAAGATAAACTTGCTTTTGGAAACATGCGTTTTTAGGTTTATAGGAATACAGTTACTTTTTCTGGCACGCTTTTAAAAAAGTCATATGTTTTAAGATAATTGTAATTTAGAGCACTATTTCCATACTGTAACAAGACGAAAATCTTCACAAATCATAAATACAGACCTTAAAGAAAGTTTGCATTTACTGTACCTGGGCTCGAGCATCCTATGGAAGGCTGTAATTGGAAAAAAGAAACTTAAAAATTCACTGTTGATAACATTTTGAAAAAACCAAGACTATTTTGCCCACAGCAAAAGACAATGCGTTTTATTTCTTAGAGAGAAAACATCACTGGAAACCTTAACAAAATAGCTATGATGTCTTATCTGTATTTATAAATCACTCCCCTCTCAAAATTGTTTCAAAACAATATAAATATACAAAAGAAAAAGTTTGACGCCTGACTGCGGGGTTCAAAGTAGGGGCGGGGGTGATGGAAAAGTTTGCTTTTTTATGAAGCTAGAGTTTGGCGGAAATTCTAATCAGATCTAAGGCACAAAGTTCAGAGAAACTACTGAAACTTCAAAGAAAATTTCATAAGTATTGCATTTTCTAAGGTGGAATTTGTTTCAAGGGAAAAAAAATGTTCGTCCTTCTTATAAAATAAATTCCTCGAGGAAAAATAGCCAAATAAGGCCTAGCGGATATGGACGGAACTTCAACAAGGGAAGAAAAAGCGCGCCGCGAACCAGACTCCGGCACAGCGCCCAATATTTCCACAACTTAATAATTTTAAGGCAAAGGGGAAAAACGCAGAAAAAGTTTATCACTTGAATGTTTCCTGTTTAAAATTCTATATTTCTCTTTTAAAAACACTTGATTTGAATTCACGATTAATGAAAATAAAGTTTGAGAGCAAACATTAAAAATAAGATTTCAAAATTAACTTTTGATGTTTTGTGAATAGATCAGTCTAGTGACGGGTCCGCCTTACCTCCGCCATTTTCTAACTTCGGGTCGGAGATTGAGGTCATGCCTTGACCCGGATGCAATCAGCGGCCCGCCATCTAACGAGTTCGCTGATTGGATTAGATAAAAACCGGCTTCTCACATCTGGAAACTAATATTATCCTGCCCCAGTTTTCTCCCTATGCCTATTTGTAAACAGATTTTCTAGTCTGTGGTCAAAATTGTTTTTAAAATGCCTGTTTAAGGTTACAATAAGTGTAAGTGTAGTTCCTTTGAAAAGTGACCAATCACATCCCGGTTTGTTACAAGGTCGGGCACTGAGTCGTATCTCCTGGTAACGGCCCTGCCCCTGACAACAGCGCCGTCTCTTAGGAACGGAGCAAGCGGCTTCCAGGACCAGCGGGTACTTTACATCCATGCTGTTTCTACCCAGCCCAGCAAAACTATTGGAGTCACCGGAAAATCACAATGAAGAAACAAACTCCCTCATTGACGTGAGTTTTGCGGATTTAGTGGCTCCCTTTCAGGAACATACGGAGAATCTCCTGCCGGGACACTTTGTTGACTTTCATGATCAGGTTAACCATCTCGGCAGGACGCGGGTACTTCAGCTAGCGCTGCTCAGATAAATGATGCTGGAATACGGACACGTCTCTGATGCCGAAGTATCAGAGCTGATAAGTTTAGGAACTTTGGAGATTTTTGTTATTTCCTTTCGACCTAGTCGCTATCCCAGCAGGTGGCATTCGTAATGCAGTGATACATAATTAGACACCTCCGACCTTTTAAACATAGAAAATAGATGCAGGAGTAGGCCATTCGGCCCTTCAAGCCTGCACCACCATTCAATACGATCATGGCTGATCATGCAGTGTCAGAATCCCATTCCCACCCTCTCCCCATACCCCTTGATCCCTTTAGCTGCAAGGGCCACATCCAGCTCCCTCCTGAATATATCTAATGAACTGGATTTTAGAAGAATGAGGTGGGGATCTCATAGATTCACATAAAATCCACATGCGACCGGACAGGCTAGATGCAGGAAGAATGCCCCCAATGTTGGGGAAGTCCAGGACAGAGGGTCACAGTCGAAGAATAAGGGGCAAGCCATTCAGGAATGAGATGAGGAAGAATGTCTTCGCTCAGAGTTGTGAACCTGTGGAATTCTCTCCCACAGGAAGCAGATATTTCCGTGGTGGGATCATGGTCCAGAAGGAGTTAAGAGGAGGTACCTGAGAGCTGGCGCTCAGCCTTTGCAACACCCCGGCCTCGCTTTCATCTGATCCATCTCTGACTTCTCCTTTCCCCTTCTTGACATCTGTTTCTATTTCTGGGGATAGACTGGCCACCAATATCCATTATGAACCAACTGACTCCCACAGTTAGCTGGACTATACATTCTTGCACCGTGCTTCCTGTAAAGACTCTATTCCATTCTCCCAGTTCCTCTGTTTCCATCACATATGTTCTGATGATGCTAACATTTATAAGGCAGTCTCTGAAATGTCCACCTTCTTCCTCAACCAAGCACCGTTGTTGACAGGGCCCTTAACTGGGTTCGACCCATATCCCGCACTTAGACCCTCGCACCTTCCCTTCCTGCAACAGCGATAGGGTTCACCTTGTCCTTTCCCACCAGCATCCACATCCAGAAAATCTTTAGCCACCATTTCCACCACCTCCAGTGAGATACCACCACCAGACACATATTCCCCCTCCTCTCCTTTGTCTGCATTCCACAGGGACCATTCCCACTAGGACACCCTGGTCTACTCTTTCCCCCACAGTCCCACAGCACCTTCCCCTGCAGTCGCTGAAGGTGTAACACTTTCCCATTTACCTCCTCCCTCTTCAGTATCCAAGGTCCCAAACATACCTTCCAGTGGATATATTTTACAAACATAAATTACTTGCAAAAATGGTTTTCACTACAATCTGGAAAAGTATTGTAAGCATTCAGTGGACTATAAGAAAATATGAGATAGAGAAAACTTTCTTTAGAGCATTATTTTTGGTCAACTTTCCATATAATTTTAAGATGGGTAATTATACCTTTTTTGATCTTTACCTGCACTTCACACAATCAAATCTACTGCATTCACTGCCAACAATGTGGTCTCTTCTACATTGGGGAAACAAAGTGTAGACTGGGTGACAGCTTTACAGAACACCTATGTTCTGCCTGCAAAAAAGACCCTGGGCTTCCAGTTTGCCTGCTACTTCAATGCATCCCCCTGTTCCCTGGCCAACATCTCTGTCTCAGTCTTGCTGCAGGGCTGGAAGAGCAACATTTCATTTTCCCCTGGGGGACCCTGCAGCCTTCTGGACTCCGTAGAGTTTAATAATGTTAGGGCTTGAACTCTCCTATGTCCTAGCCCTACCTCCACACACCAGGCCTTGTGATCAGATGGTCTACTATTACACAAAACCCATTTTTAGCCATAAACAGTCTCCATTGACAGCTATTCACCCTCCTAGCCAGATCGTTATCCACTCCTTTGACCGTACAGCTGTTCTCTCTCTCTCTCTCTCTCTCTCTCTCTCTTTAGGCTTTATCCCCATTCATCTATTGTTTACTCCTTACCCCCTCCTCCCACCCAACCTCTGCATAAAAACCAACATTGTCCTAGCTACCATAAGTTCTGAGGAAGGGTCACCAGACCCAAAATGTTAACTCTGATTTCTCTTCACAGATGCTGTCAGACCTGCTGAGCTTTTCCAGCAATTTCTGTTTTTCTGTCTGATTTACAGCATTGCAATTTTTTCAGCTTTTAAAATAAAAAAGGTACTTTGTTTACATCCATTCCCACAGACAAGGAACATAATAGGTAAACACCAATCACCCTCTCTAACCCTTCACAGATCATATACCCTCAGCTCAATGCTCTGCTGCATCTCAAGGATGGCCATTGAATGATTTATCCTATTTTGACATTGAAATAACTCCAGAGGCCAGTATCCTGTCAACATTTATTTCTACACAAAGCATCCTTGACACTGATACAGCTTCTTCAGAGCCAGCTGTCAGAGTGATCAGAAGCTCTGCCACTCCTGTTTATATCTGTCAGTCAGGGCTCCCTGATTGGACCAGATTAACAGCCCCAGTCAGGAAACCCAAATTCTATGAGGTTCACCTGGCTGACCTTGTTGCAGTCACTGCAGGCACCTTTTCATCTGCATTTACTTTCAACAGCTGTGCAATATTTTGGCTCAAAATGTTGAGATGTTATAAATGTCAGTAGCACATGTAATGGGACTCAATGGCTGACATACAGCCCAGCATGATGATATGTACGTGGATTTTGTAGGACAATTCAAATGTAAGAATTTTTAGGATGTAGCCCTTTAAGAATATGAGTAGATATATTTTACAGATATATATTACTTGCAAAATGGTTCTCACTACAAGCTGGACAAGTATTGTAAGCACTCAGTGGACTATAAGAAAATGTAAGGTAGACAAAACTTTCTGTGGAGCGTTAATTTTGATCAACTTTCCATATAATTTTAAGATAGGTAATTATACATTACTTGATTGGTAAGATCATAAGACATAGGAGCAGAAATTAGGCCATTTGGCCCATCCAGTCTGCTCCGCCATTCAATCTTGGCTGGTAAGTTCCTCAACGCCATTCTCCCACTTTCTCCCTGTAACCCTTGATCCCCTTGATAATCAAGAACCTATCTATCTCAGTCTTAAATGTGCTCAATGACCTGGCCTCCACAGCCTTCTGTGGCAGTGAATTCCATAGATTCACCACTCTCTGGCTGAAGAAGTTTCTCCTTATCTCCGTTCTAAAAGTCTTCCCTTTACTCTAAGGCTGTGCTCTTGGGTCCTAGTCTCTCCTACCAATGGAAGCATCTTCCCAACGTCCACTTTGTCCAGGCCATTCAGTATTCTGTAAGTTTCAATTAGATACCCCCTCATCCTTCTAAAATCCAATGAGTACAGTCCCAGAGTCCTCAAATGTTCCTCATGTGTTAAGCTTTCCATTCCTTGGACCATTCTAGTGAACCTCCTCTGAACCTGCTCTAGGGCCAGTACATCCTTCCTGAGATATTGGGCCCAAAACTGCACACAATACTCCAAATGTGGCCTGACCAGAGCCTTATAAAGCCTCAGTAGTACATCCCTGCTTTTATATTCAAGTCCCCTCAAAATAAATGCCAACATTGCATCTACCTTCCTGACTACTGACTCAAACTGCAAGTTTACCTTGAGAGAATCCTGGACTAGAACTCCCAAGTCTCTTTGCACTTCAGACTTCTGAATTTTCTCCCCATTTAGAAAATAGTCCATGCTTTTATTCTTTTACCAAAGTGCATGACCTCACACTTTCCCACATTGTACTCCATCTGCCACTTCTTTGCCCACTCTAACCTGTTCAAGTCCTCCTGCAGCCTCCCCATCTCTTCAATACTACCTGCCCCTCCACCTATCTTTGTATCAACTGCAAACGTATCCAGAATGGCCACAGCTCCTTCATCTAAATCATTAATGTATAAAGTGAAAAGTTGTAGTTCCAACACTGACCCTTGCAGAACACCACTTGTCACCAGCTGCCATCCTGATAAAGACCCTTTTATCCCCACTCTCTGCTTTCTGCCAGACAGCCAATCTTCTATCCATGCTAGCACTTTGCCTCTAACTCCATGGGCCCTTATCTTACTCAGCAGCCTCCTGTGCAGCGCATTGTCAAAGGCCTTCTTCCAGTCCAGGTAGATAGCATCTGTTGGCTCTCCTTGGTCTACCCTGCTAGTTACTTCCTCAAGGAATTCTAGCAGATTTGTCAGGCATGACCTCCCCTTGGTGAAAACATGCTGACTTTGCCCTACTTTACCATACACTTCCAAATATTTAGAAATCTCATCCTTTACAATGGACTCCAAAATCTTACCCACGACTGAGGTTTGGCTAATCGGCCTGTAATTTTCCATCTTTTGCCTTACTCCCTTTTTAAACAGGGGCGTCACATTAGCGATTTTCCAGTCCTCTGGGACCCTCCCTGACTCTAGCGATTCCTGAAAGACCACCACTAATGCTCCCACTATCTCTTCAGCTATCTGCTTTAGAAATCTGGGGTGTAGTCCATCTGGTCCAGGTTATTTATCCACCTTCAGGCCAATAAGTTTTAATAGCACCTTTTCCTTGGTGATGGACACCATACTTAGCTCTGCCCCCTGACTTTCTTGAGGTCATTTTCTTTTAGTTTTTCCTTTAGTTGCTGCAAAGTCCACAGAATGGTTAAAACATCAGTAGCATATAATATCTTATCCTCTTTTGCATTTTATGATTGGTGCCCTTGTATACAATAACCACATCCCTCTGCAACATATCCTTCATCAGAATTAATGAACCATAATGCTCTGCAAAGATTATGGACCATTTCTCAGAAAACATATAATTCTTTCTCCAGAAATTCTTCCCCATTCAACTACTGCTGTAGACATTCCAAATTTTGCAGCAGTGTAGATATTATACTTCCTCAAATAGTAAGCTCCTAATGGGAGATATTATTCATGCAAGGAGCTCACTAAATAAGCATTAATAGACGTGACCCTAGACGATTCAATGTGGTTAATAGTCTCCCTTAGCAGGAGGTCCATGTGCTGTAATACATTGTTGCTATCAATTCCTCGGGACATTGTGGTGAACTGGCCTTGAAATGTTCTTGTTGAAGGATATGTGTTACCCTCTGACAAGTTTATACTATGAAAGCTGATCAACGGCAGAAATGTAGATTTTGGCCTGTCAAACCAGCATTGTGCCTGGAGAAAGCATTTTGAGCCTAATAACAGCAATACTTGTGAATATAGCTTTGTCAGTATTGGTGATAATAATGGAAGTAAATGACAAATCAAGGTTATTGCACTATTAATATATCATATTAGAATGGTTTGCTTCAAATGAGTTTTCATATAGTAAATGCTGGTACTAAAAGATTGCAGTATGTTTGAAGCTCAAATAATTTCTGTTTACTTGAAATTGTAGGTCATCCAAAGTGGGAGGAAGCATGAAGAAATTTCCTAGTCATCAAAATGTAGGGAACTTCAGCAGACACAGCCAGAAAAGCTCTTTTAGTTTTATGGGGTCAACTAGTCGTCAAAGAGTGAATTTACAAGGAGAGAAGATCCTGGATAAAAGCTACGTTGCAGGAGGAAAGTACCCTGTACAGGTACAGCTTTATGCGGTGAATATCCCAAATTGTCAGAAATGTTAATTTTCAAATTTGTATCTCAAACTTTTTCAATCTTAATTGTGCCATTTGGAAGCTCCTAGTAGGTGCTGAGCGTTTTCTTTATCTCCCTGTCACCCCATCATCACTGGAAAGACAAAAACACTCAGTCAAAGAGTGGTGACAATACAGAAGGGCATTATTTGGGCTGTTGTGTCTTTGCTGATTCTCTGAAGGATAATTTACCTAATGCCATCTTGTGGTGTTCTTTCCACAGCCATGCACTTTGTTCATTTTGAGATAATAATCCAATTCCCTCTAAAATGCCTCAATAGAACTTGTTTTTAACACATTCTCAGACTGTACATTCTAGATTCCAATCACTCTGCATGAAAAAGTTTTTCCATACATCTCCATTACTTTTGTTAGTTACCTTCAATCTGTGCCTGCTTGTTCTTGATCTTTCCTCCAACAGGAATGGATTTTCTCACTGTACTCTGTCCATATCCTTATGATTTTGGATACCCCTTTTCAATTTAAATCACTTTTCAATTTTATCTTCTCCAAGATAAATTCACCGACTTTCAACAAGCTGTAACCGAAATTTCTGAACCTGGAGCCATTTGGGAAGGCGATGGCGTAGTGGTATTATTGCTAAGCTATTAATCCAGAGACCTAGGTAATATTCTGGGTACCTCCACTTGATGCCTGCCAAGGCGGATAGTAGAATTTGAATACAATTTTAGAAGAAAGTCTGCAATTAAAAGTCTAATGATGACCATGAAACCGCTGCCAATTGTTGGAAAATCCCAACTGGTTCACTAACCTCCTTTATTTAGGGAAGGAACCAGCTGTCCATACCTGGTCTAGCCTACATGTGACTCCAGACCCACAGCAATGTGGTTGATTCTTAACTACCCTCTGGGCAATTAGGGATTGGCAATAAATGCTGGCCTAGCTATTGATGCATACATTAAATTAATGAATAAAAACAATCTGTGTAATTCTCATAATATGAATTAATCAATTAATTTGGTCAACATACTAATGTTCACATTTTTCTCAAGTATTTACCCAAAACTGGACTGAATACTGCAGGTGAAGAAACCAGAGTATTTTCCATCTTAACATAACCCACTTACGTTTGTACTTCATTCTGCCAACCTGTCCTGATACATTCAATGAATTATGCTTGTACCTGTATATTCCCCAGTCTCTGTGTATCTCATAGAGTCATAGAGATTTACAACACAGAAAAAGGCCCTTTGGCCCATCAAGTCTATGCTATTCAAAAACGAGCACCCAACTGTTCTAATTCCATTTACCAGCACTTGGCCCATGGCCTTGTATGCCTTGGCATCGCTAGAGCAAATCTAGGTCAAATACTTCATAAATGTTATGAGGAGCGTTCCCTTTAAGCTGTATGTGCAGTCACTGCAATGTGCCATACGGCACGATCAGCATTATCATGGCAATCACAGCATTGACTTTTGGTGGCGGAAGTGGACCTTGGCCCACTTTAGTATTGAGCCTGTTACCCCTGGTGTTACCACTTCTTATCTGCCCAGTGTCAACCTGTCTCTTCTCTGAAGCTTATGCTTCGTTCCCAATCTTGACTAAACCCTATTACTTGGTCTTTCTTGGCATGTACAAGGCCAATCTCTCATTCCATTTCCAAATAAGACCTTTGTGTTAATGGTGTTTCAACCACATTGCATTTCTGTGGAAATTCTGACTTTTGGTTGCGTCGGCGTCTGAGCGTGCTTACGCAGTTTAACTAACTTTTGACCTGACGACTTTCTTGACTCAAGTAAATGTGAATTAATCTTAAATAATTTACATGATTATTGCTTATGAAGTTAACTATAACTCTTGATCTAATCCTAGCTGGAACTTCAAATGGATTTAAAGGTTAATTCATGTCATTACTAAATTTTCTCCCAGACAATGGCAATCATTAATCCATCATTAGGTAGCGAATTCCTATACCCATGTGAAGAACCCAATAGGTTTTCACTAAAAAATTTGTCATTTTTGTGTGTGCACGTATGCATGAGTGCATGTTGTAAATGCAGTTTGGGTGTGGATTAATAAATATTTATTCTTTTTTAAAAAGTTATGAGAAATCCTCTCATTGCTTGTTCAGTGTTGAAAAACTTTGGCTGGAATCTTCCAAACCAAGCGGAGGCTTGAGGACCGCTTTGCAGAACACCTGCGCTCAGTTCGCAACAAACAACTGCACCTCCCAGTCGCGAACCATTTCAACTTCCCCTCCCATTCCTCAGACGACATGTCCATCCTGGGCCTCCTGCAATGCCACAATGATGCCACCCGAAAGCTGCAGGAACAGCAAATCATATTCAGCCTGGGAACCCTGCAGCCCAATGGTATCAATGTGGATTTCACAAGCTTCAAAATTTCCCCTCCCTCAACCGCATCCCAAAACCAGCCCAGCTCATCTCCACCTCCCTAACCTGTTTTTCCTCTCACCTATCCCCTCCTCCCACCTCAAGCCCCACCCCCATCTCCTATCTACTAACATCATCCCGCCCCCTTGACCTGTCCGTCCTCCCTGGACTGACCTATCTCCTCCCTACTCCCCCACCTACACTCACCTTTACTGGCTCCATCCCCGCCTCTTTGACTTGTCTGCCTCCTCTCCACCTATCCTCTCCTCTATCCATCCTCTATCCACCTCCCCCTCTCTCCCTATTTATTTCAGAACCCTCTTCCCCTCCCCCATTTCTGATGAAGGGTCTAGGCCCGAAACGTCAAGTTTTCCTGCTCCTATGGTGCTGCTTGGCCTGCTTTGTTCATCCAGCCCCATGCCTTGTTATCTCGGATTCTCCAGCATCTGCAGTGCCTTTTATCTCTGATACAAGCTTAAGTTTAGTGTTGGGTCCAGAATTGGAAGTCAATACCGCTCAGGGCAGATTGGTTTTTCTTGCCCAATTGCATGATTCTCAGTTCATTACAAATATATGAGCATGCAGAATGGTGAATCTTGTGGAATAGATCTTGACCCCAAAAGGACCTTCTGGGTTCACCATATTTGATACGTAGCTGGACTCTTACTTCAAGAATGAAGGATTGGGCAGCCTGTGGTGTTTGCCCTATCCCCTTCAGAAATGTCCCTGACCAGACAGAGAGTAGCCCATGGTTCAGCAACGTGTTGCTGTAGGTTTCCTTGAGGCGATCCAGGAAAAGCTGGTGCTCCTGTTCCCCAGGAACGGCAATAGGGGCACAGAGGTGAACTTGGCTACAGCACAGCAAAAGGGCGAATGATCTTTTGTGCTATGCAAGGCTGAGTAACACTGTCATTTTACTACAAACTGATACTCACAGGAGTATCCCTCAGTCTAACTGTACAAATGCAGAGTCTATTGAACATCATGTCGGATAGAAGGATTAAATGGGGGATCCTTTACCAATTTTCGATACGTGCACTGAATAAGTGACAGCATGCTGTCAATTTTCTGCCAGTTGCAGGACAGTGCCATTGCTAATCTCTTACTGGGGAAGGATCAGCAGCTGTCATGGGTGCCCATGTTCAAGAGTTGCTCATGCACCGATTGAGATGACACTCAATCATATTTTCTCTGTCTGCAAGAAAAGAATGCTCACTACTGGAGTTGGCATTCTCAGACCAGTAGCAGGGTGTCAGATTTTCAAAGCCCCTCTTGCCTCTGCTCCACCATTTCCAGTGCCACCAACATTTTTGATGATGGCCTCTTCAAACCCTCAGAGAATGAACTGATTCGACATTCACTAGCACCGCTCATTAGCATTGTTCACCTTGGTGGGTGCAAACTCTACATTCATCCCCATGGTCTTATCATTCCTCTTCCATTATCCAGGAATCTTTCCTCACTTCCACTGATCTCATCTTTGTTTTCTTAGCATTCCTACATTCCCCCTGAGCCCCTAACTGTGAATGTATGTTTATGAGTCTGACCCCTCTCATTCTTCAGGCCACTTGCACCCTGCCTTTCACCATGAAATCTTCCAATATTTCCCATTACTCTACAACAACTGTCCTGTAACATTCAAGTCTCTCCTTTTGCTGTACCTACACCCTCTGCTGCCCAGTGTCCTCATTTATACCCTCAGGACTAAAACTTCAATGGCACTGATCATATCCTTTATACCAAATTGTCTTTGGAGCAGCTGCCTGGCCATCTCCTCCACTACTCCACATACAATAAAGACATTCCGCCATGTCTACTCTTCCACACTTCCCCAGACAATGCCCATTTTTTGCCAGATAGTGTCCAAGCCTTCCCCAAATTTTTATGATCTGGATCAATTTCAGCGTTTTGGCTCATGATGAGTAAGTCTAGGATCTGACGATTCAGGAGTTCAATTAGGAGGGATAGGAAGCTAGGAAAATATGGAGGGGCAGCTTTGCTAGTGCAATCTACTTTTCTTAAAATTCAGGAAAATATAACGATAGAAATAACTGAGCAATTATACTGTTTACGAATTTAAATTAGATTGCATAGAGGAGTGTTGTCCTTCGTTTCAAGAAATTGCATCTTTTTGAAGTCTGGAGAACCTTAATGACTGTTGCAATTAGAAGTTTGACAAGTTAAAGTATGCACTGTATTAAAAGTATGTTGAATTTATCATAAATGAAAATATTTTCCCTAATTAATGCAATTAGTTGCTTCATTGCCCTTAAATATCCATTTTGTTTCCTTATATCACTTCTCCTATCTACCTCCATCTAACATTGTAAATGTTACCAGGAAGCAGGAAGAAAAATATTGGTGAAATTAAAATAAACGTTATCACTGAAAATAATTGTTTGCAGTTTAATTTTGTTTATATGACTGAACACTCCATGTAGTTTCATATAAAGCACTGAACATGAGAAGTTTATTTAGTGAGTCAACTTTAATTTTTCCACAAATCATTTATAAACTGGCTTGAACCATTTTATTTCACTTAGTTAATCAGCTGAGGCAAAATTCAGCAAGCTTTTGCTTTCACACCACAGACATTTGAACAAAACTCCACTGTTACTTACCTACACTTACAGCTCCATTATTTGTTTATGGCTATTGCTTTCCACAAGTCATTTCTTTCAAAGTATACAGAATTCCATGGAGAAGTTTTTTTTAAATAAAGCTAAAACCAGGGAGATGTGAAAGCACTGATGTAAGAAGCAGCAATGTGTCATTCCTGTCCCTCTATTGCTTATCCAACACTGTAGTCATCTGGCTAGTACTTTTCAGAGAAAAAGTATAACTTAGTGGCTCAGCGGACCCATATACTGCCAAATTTAATACTTGATCATAATCAAATCAATCAGAAAAGTTTCAGTAACTTCAGCTGAATTAACTGGCCTTGGGCAGGAAGCATACAGATGAATTCAGCATGCTTGTGCATAGCAGATCTTGACTGTTCTGCAGTGACTTCCATTTAAACAGCGTACCATCATGGATGTTGATTTTAGTGGAGCACTTATATGGTTCCTAGGAACTGCAGTCTAGTACAGATTAGCTCCTTTAGGAAAAGAGAGAATAAAGGAAATAAATTAAACACAAAATACAGTTGAAAACTATATTAGATTTCCATGTTAATTTTTTTTATTGATTTTTGATATTTGTGATCATATGAAACTGATAGTGTTCAAATGATACTAGTGTATATCTGTCATTTCTAGGTGTTCGATGACACTGGAAAAGATGTGACTCCTCACCCCCTTGTTGTGTTTGACACTACTTTTACACAAAGCAGGCAAAGTAAAATTTTCACCTCTCAGGACTTACTCTCATCTGACCATATTGCCGGTGGTACAGTGTACCAGACAATTGCGAATGCTAGTTTTGCTGGACCTTTTACCAGGTAACATTCTCATTCTGCCTTAATGCCCATCTTGTTAATTTTTAATATATAGTTGTGTAATGTTTTAGCACATAACCTAGTTTAAAAATAAGTTTATAAGGTTATAAGGACGATTTGGAACCATCTTATTCCAAGTAGGTATGGAAGTGCCAGTCATTTTGCGCACGTTGAATGAATCTCACTCCATGTGTCATGACTAAAATATCAGAGTATTGTAGCAGCGCTTGCTGCAGAAGTTGTGATAAAGAGCAGGTTTATTAAACTGTGCCATGATCTGGAAATCTATGAAAGGTGATACTAGTTAATAGATTCTAACCCAGAAGGCCAAACAGATATTAAGTGACATAGATTTTCTTTCTGCAGAGAGTTTACGACTGTACCAACACAACTGTCTCTCTCCAAGATCCAGCTGATCCCCCTTTATAAGTCCAGACTTCAATTAATAATCATCACTTGTTTCTCTTCTAACCTTAGCTACTTGCTATAATAACAGATTTCCCTCTTAAATATTTTTTGATGAGCAAACTATCCTTGAAAATAAGAATGAAAAGAAAAAGAAACAAAATAATTATCTTCTGTATCTTACATTATAATGCAACCAATGTTCCATGTTATATTAGAGAGGAGTTGATGGCATAGTGGTAATGTGATTGGATGAGTAATCCAGAGACCTGGGCTGGAGGGGGTTTAGGGTTAATCTCTCAGATTCAAAGATTCCAGATTCAGACACAGGTTCAAATCCCACCATAGTAGACAGTGGAATTTGAATTCAATAAAATCTGGAAATAGAAGTCTAATGATGACCATGAAACGATTGGAGTAAAAACCCGTCTGATCCACTAATAGGGAAACAAATCTGTCTTTCTTACCTGGTTTAGGCACATTTGACTCCATGTGATTGACACTCAGCTGCCCTGTGAAATAGCCTAGCAAGCCATTCAGTCGTATCAAACATTAAAATGCCTCAAAGGAACAAAACTAGATAGACCACCTAGCCTCAAACATGATGTTGGAACACTAAGCCCTTTCTACCTTGTGAAGTCCTCCTTAATAATATCTGGGGCTAGTGCCAAAATTGGAGTAAGGCATCAAGCCAGACAGATGCATCTGTCCATGCCAGCATGAATAGGAGTGAGCGTGCACAGTCCTTGTGTAGAGGAAGTTGTATCTTCGCAATGAAGCTACGTTTCATTGTTTTGTGGCGCACTACGACAATAATAAATGGCATTGAGTATGAACAGATCTAGCAACTCAAGACTATGCATCCACGAGGCACTGTGAGCTATCAGCAGTAGTAGGAGTCTACTCAAGTAACGTCTGCAACCTCATGACCCCAATTTACTGTTACCATCAAGCCAGGGATTCAGCCTTGGTTCAATGTAGAGTGCAAGAGGGCATTGCAGGAACAGTACCAGGCATATGTAAAAATGAGGTGCCAACCTGGTGAAACTACAACATTTATGTGTCAAATAGCACAAGCAGCAAGTGATATACAGTGTTAAATTATTTTACAACTGGCAGATCAGGTCTCAGATCTGCAGGCCTACCACATCCAGTCATGAATCACAGTGGACAGTTAAACAACTTACTGGAATAGGAGGCTCCACAAGTATCTCTAACCTCCATGATAGGAGTCTCTAGCACATCAGTGTGAAAGATAAAAATTGAAGTAATTGCAACAATCTTCAGCCGTAAGTATCAAGTGAATGACCTATCTCAGCCTCCTTCAGAGGCCCCCAGTACCATAGTTGGTGGTCTTCTGCAAATTTGACTAACTCCACATGATATCAAGAAATCAGAAAAAACTAGCATCCAAGTTCAGTGGATAATAGAGAAGGCAAATGGAATGCCGGTCTTTATTTCATGGGAATGGAGTATAAAAGTAGGGGAGTCTTGCCAAAACTATATAAGGTGCTAGTCAGATCACAGGTGGAATACTGTGAACAGGAAGATATACTTGAACTGGAAGCAGTCTGGAGAACATTATCTAAGCTGACGCCAGGCATGGAGGGACTTTCCTATGAAAAGAGGTTGAGTAGATTAGGCCTATACTCATTGGAATATGGAAGATTGAGAGGCAACCTTACTGAAGTGTACAAGATGCTTAGAGGATTTGAATGGATAGATGCAGAAAGATTGTTTCCCTTTGTGTGAGAGTCTAAGACCAGAGGATGTAATCTCAGAATAAGGGTCTGCATGTTTAAGATGAGGAGGAATTTCTTCTCTCAGAGGGTTGTGAATCTGTGGAATTTTTTGCCGCAGGGCTGGATCATTGAGTATAGGCTGATTTTAAATTAATAAGGGAATTAAGGGTAATGGGACAAAAAGCAAGAAAGTGAAGCTGAAGATTATCAGATCAACCATGATCTCATTGAATGGTGGAAAGGTCGGAGGGGCTTAATGACCTACTCCTCTTCCTTTGTATTTCTCTTCATAGCTGAAAACTTCCAGCCTAGGACATAATTCTGGCGAATCTCCTTTGCACCTACTCTAGTCCAATCACATCCTTCCTATAGTATACAGACCAGAACTACGTACAGTACTGTAGCTGTGGCCTAACTAATATTTTAAGCAATTCCATCATGGCTTCCCAGTTCTTGTATTTATGCCTTGACTAATAAAGGGAAGTATTTCCATAGTCTTCTTAGCTACTCTATCTAACTATCCTGTTGCCTTCAAGGATCTATGTACAAGGACATCAAGGTGCAACTGATCTTTCGTACTACTCGGGGTCCTGTTATTTATCATGTACTCCTTGCCTTGTTAGTTCTCTCAAAATGCTTCACTTTACACTTTATAAATCATGAAAAACTGGAGTCACGTAAAATAGGCACGACAATTATCCCTGGTGATTTTAATTTGCATGTTGACCAGTCAAATCAAATAAGGAAGGGTGACAAGGAAGACGAATTTCTAAAGTGTATCGGAGATTTCTTCTTGGAGCACTATGTTGCAGAACCTACCCAAGAATAGGTTATTTTAGATTGAGCAATCTAAGGTTGTATTAAGAGATCTCATAGTCAAGGATCCTCTAGGGGATAGTGATCACAACGTAATAGAATTTCAAATTTAGTTTGAAGGAGAGCATCTCAGGTCTCAAACCAAAGTTCTCAAACCAAAGTCCTCAACATAAGTAAGTGCAATCACAAAAGTATGAAGAAATGGTTTTCCAAAAGCAGGCTGGAGATATAGACTAAGGCGAAAGTGAGCCGATGAGCAGTGGCAGACATTTAAGCATATATTTCATACCGTTTGGCGAAAATTTATTCCAGTCAAAAAGGAGGACTCAATGAGAAGATTGAACCACCAACGGTTAGTAAAGGTGATCAAGGAAAGTATCTAATCAAAAAGCAATGCATACAAAGTGACAAAAACTAGTGGTAGGACAAAAGATTGGGAGTTTTTTTAGGAAGCAGTAGCAAATTACTAAAAAGAGGGAGAAAATGGACTTTGTAAGTGAAATGGGAAGGAATATAAAAACAAACAGCAGGAGCTTCTATGGGTATAAAAAAAAGTATTTAAAGTAAGTGTGAGCCCCTTACAGGATGCAACTGTGGAATTGATAATGGTGAACATGGAAATGGTAGATAAGTCAATATTTTCCATCAATCTTCATGTTGGAGAACACTATAAACATCCCAAATGTAACAGGTAAATCAGGTACTGGTGGGAGAAAAATAACAGTCTCTATCATATGGGACAGAATATTTGACCAACTAATTCACCTAAAGGCAGACATGTTGCTTGGACCAGATGTCCTACATCCGTGGGTTAAAAGGACATGCTGCAGAGATGGCAGAAGCATTGTTTAAAATATTCGAGAACTCACTGGCTGCCAGGATGGTTCAAGTCTCTTGAAAAATTGCTAATATGATGTCCCTGTTCAAGAAGGGAGGGGATCGGGAAACAAGAAACTACAGACCAGTTAGTTTAACATCTGTCATTGGGGAAATGCTACACTCCATTATTTAGGAAAAAATAGAAGGACACTTAGAAATGCTTAAATGCAATTAAAATGAGTCATGGTTTTGTGAAAGGGAAACCATCTTTAACAAGTTTGCAACAGCTCTTTGAAGATATAGCAAGCAATGTTCATAAAGGAGAATCAGTAGATGTATATTTGAATTTTCAGAACACATTCAATAAAGTGCCACATAAATGGATGTTACACAATATAGGAATTCTTTTCTCCTTTTCACATTTGCATTTTTACCCCAGGATTCCTACCCTTTGTTTTCATAACATTACATTTTTTTAGAAATGATAAAGTGTTTTAGCAATAATTTAATTTAGTTTCTTCGTAAACATTTAAATTTTTCCTATTTCTCTGCAACTCTTTAATCCGGTGTGTGCAGAACTCCTCTATAATGTTCATCTTTAACCCCATTGTTCACAGCAGCTCATTCACAGCTAGGAGAGATAAATTTAATTAAAAATGCAAGGATAAAAACTACTTACTTGAGTATTTCATAATAGTCAATACGAGGTTAAAATTAAAGTTTTCTTGTGGCGATACTGTGATTCATGTTTTAATGAAAGCTTATTTTCTCCTCTCTACTCCAGGTCCACCTATGAAAGTGGTAGTATCTCTCGATCAAGTCGTAACTTTTCCGATTCATTGGAAGATATTGGAGAATCTGGTGTTCAACATGAAATTCCAGGTTTACAATGTAAGATTTATGGCCTCATGTCATAACTGAATATTCTATGCAGTGTTTTTTTAATACATGTATGAAATATATGTAATATTTTAGTATTTGAATCACTATCAGAACAGCTGGGAAGTGTTGATACAGCTGATACAGCTGAAAGATAGGTATTTCTTCTGTCAATATCAAGTCATTAGCTGCCCTGTTCCTGAGTCAAAGAGTTCATCATAATGACTTTTAGTAAGATGAAAAAAAATATGCTGGCCATTATTAAGTCCCTGAACCAGATTGGCTGGGACGTCAATTAATGAAAACTAAGGCTGAAATTTCCTAGGCCCTTGGGACAGGCTGGGAGGTGAGAAGCCTGGCAAAGTGGCAGCTTGGATGCCTACTGGAGGTCTGTGGATCCTCTCAAATGGCTAATTAATAAACATATCCTGACCCCGTGGGCACTTCATCTGTGAAAGAAGGGCCTTCTACCAAGTAGGAGGGCCCCAATTTAAATCTATCGACCTCCTAGCGGATACTTAGAGATAGTGGAGACTTCATTTTGCGTGTTCTAGAATAATATCCATCCTTGAGACAGAGGCAGTGCCTTAGAAACCTCCCCTCCCAACACACACACATGCACACACACACGCACATGCGCACACACTCCGGACTACAGTAGCTTGTCGTCCTGGCTTTCTCATCCCCAATCTCACTTATTTTTTCCAGGGTACCCAGATATTGAGTTGCAGCTTTGATAGTGAGCACTGTTCTGAGAATGTTCGCTAGGACGATTCCAGTATGGAGCAACTGTCTTACAAGCAAAGGCCAAACCAGTTGGGATTCCATTCACTGGAGTTCAGAAGAATGAAATGTGATTTCATTGAAACATATAGGATTCAGAAGGGACTTGACAGGGTAAAAGCTGAGAGGAATTCCCCTCATGAGAAAGTCCAGGACAGAGGGCATATTCTCAGAATAAACGGATGTCAATTTAAAACTGAGATGAGGAAAAATTTCATCTCTCAAGGAATTGAGAGTCTTTGGAACTCCTTGCCACAGAGAGCTGTGGGGGAAGACTCCTTGTGTATATTTAAGGCAGAGATAGATAAATTCTCAATCAGTTGGGGTATTAATAGTTTCAGGGAAAACACAGGAAAGCAGATATGAGGAATGTCGGATCAGCCAGGATCCTGTTGAATGGTGGAGCAGGCTCAAGGGGATGAATGGCCTACTCCTGTTCCATTTCTCACAGTCTTATTACATTGTAGTGTGTGTGGAGTCACATGTAGGCCAGACTTGGTAAGCATGTCAGATTTCCTTCTGTGAAAGACATTAGTGAACCTGGTGGGTCAAAAACAAAAAAACAAAAATAAGCTGTCCACTGAAGTATTGTTGATGTCTCCCTAGCTGACTCAGAATTGATTAGGGAATGGATTCAAGGGCTAAATGGTCCAGAGAATGGAAACATCATTGAATCATTTTTTAAACAGCCACTTGGTGTATGCTGTGGTGTCAGTTCTGCCTTTGCCAGATACCTTCTACTTTTATTTTCCATTTTTCTTTTGAAAGTTATTATCATTTTTCCTTCCATCGTTGCCCCATTGCAGACAAGTCTCTACACAAGAATATTTATCTGAATTCCTTCCTTTCTTCTTTCCTTCATAATCTTACATTTTTGTACTCTAATTTCCAATTAAATGTTTCAAATTCCCTCATGAAATGTGAAATGTCTTATGAGCCTTAGGAAGTCTTGTGGCATAGTGTGTAGCACCCAGTCTTTGAGATGGGAGCTCCAGGTTCAAGTCCCTTCCAGGACTTCATGACCAAGAAAAGTTTTTGAAAACACTGCCAATCAGGTTCATTATCAATCTGTAAATCCTTCCAACATCTGCCAATAGCAGGTGGTATGACTGGGAGAGATTCCTACCCAGCCATGCAATTAAAAAAAAAACTGGAGTCTCGACCGTCACAATCCACAAACTGGCTTCCCAAGTGGAAAATTATTGTTCCCATTGGCTGAGCAGTTAATATGGGTCAGATTACTGCCAATGGCATGGGATTTGATTCTCATTCTGGTTAGGCTGGATTCAGGATCTGTCTCCACGCCCTGCCCGTGGTGGAGATTGCAGCATTCTTGGTTGGACCCATATTTGGGCAAAGAACTGAAGAAGTAGGATCAACCTTAGACCCTACCCCTGATCATTATACCCTTATGGTTTCAGATGTACAAATCCGAAGAGAAGATGTACGAGAACAACTAAGTGAAGATGATCTTAACAAGATTGTAGATGTGCATTTGACAGAGACTGAAACATTTACGCTTCTTGATCTTCCTGTTGAAATGATTTCAGTGGATTCAGCAGAGGCAGAAGCCGTCAAGTAAGTTTTTTAAATACATATTTAAATATAATCAGCCTCCCAAATGGCTAGATTAATATATCATTAATATAACTAGCCTCTTTAAAAGCCATGATTCAAATACTTTCAAGCAGTACAATCCAGGTCATAACCATGTGCTGCAAAAAAAAATGTTTTTCCTCCTGTTACCATTGCTTTTGCCAATCATCTTAAATCAGTACATTATTGGCAGAAGTTTTTCCCTATCTACTCTGCACAGATCCCTCATATACAATTACAAAATTTTCGTTGTCTTTATTACCTAATTTAAAATAAAAAAATCACAATCAAAAGTCAGAGTGGTGGGATTTGACATTAGAGGTAAAGAAATTGTTACCATGATGTTTAAATATAAAAGATGTTACCAAAAGAAATAGAATGTTAACAGGCTCTGCAACAGAATTCTACAGCCGTTCTGTCACGTGCCTGCTATCGGTTGTGATGGTTAGTTGAAATGAATGCAAACCTGGATTTGAATATGTTGAGTCCCTATCTAAACTGCAGTATCCTTGAGGGTTTTGTGAAGGCAGAATCTCCATCTATCCATTATAAAGTTATTGATGTGAAGTGGACTTGGCGAAGGTCAAGGCTTGCACTGGGTCTGGTGGACCATTACTTCTGCCATTGATATAAGATAGTTAGCTAAACCCATTTGGGTATATGCGCCTATTTTAAATTTGAAAGCATTTTCAATGATTGCAGATGTATTGTGCAACTGCCAAAATGTAGATGGCCAAAAATCTCAATTTTCATGTATTTACCATGGAGGTGCTCTGATCAAATAGAGAGTTGGAGTAGGTTATTTTCTTTCAGATGGTTTTTTGGTATGTCAAATAAGGCAGCAAGCAGAGAGAAAGTATTACAGTATCATCTTTATTGTTCCCAGAATGTGGTTGCAACACAGGGAATGTGTAATAAATATATGAAGATAGATAAAGATAGACTCCTCTTCTAGCATCTCTTACTTTGAATATGGCTGTACAACACAATGTTTCTTCTCCAGCACTATCATTCAGCTCCTCCCTGATGCACATAGTTTTCATTTATTCAGAATTGGACACTTCTTTACAAGATATCATTTCTATATTTTTTCTTTATTCATTCATGGGAAGAGGGTGTCACTGGCCAGACAGCATTTGTTGCCCTGTGGACACTTATGAGTCAACCACATTGCTGTGGATCTGGAGTCACATGTAGGCCAGACCAGGTAAGGATGGCAGTTTCCTTCCCTAAAGGACACTAGTGAACCAGATAGGTTTTTCCTGACAATTGACACTAGATTCATGGTCAGCATTAATCTCATTTCCAACATCTACTATGGCAGGATTTGAACCTGGGCCCCCAGAACATTATTTGGGTCTCTGGATTAACAGTTCAGTGACAATACCACTAGGCTGTCGCCTCCCCCCAAGGCTTGCTGCCTTATTTGAAATAGCATTAGAAAATCATTTGAAAGAAAATAACCTACTTCAACTATCTATTTACTTAGAGCATCTCCATGGTGAATAAATGAAAATTGAGATATTTTGGCCATCTACATTTCTCTGGTTCCTAATGGTAGCCTCCTGTTGTCTACTATCATGTTCCTGCTATTGAGGTGCCACGTCCTGATAGTTTTGAGCTGTAACCTGACTGAGGGTAAGGAAATAATATCTGAAAGTAGAAGTCTTTGCCAAGATTGTGATGGTTTACCACTGGCCTTGAACCCTACCTGCCTAAATTTTAACCTTTGGTTAAAAGTGAGTTACTGCCAAAGCAATCAGCATTATTTGGATTATTAATTCCAGATTATCACTGATGGCATTCTTTATCATCTGCTCGATGAGTATTCTAATCAACTCCTTGATATGTGTCATTCCAGTTCAGCATAAGTTCTTTAGAAGAGTTGTGAGTCAAGTATGCAAAGCACAACCACAGACACAAAGCATTTTTCGTGTTATGCAGGATCAAAGAGTTTGGAAAGGAAGATATAAAACTGGCACAACAGCTCAAAGGAAAGTGGGTACAATTTGTTTAACATGCAGCTGGTAATCTCACACAGGATTCTCTTTTGAATAATACAAGAGTCTACAAAATTAACAGATCTTAGAGGGCTATCCCATTGATGGTGTTTGTCCATGTGAACATGATGAACATTTTATTTTAGTAAACATGACATTAGTCCCCTGCTAAGCATAAGCATGAATTGTAGATTAACTACTGTTGCTGATTCCTTAGTTTCAGTCTTGGATCAAAGCCGGAAGTTAAATGTTGTAATATTGCCCACCGCAGGTGCATTGCATTGAAATCTAAGGCAGTGGGTTGCAATTTTGATTGAAATATGTATCACAGGCCGCTGACCCTTCAAATGCTCTAGATCTCTGTGAACTGCAGATATACTACTTGGCCTAAACCTTGTATTCAGATGGTAAGGAAGTCTGGAAGTCTTCTACTAAATATGTTCCTGTAGTTGCAGCTCTGTGTGATCCTTTCAGTTTTTGATGCCCTTCTGCCCCTTGTACAGGAGCAGGTTCAGAATACAGAGGTGCATAGCAACAACACTGCAGGGTTGGGGAGAAGCCTTGAATTACTTAGAAGAAATCTCTAGATGCAGAAGGCTGTGAAGATATCAGGGAGGACGTCAGCCTACAATTTGTTGAAGACATGAGTGTAAGGAATGTTTAGTATTGAGCTAGGTTAGCAGCTCGAGAAGGGGCATTAATTTAAGAAAATAGTATTGAGTGAATGTACAAAAATGTGCCAAAAAGAAAATAAATTATTGTTGTGCCAGCTGATCAAGAAGCAGTAGTGTGGAGATAGCATCAAAGAGAAAGACTTGATGAGGAGGATTAACTATCAGTAGTTAACAAAGGCAGGCAGGAAAGGTAGCCAATCAAAAACTAAGGCATATAAAGGAGCGAAAATTAGTGGAATGCCAGAGGATTTGGAACTTTTCAGGATGCAGCAGCAGATGACTTAAAAGCTAATAAAGAGCGAGAAAATGATTCTAAAAATAAATTGGTAAGAAATATAAAAACAAACAACAAGAGCTTCTACATGTACATAAAAAAGAATGAAAGCAGCTAAAGTAAGTGTGTAACTCTTGGAGGATGCAACTGGTAAATTGATAATGGGTAACAGGGAAATAGAAGATAAACCAACATTTTACATTTGTCTTCACAGTGCAGCAAATTATAAAGAATCCAAAGACAACAGATAGACCAGGTGCTGATAGGAGGAGAGGTCTTGTAACAGCCTCTATCATGAGGGACAAAATATTTAACAAAGTAATGGGAGTAAAGGCAGACAAGTCTCCAGGAACTGATTGCCTGCATGCAAGGTTTTTAAAGGAAGTGACTGCAGAGATAGTGGGAACCTTGGCTGAAGCATTCTAGGACACACTGGATTCTGGGAGGGTTCTAGCAGATTGAAAACCTGTTAACGCAACGCCCCTGGTCAAGAAGGGACGGAGAAAAAATACAGGAAATGTAAATCAATTAGCCTAAGATCTGTTGTTGGGAAAGTGCAAAAGGCCATTATTAAGGATGAAATAGTATAGCATTTAGAAAAGCTTAATGTAATCAAATAGAGCCAACATAGTTTTGTGAAAGGGAAAACAAGTTTGACAAATTTGCTGAAGTTCTTTGAAGATATAGCAAGCAGAGTTGATAAAGGGGAATTGATAGATATATTGTATTTGGACTTTCAGAATGCTACCAATAAGGAGCTTGATTAAAAGATTGTTGCACAAGATAGGACTACATTGTATTAGAGATAGTGTTAGTATGGATCGAGGATTGATTAACACATAGAAAACAGAGAGTTGGTGTGAATGAGTCTTTTTTCAAATTGGCAAGATATAATTAGTGGAGTGCCACATGGATCAGCCAAAAGTTCATAATTGTTTACAATCTATATTAATGTCACCAAAATAGATGGGAGGGCATTTTTAATGAGGATGTAAGGAATCTGCAAGGGGTTAGGTGAGTGGGCAAAACCTTGGTAAATGAAGTTTAACGTAGGAAAGTGCAAGATCATGCACTTGAGTTGAAGAATCAAAAAGCAGACAATATTTAAATGGTGAGAGACTCAAAAAAGATGCAGCACAGAGGGATCTGCGTATTCTTGTATGAAACACAAAAAGTTAGCATACAGATGCAGCAAGTAATTAAGAAGGCAAATGGAATTTTGGCGTTCATTGTCAGGGGGTTGGAGTTTAAAAATAAGGAAATCTTTACAGGGAGTACAGTTTTGGTTCCATATTTTAAAAGAAATGGATTTTCTGGAATTGGAGGCTGTTCTAAAAAGATTGATTAGACTGATTCCTGGGATGGAGGTTGATTTATCAAGAACCGCTAAATAGGTGAGGCCTTTATTCATTAGAGTTTAGAAGAATGAGAAGACCTTATTGAAACATATGAGTTTCTTGGGGGGGGGGGAGCTTGACAGGGTAGATATTGGGAAGATGTTTCCAGTAGTGGGGGATTCTCAAACTAGCGGATGTAATTATAGATCAAGGGGACACTTATTGAAAACTGAGATGCAAAGGAATTTCTTCTCTGAGAGGGAATGATTGTTTTGAATTCTCTGACAATGAGTGTTGTGGAGTCTAGATCACTGAAAGTATTAAAGAGATTAGATTTTTGAAATATTGAGGAGTTGATGGCTATGAGCTGGCAGAAAAGGAACTAAGACCTGGGTAAATCAGCCATGATCTTGTTCAGGCTTTAGGGGGTGAATGGCTGACTCCTGCTCCTACTTCTTATATTCTTACTTTCGTTCCACTCAATAACTGCTACATTGTGCTCTGTGTCATTTTCCTTCTATCTATGATTCTGCAATTAGCACTGTGTGTGTTTTACTGACCTTTATCAATAATTGTTTTCTCTCACTATGAGTATAAAGGACAGAATTTGTACCAGCCATGAAGAGGTAACTAGTGTGGCCATGTGTTGTCGGATTCCCACATGAATGTTCAGCTGTTTCATGGTTTTGATGCCACTGTGTGGCTGATGATGGGAGCACAGTGTAACTGAACAAAAACAAAGGTACACAGCCAGGTGAAAGAGGACAGTCCATGCCAGATATTTTCCTAGATCGTTTTGGAAATATGGGTCGAATGCTGTTCCAAGAGGAAACAATCTGTGTTGCAGGCAATCAGCTAAATTATGGGTGTCAAAGTCAGAAGATAAACTAATGATCTGCCACTAAGATGGTAAGACATAGGAGCAGTTCCAGGTCATTCAGCCCATGAAGTCTGCTCTGCCATTTCAATGAGAGCATGGCTGATCTGAAAACCTTCAATTCTATTTTCCTGCCTTTTCCCTTTAACCCTTGATTCCCTTACTGGTTAAATTCTGTTTATCCCAGCTTTTAATACACATAATACCCACTTCAGCAGACCTCTATGGTAATGACCTCCAAAACAGAGTAATAAAGTAAACAAAGTAATAGAAACGTAATGCAGCGGGTATACACATAACTTTTATACCATATTTACAGCAGAAATCACTTAATAATAACGCAGCTTTCCCTTAAATAAAACTTACCGGCAGAGATCCTTCTTGCACCCTCAACTGACAACTCAGACATCATGAAGATTGTGATAATACGGTAAACTTCCAGTATTTCAGATGTATAATTTTTCCTGGTTTATCAAGAGATCCAGTTCATTTAAGGCGCTGGTTAAAAACAAAGTTAGCTATATTTCTAAATGTTCTGCTGTTATGTCTTTTACAATAGAGTCTAACATTTTCCCAATAATGGATGTGAAGCTAACTAGCCTATAATTATCTGTTTTTTTTTGTCTCCTCCCCTTTCTAAGTAAAGATATTACATTGGCAGTTTTCCAATCCTCTGGGACCTTTCTGTGCTTTTTAATTTAGCATCTAACTGTTCAAAATTTTTCAGCAAAACCTACTTTTTAATTCTGACAACAACTATTGGATTCAATATGGACAACAACTATTGGATTCCTCCCCTCCCTCTTCAAAACCTTCTCCAGACCCAAGGAGATGCCCTTAACTCTGGCACCAGGCAGGCAACACAGCATTTGGGACTCCTGCTCACAGCTGCAGAGAACAGGATCTGTCCCCTTAATTATATTGTCCCTGACCACAGCTTCATGCTTATTTCCTCTTGCTGCTCAAATAGCTCCCTTACATGATTTGATACTTATGTTAGCTTTTACAAGGACAAGAAGTGATTTCATGTGAATCACATAGCTCCTGATATTTACATGTATACATTACAATCACAGGCACTTGTGTCTCTTGACTTAAGCCAAACAGTACAGCAAGAGGACACAACTCAGTAAGAGGTTGAGAGCTTTATTGATATTTTTAATCAATCTGTTCAGAGGTGATATTACACATCTCTGTCAATTCCAATAATTAAATGTAAGACTGTACGACTCGTGGACAACACAATATCTTATAAGATCTTGCATATATAAAATTGCCCTTTGATTTATAGGAAGCACTGATTCTTGATTCTAGACAGCCTCAAAGCTGTGGAGGTACCTCCCTTCCTCAGGTTTTTCTTCCTCCTGCAATCAATCCTTTTCTATATTGAAGCATTCAGTCTCAACCAGGGCAACGCTTTGAATAGGATCCATGAGAAAGTGTTTTTTTAACTGTCAGGAGAAGAAACATACCTCTTTGGTTTGGTGAAAAATCATCTAATGTTCCAATTCATGATTAATATCTGGAAAATACACATGTGCCAATCCAATAAAAATATTATTAAATTTGGTTATGAATTTTTTAGTCAAATAACCTGCCAACCCCAATCCTTGTACTCACATTTGGGAGTGACCACATTGGCCCAAATCTTTTGATTTGAAGATCATCATTACTGATGCATAGAGTAAGGTCGTACATCAGGATCGTGTAGAAGTCTCAATGCAACTAAGCCTATAATGTTTGTCCAAGATGTTAATACTTCTAAACGGGCAGTTACTCACAATCTAGAGCCCTCTGGAAAAGTCACCATCTTTGAGTTAGAGTGAAGCAGCTTCAGAGGGTTCTGACCTATTTACCTTAATGTTAAGATGGGAAACATGACAGGAATTAAAATTTGCTGTGACTCTGACAAACTATTGCATTAATCCCCTACCAATATTCTACTACCTCAACATACTACAACCCAACCACACCTGAACCAAGGACACCCAAAGATTTGCATCCCGTCCTGAACTCCAGCTACTCCGATGCCTCCTTCAGAGATGTGCAGGCACTTGACCCCTGCCCCTCACCCAACTCTGATTCTTCCCTGACAACCAAATGACCTAAACACCCTCTCAACTAACCCCAGACATCCCTCTAACCGACTTGACCAGAACCTTTGATGACCACCCCAATTTCCTATGACCCAGGTCAACCTTGACTTACCCCAGAAACCCCCTCCAGACATGCCACGGACACCCAAATGCTCGATGTCCCAATCAAGTCATACTCTCCCACAATCCCCAATGGACCTGAACCACCATTCCTTCCAACATGAACTAATCCAACTACAACCACCCTATCCTGATGACTAATTCCTCCTAACTGGACACGTACTGAAAGCCTCTCAGTCCCCATTAGCTCTCATGTGCCAACATACTGACCAGTCTGCCACCCTATCAACCAGACACCCTGACTTCTGCCAAGCTACTGTCCACTCACATAGCATCTATACCTCTCACCCACCAACCCTCTCTTTGTCTCCATTCCTCCATCATCCAGTGTTTGTAGTTAAATTTACTCATATGACTTGTGGCCTTTGTTAATTTTAAGGTTACGAAACCAACTGTACATTGAACTCTGCAAAGAGCGAGCTGGCAATGATCGCTACATTGAAAGGGTGGCACAGACTTTCAGCGGAGCACGAAAAGCCAAAGAGGTTCAGTGTGACAAAATTAACACTCAAGAAGCAGGTATATTGTTAAACACAACAAATATATTTGTTTTATGTTTCAAAAACAATTTGAATAGCTGGACCTTATAATGCTAAACTGCTCCAATTTAGAAGAGAATAGGGAAGAAGATTAGATAAACTAAGTCAAACATTATGTTTTAAGACTCTCTTCAGTAGGAGGATAAGAAGGCCGAGGGATTTAAAGGAGTAATTTTTGACTTTGTACAATAGTCTGAATGGGATGATAGCAAATTGATGGGGTTAAAATTATTTTTGAGGGCACCAATCAAGATACTGCATAACTGCATTCATTAAAATCAGGCAAGAAATTGATATTCCCGTGCAGGCAGATTTGTAGGTAGAGGAGAGGCAGAAAATTCCACAGATACCGTACCCGGCACCTACCTGCTTGCTTGCCCCTACTGCTATGTCAGTTTTAAGTGTGGCTTGAAAGGCACTGGGCAACCTGCTGCCCTTGTGTGATTGAGGAGCTTAAGTATCCAATTATTGGCTACTTAAGAATCACTTCCTGTCCCTGCTATTATTTAACAAGTGGTAGACTGAAGCTGAGAAGATGGTGGAAGCCTAGCAGGTAACATTGCTCAGGCAGGGAAGGGTAGTTCTTTTATTGGGCCTCAGTGGAAGCAGAGTCCTTGAATATTTGTAATTCAGAGGTAGATAGATTTTTATAAGGAAAGAGTTAAAAGTTTATCAGAGTGTGGAATGATTGGATAAGCCATGATATTATTGAAAGGCGGAACAGTTTCAGGAGACCAAGTGGGCTGCTTCTGATTTGCTCGTTTCTATTGTTGGACCTGAAGTCCCTGCACTTAACAGCCCCCACCCCAGCTTAACTTTTTTTGCAGCTTCAGTAACAATCTGGGGCGGACAGTCCTACTGGCACAGCTGGGACCAGAAAGCCAATGGCCATCTGGTTAGTTGGCAGGTCTATTATGGAGGACTTCCTTGTTAGATAGTAGCAGAAGTCTTTCCACTTCACACTAAGCAGTTATGACCTTGATGGATGTTAATTTGCTGAAGCACAATTAACAGATGGTACATCCATAAGGTTGCTGCTTACTGGATCTAAAACCCAGTCCAAATCTGTTAAGACTCAAGTTAAGCATTTTAAGGTATTAAAATATGCTTAATTGAATGTAGAGCTGGGAAGATTAAGAGCAATGTAAGGATAAACCCAGCAATTACAAACCAGTTAGTTTAACTTCTGTAGTGGAGAAGTCATCCTCAAGTCAAGAGCATGTGGGAATACTTCCCATTTGACTGAATGAATGCAGTTCCAACAACACTCAAAAAGCTGACTGTGATGATACTATAGCTTTAAGAGGTGTATTTTGTCCTTTTTTTGTGAAGATAGGCCTTGAGCCATAGGTGCAAGCTTTCTATTCAAATCCAATAAAGTAAACAGTTTGCGAGGCCTTCGTTTTTGTTTCTAAAGTTAGAATAATAGAAGCAGCATGTATGGGTGGAGTCATGCTCCAACAGAAGCAGGGTTTTAGTTTAGCTTTCAGCAGTTGCTGGAGTATTCAAGCTGGTCGTGGAAGCTGGCACATCTCTCTGTTACAGCTAAAAGCTTGGGTTCTCTTTCTGGTGTCAGAATTTCATGTGAGACAACCTGTTTTACTGACTTTGTGTTTGCCAAGGGTGTGTTTATGGGATGTTCCAATATAGTAACAGTTGCTGTTTAGTAGCTAAATAATCTATTATTTCTGTTACTTTTTCCAATAGAGTTGAAGTTATACCACCTGTTTTTTCTTGTGTTTGTATTTTAACTGGGTGTAAGAGTGGTGTGTTTTGTTTAAAGCCAAATAGTGTGACCAATCATTTCATTTGCAAAAGTGACTAAACAAATAAAATGGCCAGCGACCATGCGGGTACTGCTGATTCAAACAAAATTGGTAGGTAGAACTAGTGAAGTATTTGCCACATTATCAGAGCAGGTATCTGGGGAGTATGGTGAAGGGAAATAAGCCAACTTAAGTGCATATGAACTAGCACCAGAAGCCTACAGACAATATTCTAGGAATTTAAGGAGGGAACCTGGCCAAACGTACATAGAGGTTGAAAGGATCAAACAAAGTAACTTCGATAGGTAGATAAGGGCACTGAAAATAGATCAGATATATGATGCTTTTAGAGAGACTGTTATGTTGGAAGTATTCAAAAATTCACTTCCTGAAACAGTGAAAACTCATGTGGAAGAGCAAAGAGTTAAGGCTGCAAAGATTAGCAGTGGAAATTGCAGATGATTTATGAGTTAGTTCATAAATCAAAGTTTGGCTTCCAACATCAATTTCTATGTGAGGGATAGAAATTGGGGGGGAAAAGAGAAATCCTTAAGTAGTAAAGGAAAAGGAGATCTCATTGAAGGTTGTAAAGATAGGTTTCTTTTTTAACCTGTGGTAAACTATGAAGGGGGAAGACAGGTAAAACACCTCAGGTGTTTTCACTGTAATAAAGTAGGACGTATGAAGTTGCAGTTTTGGTGGTTGAAGAAAAGCACTGGGGAAACAGGTGTGGTAAAACAATATATGCCAGTGGGATTTATTAAAGGGATAACGGAGATCCCACTGGAAGCTTAAGAGCTGCCAAAGAAAGTACAGACTGGTCAGGGATTGTTTAATAAGACTATACCAGATCTCTTTAAGTAATTTACCTGTGTGGGTAAGATTTACTCGTGTACCAGGAGGTGTGTGTAAAGAAATTATAATTTTCTGAGACACAGGAGCAAATCAATCTTTATTTGGAAGGAGTATTGTCAGGAAACCTCGTAACATGTGGCATTCATGGTGAGAAGAGTAGTGTTCCATTGTATAAGGTGGGGTAGGAAAATCTGGTGAAAAGTGATAAGTGGTGGTCGGAGTAATAGGGGAATTATCTGTTCCGGTGATACAGGTTATCCTGAGGGTTGATACAACTGGATCACAGGTGGGAGTGATGCCTACTGTTGTTGAAAAACCTGTAGAAAATCGGGCAACTGAGGTGTAACAGAAAGTATATCCTGGGATTTTTCCTGACTCTGGTAACAAGGTCAAAAAGCCACAGGAGGCAACAGGAGAAGAAGCGAAAGAATAAAGATGAGGAAGTTGAAGTTCGTTTGTCAGAAACTGTCTGATTAAATGGTTGAGGGAAAAAAACAAGAACAGGTGGAGGACAAAGTGGATATTTTTAGTTCAGAGAAGTTAGTTGAACTACAATTTAAAAAAAATTGAAAAAATAATGCAAGATAACAAGCATGGGGCTGGATGAACACAGCAGGTCAAGCAGCATCATAGGAGCAGGAAAACTTGACGTTTCGGGCCTAAACCCTTCATCAGAAGTGGGGGAGGGGAAGAGGGTTCTGAAATAAATAGGAAGAGAGGTGGAGGCGGATAGAGGATGGATAGAGGAGAGGATAAGTGGAGAGGAGGCAGACAAGTCGAAGAGGCGGGGATGGAGCCAGTAAAGATGAGTATAGGTAGCGGGGTAGGGAGGAGATAGGTCAGTCCAGGGAGGACTGACAGGTCAAGGGGGTGGGATGATGTTAGTAGATAGGAGATGGGGGTGTGGCTTGAGGTGAGAGGAAAAACAGGTTAGGGAGGTGGAGATGATCTGGGCTGGTTTTGGGATGCGGTTGGGGGAGGGGAGATTTTGAAGCTTGTGAAATCCACATTGATGCCATTGGGCTGCAGGGTTCCCAGGCTGAATATGATTTGCTGTTCCTGCAGCCTTCGGGTGGCATCACTGTGGCATTGCAGGAGGCCAAGGATGGACATGTCATCTGAGGAATGGGAGGGGGAGTTGAAATGGTTCGCGACTGGGAGGTGCAGTTTTTTGTTGCGAACTGAGCGCAGGTGTTCTGCAAAGCGGTCCCCAAGCCTCCGCTTGGTTTCCCCGATGTAGAGGAAGCCACAACGGGTACAGCAGATGCAGTATACCACATTGGCAGATGTGCAGGTGAACATTTTCCTGATGTGGAAAGTCGTCTTGGGGCCTGGGATTAAAATAATGCAGTTGTATCAAAAAGCAAACAGAGAATGTGAGTGTATGCCAAAATGTTACTATCTTAAAAATGAAGTCTTGATGAGGAAAGGGAGACCATCACATATTCAGGCAGATTAAAAATTGGCGGAAGTTCATTAAGTCGCATTACTGGTGGGTTATAGAAAGGAGGTGTTGTGAGTAGCACAAGAGGTACCAGTAGGGGGTCATTCGGGAGTAAAGAAAACTCAAGCTAAAATACAAAATCATTTTTATTGACCTGGACTGCATAGAGATGTGGTTGTATTTTGCCTCAGGCAGTGATTAAAATTTGCACCATTAATACTTATTCCAGTATTTTTAGAAACTTTTACAAGAATCTTAATTGATTGCATCAGACTCCTCCCTAAAACAACAAGTGGGAATCAGATTCATTGACCATGTGGAATGTGTCTACTGGATTTTCAGAGACCATTCCATTATGCAATTATGCTAGAAAGATTGCCGTAGAGTTAGTCATTTTTTTAAACTAGATATGGAGTATCCACAGAGATACAATCAGATCAAGAGTCAAATTTTAAATCAATATTATTCAAGGAAGTTATGGATAGCTTAGGAATAACACAATTTAAATCAACTGTGTACCATCCAGAATTGCAAGGTGCATTAGAACAGTGGCATCAAACTTTTAAGACCATGTTGGGTGCTTCTAATTAAGACTATCTGGATAAAGGAATTCCATTTGTATATTTTGCAATTAAAGATGCACCTGATGAATCAACTGAATTCAGTCCATTTGAGTTAGTTTTCGAACATGAGGTGAGAGGACCACTGAAATTAATTGAGGAAAAATCGGTAAGTCAGGATTCTGAAAACATATGTTTCAACTATGTGTCAAATTTTAGAGAAAGATAAAATAGAGAGCGAGTTGGCTAGACACTATTTGAAAGTAGCACAGCAAGTGAAGAAAAAGGAAGCAGCCAAGAAATCAAAAGTTGATCGTTTTTCTAGAGGAAATAAAGTGTTTGTATTATTGTCACTGGTAGGTGAACATTGAAAAGCAAAACTTAGTGGGTATAATTAAATCAAAAGGAAATGGAATGAGGTGAATTATTTGATAAGAATGCTAGGTAGGAGAAAAACTCACAACGTGCCATGTGAATATGGTCAACCTGTATTTTGATAGGGAAGGAAAGCAAAAGGAAAATGTGGTACTTGTTACAACTTGGAATGAAGAACCAAATGCAGATGATTCTGAATTTGATATTCCAAAAATTTAAATTGCGTAATGAAGAAGTTCTCAAAAATTGGGATAAATTATTGTGTTACCTTCCAGAGGAAAATCAAAATGGCCTGAAAGATTTATTCCATGGAGAGATATGTGGAAATAAGCTAGGATCTATTAACATGATTATGCAAGATTTGGATATCAGAGATGCTGTTCCAATTAAGCAACATCCTTATAAATTTAACCCTCTAAATTAGTACAGATTCAAAATGCGATTGAAAGCATGCTCAAAGACAATATAATTGAAGTGAGTTGCAGTGAATGGATTTCACCCGTTGTGATGGTGCCAAAATGGCTGGAAGACTGTATTGAAAAGATGGGACAAGCAACTCACATTTCAAAGATGGACTTACTAAAGTATACTGACGTGTACCTTTATCCGAAAGCGCGAAGGTAATTTTGACTTTCATGACACCGAATGGACTTTACCAGATTAAAGTTACACCACATTTCAAAGGCTAACCAATAAAGTCATATCTGGATTACCCAATCGTATGCTGGATATAGATGATCTAGTGAGGTTTTTTTTAGTCACACATGAAAGAACAGTGGAGCATCTATCAGAATTGTTCAATCCACTTCAGAAGACTGTCTTAGTGATAAACCTGACTAAGAGTAAACTTGCAAAAGCCCAAGTCAGGTTCCTAGGCCATATCATTGGACATGGAGAAATGGCCCCACAGGATGTGAAAACAAAGGTTACTGGGGAGTTTCCCATGCCATCAATGAAGAGGGAAGTACTGCAACTCCTGGGACTGAGTGGTTTTTATTGAAAACTGCACCGCATTGTAGCAGCATGATTGCTTGAATGACTGAACCATTGAAGAAACGCAGAAATTGTCAGTGGACGGAAGAATGACAGAAGGCATTTGACAGCCTGAAAGCTTTCACAAGGTGGCACAGTGGCTCAGTCGTTTACACTGCTGCCTCAAAGTGCCAGGGACCCGGATTCGATCCTAGCCTTGGGTGACTGTGTGGAGTTTACATATTCTCTCTGTGTCTGCGTGGGTGTGCTCCGGTTTCCTCCTGCAGTCCAAAGATGAGCATGTTAGATTGGCAATGCTAAATTGCCCTGTAGTGTCCAGAGTTGTGCAGGTTAGGTGGATTAGCTACAGGAAATGCAGAGTTACAGGGATGGTATACGAGGGGGGGGGGGGGCCGGGGGGGGGGGGGGAGGCCTGGTTGGGATGCTGTTTGGAGGGGTGGTGTGGACTTGATGGGCTGAATGGCCTGCTTCCACAGGGATTCTATGCTTCTTCTATGATTCAGTGTTAACTACCACCCCAGCGTTAGCCACACCTAATTACGCAAAGCCATTCAAGGTGGCTATTGATGTGGGTGTTGGTTCTGTACTCTTGCAACAAGTTAATGAGAAGATAGTGACCTATTGGGTATTTTTCCAGGAAGTTGAATATTCATCAACAGAAAGATTCCACAATTGAGAAGGAGACCTTGAATTCTATGTTGGTGTTGCAACATTTTAACATTTATGTTGCCAGTGATGTGTCTGAGACAATTTTACACACTGATCATAATCCCTTAACACTTTTGAAAAATTTTAAATATAAAAATACTGGACTGTTTAGATAGTGTTTATTGTTACAGCCATTTCATTTGAAAATTATACACGTGGCAGGATGAGAGAACGTAATTGCAGACACATTGTCACGACTTTGAAGGATGTTGAAGGTATTCAGTGGCGTAAGAAACAGACTGCAATGGACTGTAGTAAATGTTTACATGCTTGGAGTCAATGTAATGTATATGTATTGTCATTTACCAATAGCGTAAGACCAAAGGGTTTTAAAAATGAAGCTGTCTTTGTACATTGGTTTTTTTTTAAGGTGGGAGGTGTGACAATTCTATGGCTTTAAGAGGCGTATTTTGTGCTTTTTTTTAAAGAGTTTTTGAGCCATAGTTGGCGAGCAATCTGTTCTAAGCCAATGAAGTGAACGGCTTGTAACGCCTTGGGATTTTTCTTTTAAAGATGAAACAATAGAAGTGGCATAAATGGGTGGAGTCAGACTCCCACAGAATCAGGGCTTTACCTTCGCTTTCAGCCATTACTGCGGTTTTGAAGCTGGTTGTGGAAGCTGGTACATCTCTCTGTTACAGCTAAAAGCTGAGTTCTCTTTCTGATGCCAGATCGCATGTGCCAAGTGTGTCTTTATGGTATTAAATGTTTTTTTTTTTTTACTAGATACGAATATTGGAACAGTTGCTGTTTGGTAGTTGAATAATAGAATAATCTATTAGGTTTTCCAAATGAGTTAAAGTTATACCGATGCTTCGTTCTTGTACTTGTATTTTAACTGGTTGCAAGAATAAAGTGTATTTTGCTTAAAGCCATGTGGTATGATCATTGCCCATTCCTCACTGTTTACTATCACTGATACCAATTTTATATCAATCTTGCTATTCAGCCTGTTATTTTAAGACCAATCATATTCCTCACAAGTCTGTTTTTTGACACTGTATCATATGTTTTCTGAAAGTCCATGTACACAAAATCAAGTGTCACTCTCATCATCTTTCTGTTGCCTTTACAAAAAATCCAGCAAGTTAGTTAAACATGACTTGCCCTTTGGAAATCCATGCTGACTCTTCCTAATCAACTCACCTTTTTCCATTTTAAGTACTCATTCCATTCCAAGTAATTGCCTCTACAAGCTTTTTTAAAATTCATTTGAGAAGTGGGTATCGTTTGCTTGGCTATCATTTATTGTCCACTCCTAGTTACCCTTGACAAGGTTCAGATGAGCTGCTTTCTTGAACCACCACAGTTCATGTGCTTTTGGTGTCATAGTGCCATTAGGGAGGTCAATTCTAGGATTTTGGCCCAATGACACCAAGGGATGTATGTTTCCAAATCGAGGTATTGACTGTCTTGGAGAGCAACTTGCAGGTAGTACTGTTCCCATGTATCCACTGCCCTTGTCCTTCTGGATGGAAGTTGTTGTGTGTTTGGAAGGTGCTGTCTAAGGAGCCTAAGTGAATTTCTGGAGTGCATCCTATAGATGGTGCATACTACTGCTACTGATCATTGATGGTTGAGGGAGTGGATGTTTGTGGATGCGTTGCCAATCAAGCAGGCTGCTATGTCCTAGATGATATCAGTATTATGGATCAGACAAAACCCCCTTCAAATTTATCAAGAAGATAGCCTAAACCCTAATTGTTATCCTATTTAAAGACAAGGATAAGATGCTGTGCTCCAGATGTAAATCAATTGGTGCTCAACCACCATGCAATTTTAACCAGTAATGTGAATGAGAGGTATTGGGGCCAAAACAATCTTAACCTATTCTCAAACTATAAATGGGTAAGAAGCCCATTTCTGGATTGGAGTCCAACATGGAATGCAAGTGTTTAGTGGGCCACGTTTGGTAAGCGGAATCATGCTGCGGGATGAACTGACATGGTCTTTGGATATTTTTCAGGCTGGAGGAAGCTTTGTTGGCTTGCACCACAATTTTGTTCAAATCAGGTAAACTGCTACATAGGATGGAAATGGCAGAGGGTACCATCGCTGAAACTGTGCAATCTTAAAATCAGGTCAGCAGGATCTGGAAGCTTTGGGTCCAATCTGGTAGGCCTTGATGAGAGGATTGCAGCAGGAAAGTGGACTAATACTGTCAGAGTGACCATTGCGATCAGCGGTTAGCAGCAATCCATAGGCCAAAGCATGTTCGAATGTGAGGCACTTGAGACCCATAAGAAAATTGCTAGGCTTTACCTGCCTGTTTAATCATTTAGCAGCAGCCAACAGAAGGGGAAAAGGGCCCTTAATTGACTACTGAATTGATTCAATAGGGCTCACAGCGGGTGCTTCATTTGCCATTTTCCTGCCCTGACAGAATAACATAGTCACCAGATAACATTGGGCATTCACCAACACTTTCCTGTTTTCATTTTTCCAACCTTCCTGCTTGACTGGTAAAATTCAGCCTATAAGATTGTGGTACTTTAAGTGATAATGACTGAAGCTTAAATGCCAACTTCTGCACTAGTTATAGTGTTTTAAGAGGTGGCGATGGTGTATTAACATCACTAGATATTAATCAATTGCTGGATTACTGATCCAAAAACCTTGGATAAAGTTCCAGGGACATTGTAGGAAGAAGGTGTACGTTTCGGAGGCTCCCTTGTCGAAGTTGGTCTCCTCTGAACGTTTGCGACAGAGGCAGAGGAACTGAGAGGATGGATCTTCTTCCTCAACTGAGGATTCCCCAGCACCGTTGTCGAAGATGCCCTCAACCGGGTCCAACCCATCTCCCACACTTCTGCCCTCACTCCTTCTCTTCCCTCCCCCAGCAGCGATAGGTTCCCTTTGTACTTACCTACTATCCCAACAGCATCCACATCCAGAAAACCATCAGATGCATATTCTCCTCCCCTCCCTTGTCCGCCTTCCACAGGAACCATTCTCTTCAGGACACCCTGGTTCACTCTTCCTTCACCCTCAACACCCTTCTACTGCCCCACGGCACCTTCCCCTGCAACTGAAGGTGCAACACCTGCCCACTACCTTCTCCCTCCCCACTATCCAAGGGCCCAAATGTACCTTCCACGTGAAGCAAAACTTCACCTGCACTTCCCAGAATCTAGTCTACTGCATTTGCTGCTCACAATGTGATCTCCTCTACATTGGGGAAATGAAGCATCGACTGGGTGACCGCTTCACAGAACATCTCGCAAAAAAGAACCTAAGCCACCTATTGCATGCCACTTTAACGCACCACCTTGCTCCCTGGCCAACATCTCTGTCTCTGGCTTGCTGCAGTGTTCCAGTGCAGCTCCACACAAGCTGGAAGAACAACATCTCATTTTCCGCTTGGGGACCCTGCAGCAGTCCAGACTCAATGTTGAGTTCAATAAGTTCAGGGCCTAACTCTCCTATGTCCTAGCCCCCTACTCCACACACCAGGCCTTGTCATCACATAGCCTGCCATTACACACTACCTATTGTTAGTCACTGACAGTCCCAATTAACAGCTGTGAGCACTCCTAGCTTGATTGTTATCAATTCCTTTGTCCATCCAACTGCTCTTCTCTCTCTCTCCGGACTCTATCCTGTTGTTTACTCCCTACCCCATCCACCTCCCTATTTTCTGCATAAAAGCCGATGTTTTCCCAGCTACAATAAGTTTTCAGGAAGGGTCACTGGAGCTGAAATGTTAACTCTGATTTTTTCTTCATAGATGCTCCCAGACATGCTAAGCTTTTCCAGCAACTTCTGTTTTTGTTCCTGATTTACAGCATCCGCGGTTCTTTCGGGTTTTTATACTGTAATAAATTGTTGAGTTGCTTGCTTGCACCTAGTCAAGTATTTTCTAGATAACTGTGTTGAGAAATAGTAGATTTCTGGATTGGAGAATGTTTTGTTATGTCTCATGATCAGTGTGTCAATACATCTCTGACAGACGAAGTATGTCAGTACACCTGTTAAGAGACAAGTTCATAACATTACCACTGTATCATAACATGTGATCCCTAAAGGTTTTAAGTTTTCAGGCACCATCTTATTTGGGATCACTTGAAGCATTACAACCTAAGAAATGTGTGTTTCTCTGTTGTACCTGATAATTTAATAACAGCACAGACACAGATATGCCTGTGAATGTAATGCCTGAACAAATTAACCGATTATTATTTGTTTGATCCTTCAATATTACTGTATCAAATCCTAGTTTCTTATATTACAAAGGATTGCTGCATCAGATGAAATATCCTTCTGGAGGCAAAACCAACATCATGAATAGTAGCAGTGGCCATCTATAAAGAAAAGACTCCTTGATCGCAGTGGTTGATATTTGGAAAACTACCTGAAGGTCAATTAGACAATAGTTCTGGACTTCAAAGAATTCAAATGATAAGCAGCATTAGCTTCTATAAGAATAGAAAAATGTACAGGTTAGTTCATGGGAATTGACCGGCAGAAGACAGAGACAGAGATAAAAGGTACTGCAGATGCTGGAGAATCCGAGATAACAAGCATGGGGCTGGATGAACACAGCAGGTCAAGCAGCATCATAGGAGCAGGAAAACTTGACGTTTCGGGCCTAAACCCTTCATCAGAAATGGGGGAGGGGAAGAGGGTTCTGAAATAAATAGGGAGAGAGGCCAGCCCAGCTCATCTCCACCTCCCTAACCGGTTTTTCCTCTCACCTCAAGCCACACCCCCATCTCCTATCTACTAACATCATCCCGCCCCCTTGACCTGTCCGTCCTCCCTGGACTGACCTATCTTCTCCCTACCCCCCTACCTACACTCACCTTTACTGGCTCCATCCCCGCCTCTTCGACTTGTCTGCCTCCTCTCCACCTATCCTCTCCTTC
>JAHRHZ010000057.1:18818420-18858916 GCA_024137785.1 Ginglymostoma cirratum | reverse complement strand
TCATCCCGCCCCCTTGACCTGTCCGTCCTCCCTGGACTGACCTATCTTCTCCCTACCCCCCTACCTACACTCACCTTTACTGGCTCCATCCCCGCCTCTTCGACTTGTCTGCCTCCTCTCCACCTATCCTCTCCTCTATCCATCCTCTATCCGCCTCCCCCTCTCTCCCTATTTATTTCAGAACCCTCTTCCCCTCCCCCATTTCTGATGAAGGGTTTAGGCCCGAAACGTCAAGAAGACAGAGACATTTTCTTTTTGATTAAAATATAAGTTCCTTCAAGATACAATAAATTTCTAAGAGTCTGTCTAGTTAAAAATAAAAAAGCTGATGTTACCAATACAATCAATTCCAAAGGCTATAGACCAGTGAGTTATCTTTCTAAAAAAAAAGAGAGCTTGCAATTCCAATTTTAAAAAAAACACATACAAGAGGAACATACACTTTAAAAAATTTAAAAAGTGAGGAATTCTACTTTAAGGTGGGTTATCCCTGCCCAGAGCTTGATTGGTTCTGCCATTTTTGGCTATTAAGTCAGTGCAAAACTTAGAAGAAAGCCAGTGTGATCCAATCACTTTTCATTTAGTGTGAGCATCATCCAGAGGTAGACCCCTCCTACTACAAGCCTGCAATCTTTAAACTAAAAGGTACAGTTCTTAAAACAGCACTCTTAAAAGGTCCAAGGTCAGTAAAGGAGCAGAAACAAGAAAGAAAAAAGAAACAGAAGATAAGAAAAAGGAAGAGAGAGATGCAAAACCAGTAAAAGGAATAAACAAACTACACCGTACTCTACGGAAACGCAAAAGCTTCAATGAGAAACAGAAGACAAACAGCTATTTATAAACTGGACATCCAATAATACATTTACTTACAACTATTCAAATAAGTATGGTTTACAAATCAAGTGATAACCTAGAAAGAGCGATCTTGGCAAAGAGGGAGTCAGACCTCAGACTAGATTGTGCTAAACAGTACCTACATGAATATATTTCTTATCCTTCTGATATGTAAACAGTTGCAGAAATTCAATAAATGAGACCCTTTTTCCTACAGACATTCTCCTAGGTAGATCAGATGGTGACTATCATCATCCACACTGCTCAATAAGGATGTGAGGGTCAGAAAGGGTAAATACTGAACAATGCCTGTAGTATCACTCATTATGATGATGTTATATGGTCTTGTAAGGAAGATTACCGGTCTTCCTCGTAATTCCTGTAATAATGGGTGAAGCATTCTCCTGACAGCGGGAAGCAGTGAGAAGTGGAAATAATTGGAAGAGTTACTGAAAAGATTCGTCCCTTTCGCCACCTCACTAATTAAATTCTGAGTGAGAAGGTGAGGACTTTCTCACCCTCCACAATGAAGGCCCTATGTGGTCAATTAATGGCTAATTAAGTGCCTAAATTCCGCAACTACCTACCATGCTACCAGGCAAGCAATGCGGTGGTCCAGATGATAGGGATGCTTAAGATGCAGTTCCATTGCTTCGACTGGTCCGGGGGCCATCCAGTATCGTCCAGAGTGTGCCGGTGGTATTAGCAAGAAGAGGCTGTTGACTGAAACAAGATGTATGTACTGCATGATAGCAAATCCCTGAGACATTAATAGATTGGGTGCAGCTTTTTGTTTATTTGTTCATGGGATGTAGGCATCGCTGGATGGACTGCATTTATTGCCCAGTCTGAACTGCCCTTAAGGTGGTGGTGAGCTGCCTTCTTAAACTGCTGCAGGCCATTTGTTAAAGGAACATCCACATCGCCGTTAGACAGTGAGTTCCAGGATTTTGACCTAGGCAACAGCAACAAAATGGTGATCTATCTCAAAGTCAGGATGGTGAGTGGCTTAGAGAAGAGCTTGCAGGAGGTGGTTTTCTCAAGTATTTACTTCTACTGGTCCTCTTAGATGATAGTGAACCTGGTGCTACCTGAGGAGCTTTGGTGAATTTTTGTAGTGCACTTTGTAGGTAGTACACACTGCTGCTACTTTGCATTGGCAGTGGAGGGAATGAATGTTTGTGGATGTAGTGCTATCAATAATGCCGCTTTGTCCCTAATGATGTCAAACTTCTTGAATGTTGTTGGAGCTGCATGGTACTATTGCCGGAATGTCGTCAGGGCCCATAGTCCTTTCAGTATCCGGTGTCTTCAGCTATTTCTTGACATCATGTGGAATGAATAAAATTGTCTGAAGGCAGTCTCCTATAATAATCATTTCAGAACCATCAAATTATACAACAGTGATTACAAATATACATTAATCAGTCAAATGCAAATGAGGCTAGGGAGTTAAAATAATCTAAGCTTTACAGTGATGTGGTCAGATGTGTTTGATGATCACCCTGTGCCCTAAACTCTGCTGAAGCCCATTACAATTAAAATAAAATCCACACCCCTATTATTTCTTCTGGAGGTCACAGACCTCATCCAGAGTTAGAAAAGTTATTTAAATTTTCAATCAAGAGTTTGACAAACTATTCCTGTTTATTTTGTCTTTCTAGGTGTTATGGCTACAACATGGGACATGTATGATAGCCTTAAAGAAGGAGAAGTGCATGAAGATATTTCCCCTGATCAATTAAATCAGCAAAAGGATTTGTCACAAATTAATTTTGACAAAACTGTCCTTCGAACTTTATCAGCTCTAAGTTCAATAGGATTAGGTAAGACTGGAACATAAACTGTCTACTGAAAAGAGATCAATTCCAAAGCATTCCAGAACTATCTCTGAAGAAGATATGCAGCAAACTGAATTACAGACTAATGATAAAAGTATGTACATGGAAGAGTTTGTATTTGTCTGAAACATAATATGACATTATTCATTATGGTCAACAGCAACCCTACTTATTTTTATTAAACATTAGTTTAAAAAAAACACACACAAAGGTAATGGAACTTATGGTTGCACAGTTTCTCTGTCAATGAAGATCTTTTTCAGAAATGCATCAATGCAAAATAAATAGTTCAACTGAAGACTAGAATGGAAGGAAAACAAGAAATAGTAACATACTACAGTTTGGTATAATGTAAAGCTTAACTAATTCCATGAATAATTTTGTGAGGATATTCTCAATCATCTGCCAGAGCTGTGGTATTGAAGTGTTGAAAATGTAAGAAGTGGATTATTTTAGATTTTCACTGAGTTTCAACTGAAATTACAGCATAAATTCCTGTGAAAATTCTAGACATTCAATTTAATTTTTAATCTTATCATGTACTAAAGAGGCATCGATTATTTTTCTGTTCATTTGTGCGTTGTGGGTACTGCTGGCTGGCCAGCATTTCTTGCCCATCCCTAGTTACCCTGGTGGTGAACTGCCTTCTTGAACTGCTGCAGTCTTCCTGCTGTAGGTTGACGCACAATTCAATTAGGGAGGGCATTCCAGGATTTTGACCCAGTGACAGTGAAGGAATGGCAATATATTTCCAAGTCGGAATGGTGCATGGCTTGGAGGGGAACTTGGAGGTGGTGGTGTTCCCTTATGTCTGTTGCCCTTGTCCTTCTAGATGGAAGTGTTTGTGGGTTTGGAAGGTGCTGTCTGAGGATTTTTGGTGAACTTCTGCAGTGCATCTTGTAGTTAGTACACACTGCTGCTACTGAGCGTCAGTGGTGGAGGAGGCGGATGTTTGTGGCAATCAAACGGGCTCCTTTTCCTGGATGGTGTCAAGCTTCTTGAGTATTGTTGGGGCTGCACTCATCCAGGCAAGTGGAGAGTATTCCATCACACTCCTGACTTGTGCCTGTAGATGGTGGACAGGCTTTGAGGAGTCAGGAAGTGAGTTACTCACTGCAGTATTCCTAGCTTCTGGCCTGCTCTTGTAGCCACTGTGTTTATATGGTGAGTCCAGTTGAGTCTCTGGTCAATGATAACACCCAGGATATTGATAGTCCGGGATTCAGTGCATGATAACACCATTGAATGTCAAGGGACAGTGATTAGATTATCTCTTATTGGTGATGGTCATAGCCTGGCATTTATTTGGCACGAATGTCACTTGCCACTTGTCAGCCCAAGTCTGGATATTGTCCAGATAGTGTTGCATTTGAACATGGGCTGCTTCAGTATCTGAGGAGTCACGAATGGTGCTCAATATTGTGCAGTCAACCTTGAACATCCCCACTTCTAACCTTATGATAGAGGGAAGGCCATTGATGAAGCAGCTGAAGATGGTTGGGCCTAGGACACTACCCTGAGGAATTCCTGCAGAGATGTCCTGGAGCTGAGATGATTGACCTCTAACAACCACAACCATTTTCCTATGTGTCGGATATGACTCCAACCACTTGAGAGTTTGCCCCCTGACACCCATTGATTCCAGTTTTGCTAGGGCTCCCTGATGCCACACACGGTTGAATGCAACTGTGATATCAAGGGATGTCACTCTTACCTCACCTCTGGAATTCAACTCTTTTGTCCATGGTTGAACCAAGGCTGTAATGAGGTCAGGAGCTGAGTGGCCCTGGCAGAACCCAAACTGGGCATCACCGAATAGGTTATTGCTGAGCAGGTGCTGCTTGATAGCACTGTTGATGACACCTTCCATCACTTTACTGATGATTGAGAGTAGACTGATGGGGCGGTAATTGACCAGGTTGGATTTGTCCTGCTGTACATCCTACAGGACGTACTTGGGCAATTTTCCACATTGTCAGTCAGTGTTGTAACTGTACTGGAACAGGTTGGCTAGGGAAGTGGCAAGTTCTGGAACACAAGTTTTCAGTACTATTGCCAGAATGTTGTCAGGGCCTGTAGCTTTTACAGTATCCAGTATCTCCAACCGTTTCTTGATATCACGTGGAGTGAATCAAATTGACTGAAGACCGGTATCTGTAATGCTGGGAACCACTGGAGGAGGCCAAGATGGATCATCCACATGACACTTCTGGCTGAAGATTGCTACAAATGCTTCAGCCTTGTCTTTTGTACTGATGTGCTGGGCTGTTCCATCATTGAGGATGGGATATTTGTGGAGCCTCTTCCTCCCGTGAGTTGTTTAATTGTCCACCACCATTCATGACTGGATGCGGCCAGACTACAGAGCTTATATCTAATCCGTTGATTGTAGGATTGCTTAGCTCTATCACTTGCTGCTTTCGCTGTTTGGCGTGCAAGAAGTCATGTTTAGTGGCTTCACCAGGTTGACACCTCATCTTCAGGTAAGCCTGGTGCTGCTCCCGGCATGCCCTCCTGCACACTGCATTGAACAAGGGTTGAATGGGATATATGCCAGGCCATAAGGTTACAGATTGTCGTGGAGTACAATTCTGCTGCTCTTGATGGTCCACAGCACCTCATGGTTACCCAGTCTTGAGTTGCTAGATCTGTGCGAAGTCTGTCCCATTTAGCATGGTGATAGTGCCTCACAACACGATGGAAATTATTCTCAATGTGAAGGCGGGACTTCGTCTCCACAAGGACTGTGCAATGGTCACTCTTACCGGTACTGTCATGGACAGAAGCAACTGCAGTTGGCAGGTTAGTGAGGATGAGGTCAAGTATGTTTTTCCCTCTTGTTGGTCCCTCACCAGCTCACCACCTGTGATTTCATCAACTTCCTTCAATGCTTACATTTTAACCAGTCATTTGCATACAGTAAGTGAAACACAGCGTGGTAGATGGCAGCAGAGCAACGATATCACTGGGCTAATAATCAAGAGGACAATGCTAATGCTCCATAGATTGAATTCAAATCCTATTCATGGAAGCTGGTGGAATATAAAGATATCTGTAGTAATGGTGACAGTAACACCTATTATTAAATCTTTAAAGGAAGGATGTCTGCTGCTACCTGACAATCTTTCATGTAACTCCAGTAATACGCATAACTGCCCTCTGAAGTAGCCACATAGTTTAAGGCCAGTTAGTGTAATAAGCATATTCCTTTATTTTTGTGTCTTTCAAACTGTGGAATGCAAGACCATAAGACCATATGATATAGGAGCAGAATTTGGAGCCATTCGGCCCATCAGATCTGCTCCCCCCCATTTGATCGTGGCTGATATGTTTCTCAACCCCATTCTCCTGCCTTCTCCCTGTAACTTTTGATCCCTTTATTAATCAAGAATCTGTCTATTGCTGCCTTTAATACACTCAATGATTTGGCTTCCACAGCCTGTGGCAATGAGTTCTATAGATTCACCACTCTCTGGTTGAAGAAATTCCTCCTCATCTCAGTTGTAAAAGATCATCCCTTCGCTCTGAGGCTGTGCCCTTGGGTCCTTTCCAACTAATGGAAATATCTTCTCCATATTCATTCCATCCAAGCCTCTTAGCCCATTTTTGTAGGTAATAGTGATTGTTAATCTGCTGAATTTATTCCATTATTTGTGTTGAAGGCAGTTAGAATGAAAACAATGATATGGGTAACATGATCCTAAAGTAATTCATGGTCCGAATAGGACCTGACCCAGGAGGGTCAGAGGGGAACCCTTCGAGATAGGGAACTTCATGCCAGCAATCTGGAAATTGTTGAAAAGAGTATTATTATCAGATCTCTCAGTTTTATGGCTTCATTATACCAACCAGTCTCCTGGATGGACATGGGTATATGAATGTAATTCATTTTGGGATCCTCATCTACAGATAAGGAAGCTGAATGTATTGGAATGCCTTTTCCCTTTTAAAAGATGGTGTACTAAGGTATGTTTAAATTAGGATTTAACATATAATAAATCTATTATTTCAGAAAGTCGATCCTCCACTTCACCGGAGTCGGAGAGTGTTGTCACTGTTCAAGGTGTTGATGAGTTAGACCATGAACCAGAAGAACTTCTGAAAAATGAGAAACTAAAGCATGATTTATTCATTATGGAACGTGTCATTATGGAGAACATTTTCCAACCTAAACTCGCTGCTTATCGTCAACTGCCAATATTACCTGGTAATATTATAGTTTATGGCAAGAAAAATGCTGAAATGTTCAAGAGTTCACTTATTTGATAGTGAAATTTTGTTGAGGCATCAGGGGTCTTGTCAGTCTACACGTGAGTCAGGCAGTAGCAAAACCATTTGTGAAATTTGCCTGGAATCAGGACCAAATGTTTTGCTCAGCAAGTGTTGTTAATTCTGAGCATTACCACAGAGGAGGATGTGGCTGCTGCCAAAAGAGCATTCCTGGAGTTCCAGGATCACAGAGGACCCAGAACAAAAGTAAATGATGTATATTGGGGTGAGGGGCAGTTTTCAGTCTGGGGGTCATGGGAATGGAAAGACTGTTGGGTCAGAACCAAGACCAGGCGTGCGGTTCCCACTAGGTAGCCCCTGCCCCATTTCTTATGCCAAGTTCTGATTGCCTTTGGTCATGGAGTAATACCACCCACACCCCCAACTCTCCTCCCACCTCCCCCACCAACCTTCCCAACATCAAGTCACACAATGAGATATTAGGGCAGGTGATCAATAGATGGTCAAAGTGATGGGTTTTATGGCATTTCATGAAGGAAGCAATGTAAAATCTGGAAAGAGAGAATGTAATGGATGGGCAGTGCATCTTCAACCAGCCAGGAAGACTCCAAAAGGGATGGGGTGGTAGAAATTAACACTGCTGTCAGCATTGGACACATAGCTAACAGAGTAACCCAATAGTTCATATGATTTCAAGAGTGAAAAAACATAAGCTTCAAAAGTAAATTTCACAAAGAGTAAATAAGAAATGAAATAAATTAATGATAAAATTCATCTTAATAAAGCATCCTGAACAAGGCTAAAGCTTTATGTTGGATTGAGGCATCAGAACTGATATGTCAAGGGATTCCACCAAAGACAGAGTGTGATCCATGCATTACCAGATGTTTCAAGATTCAGATTTCAAGTACTTCTTCTTTTTCCTTTCTATTTCCTCAACAGGAAGTGTAAACGGTATTTTAATTTTTAACTCTTAATATTGCCTAGATCCAGATGGTACAACTAATGGTGAGGACGAGGTGGTGGACAGCATAATGCTGTTGGATATCATGAGTCCAAGATTGCAACCATTATGGTCTTTTACCTGTTATCTCACCAAGGGACGTAATGTTAGCTGCATGGTTTGGAATAAACACAACGTGGTGAGTAAACTTAAGGAGACAATTAAATAAATCATTATGAAGATGAACCAGAGTAGCAATGATATTAAATGACAGCTTTGTTTGGATAAATATTACAATTGAGGATCGATCACACCTGAAGATTGGGCCAAGGGAGCAATAATTTACTTAGAGATAGTAGGAACCGCTGATGCTGGAGTCTGAGATAACAAGGTGTGGAGCTGGATGAACACAGCAGGCCAGGCAGCATCAGAGGAGCAGGAAAGCTGACGTTTTGGGTCTGGGCCCTTCTTCAGAAATTGGGTGGGGGGAAAGGGGCTCTGAAATAAATAGAGAGAGGGGGAGGCGATGATAAAAGGTGGACTGAGGAGCAGATAGGTGGAGAGAAGACGGACAGGTCAAAGAGGTGGGGATGGAGCCAGTAAAGGTGAGTGCAGGTAGGGAGTTGGGATGGGGGTTGGTCAGTGAGGAGTAGTGGGCGGGTAGGTTGGAGGGAAGATGAATAGGTCAAGGAGGTGGGGATGAGGCCAGTAGGTAGGAAGGGGGGGTGGGGGTTGGTCAGTGATGTGGGAGGAGCGGATAGTTGGGAGAAAAGACGGACAGGTGAAGGAGGAGGGGACGAGAATGGGGGCTGGTCTTGGGATGAGGTCAGGGGTGGGGAGTTTTTGAAGCTTGTAAACTCCACATTGAGACATTGGGCTGAGGGTTCCCAGGCGGAATATGAGGTGCTGTTCCTTCAGCCTTCGGATGGCAACATTGTGGCACTGGAGGAGGATGGACATGTCGTCCAAGGAGTGGGAGGGGGAGTTGAAGTGATTTGCGACTGGGAGGTGTTGCCGTTTGTCATGAACCAAGTGTAGGTGCTCAGCAAAGTGGTATCTAAGCTTCCGCTTGATTTCCCCTATGTACAGGGGGCCACATCGAGAACAACGGATACAATATACCACATTAGCGGATGTGTTTAATGTGGAAGGTTTTCTTGGGGCCTGGGATGGAGGTGAGGGGGGAAGTGTAGGGGCAGGTGTAGCACCTCCTGCAGTTGCAGGGAAAAGTGCCGGGGGTGGTGGAGCTGTTGAGGAGTGTGGAGTGGACGAGGGTGTCGCAGAGACAGCAATCCCTCCCGAAGGCAGATAAGGGTGGGGAGGGAAATATATCCTTGGTGGTGGGGTCAGATTGCAGGTGGCAGAAGTGGCGGAAAATGATGCATTGAATCCAGAGGTTGATGGGGTGGTATGTGAGGACAAGGGGAATTCTGTCTTTGCTGTTATTGCGGGGAGTGGGTGTGAGGGCTGAGGTGCTGGAAACGCAAGAGATGCGGTCGAGGGTGTTTTCGACCACTGTGGAGGGGAAATTGCGGTCCTTGAAAAACGAGGACATCTGGGATGTCTGGGAGTGGAACGCCTCAACTTGGGAGCAGATGCGGCAGAGGCAAAGGAATTGGGAGTAGGGGATCGCATCCTTGCAGGAAGATCGGTGAGAGGAGGTATATTCTACGTAGTTGTGGGAGTCAGTGGGCTTGAAATAGATATCAGTTTCCAGGTGGTTACCAGAGATGGAGACAGAGAGGTCCAGGAAGGATAGAAAGGTATCAGAAATGATCCAGGTGAACTGAAGGTTGGGGTGGAAGGTGTTAGTAAAGTGGATGAACTGTTCGAGCTCCTCGTGGGAGCACGAGGCGGTGCCGATACAGTCATTGATGTAATGGAGGAAGAGGTAGGGAAAGGTGTCAGTGTAGCTGCAGAAGAGGGACTGTTCCACATATCCTACAAAGAGGCAGGCATAACTTGGGCCCATGCAGGGACCCATGGCCACCCCCTTTGTCTGTAGGAAGTGGGAGGAGTTGGAGGAGAAGTTGTTAAGGGTAAGGACGAGTTTGGTTAGGCGGATAAGGGTGTCGGTGGAGGGGGACTTGTCGGGCCTGCAGGAGAGGAAGAAGCGGAGGGCTTTTGAGCCATCTGCACGGGAATGCAAGTATATAGGGACTGGATGTCCATGGTGAAGATGAGGGATTGAGGGCCAGGGAATCGGAAGTTTTGGAGGAGGTGGAGGGCATGGGTGGTGTCATGGACGTAGGTGGGGAGTTCCTGGACCAGTGGGGAGAAAATGGAGTCGAGATAAGTGGAGATAAGTTAGGTGACACAGAAGCAGACAGAGACAATGGGTCGACCAGGGCAGTCGGGTTTATGGATTTTGGGAAGGAGATAGAAATGGGTGGTGCGGGGTTGGGGAACAATGAGGTTGGAGGTTGTGGGTGGGAGGTCACCTGAGGATGGTCTGGGAGATGATGTTTTGGTGGTCAGGGGTTGGATCTTGATCAAGGTGGCGGTAGGAGGAGGTGTCAGAGAGTTGGCGCCAGGCCTCGGCGATGTAGAGGTCAATGCACCATACTACAACTGTGCCTCTCTTGTCCGCGGGTTTAATAGTGAGGTTAGGATTGGAGCGGAGGGCTGCACGTTCTGTGGGGGAGAGGTTGGAGTGGGTGAGAGGGGTGGAGAGGTTGAGGCAATTGATGTCACAACGGCAGTTGGAGATGAAGAGGTCGAGGGAGGGTAGGAGGCCTTGGGATGGTGTCCAGGAGGAGGGGCTGTGTTGGAGCTGGGAGAAGAGGTCAGTAGAGGGGGCGTTAGACTTACCTGGTTACATAGATATAGGCACTATGTTGAATTCATACTGGTGGCTTGTTCTCATGGTTTATTCTTTCATCTAACACTACTGTCATTTCTTGCTGGTGCCATTTGAGGATGGGAAGCACCAGGGAATTTGGGCAGTTCTGATACCCTTAATACCACTCTCTCTTAGGGTTGCTGCATTTTGACCACTGACAGGAGGAATGCTTGAGAAGAGAAAAATGTCTGCTTTATTTGATGTTGCAATGGAAATGCTGGTCCAGGTGGTGAAGTAGCGAGGTGCTGTGTTGTTTGGGAATATGGTGAGGTGGTATGTGTGTGGTAGGAAAAATGTTGTTCAGTCAACATCCCTGTTGCCAGTGAGAAGTAGTTGCTAAGGAAGTTATCTAAAGAAACTTAGCTTACAGGATATAGTTGCAAAACTGAAAAAGCTCAATGACTTCTGCAAAATTGACAAGTTAAGAGCCCTATTGCTCACCTCATCAACTGTCTGCTCACACCTTCACTATCTAGAGTTACACTACTCACAGCAGTCCTTTCCCCCATTTTCCTTCAATCTCCTACAATCACTTCCCTAAGCATAATTCCATTTACGGTCCTCCAACCCCCTACTCTCACCATTGTTGTAAGCCTTACATGTCTAATCATCTCCAATGCATTTACACCCTTCTTTAAATAAGGAGGCCAAAACTACACGCAAGTATTCAAGGTATGGTCTCACCAACTGAAGCATAACATCCCTGCTTTTATTTTTAATTCTTCTAGTAATAAAATATAGAATCTGCATTACTAACATTTGTGACTCATGCGCTAGAACATCTAAATCCCTCTGCACATTGGAATTAGTTTAATGTATGTAACACTCTGCTTTTTCATTCTTCTTGCCAAAAGGAACAACTTCACATTTTCCCACATTACACTCTATCTGCCAGAGTTTTGTCCACTCACACAACTTACCTGTATCTGCCTACAGCTACCTTATGGCTCCTTCACAACATAGTTTCCTATTTATCTTGGAATTGTCTGCAAATTGAACTATCAAGCATTCTTTCCCTTTACCTAGGTCATTGATGTAAATTGTGAACAGTTGAGGCTTCAGCACAAACCCATGTAGGGCTCAACACATCACTTCCTATTTATGTATACAGTACTCTGTTTTCTGCCAGCTAACCGACCTTCTATCTATACTGCTATGTTACACCCAGACTATGAACTTTTGTTTTCCTTCAATATTTGTGACATTTGATCATATCTAGTAATAAGAGTGTACCCAAATTGGTTAGGCTACTTTTGGAATACTGCATTCAATTCTGGTCCCCTTCCAGGAGGAAAGATGTTGTTAAAATTGAAAGGGGGCAGAAAAGATTGACAAGCATGTTGCCAGGGCTGGAGTGTTTGAGCTATAGGGAGAGGCTGAATAGGCTGAGGCTATTTTCTGTGGAGAATCAGAGGCTGAGGAGTGACCTTATAGAGGTTTATATCACGAGAGGCATGAATAGCTTGAAAAGCGAAGGTCTTTTTCCTAGGGTAAGGGAGTCTAAAACTAATGGGCATAGATTTAAGGTGAGAGGGGAAAGATTTAAAAGGGACCACAGGGGCAACATTTTCGTGCGTGTATGGAATGAGCTGCTAGAGGAAGTGATGGAGGCTAATACAATTACAAAAGGCATCTGAATGGTATATGAATAGGAAGGGTTTATAGGGATATGGGCCATGTGGTGACAAATGGGACTAGATTTATTTAGGATATCTGGTTGGCATAGACAAGTTGCACCATAGGGTCTGTTTCCGTGCTGTATAACTCTATGACTCTATGTCCTGATTTTACTATAGAGATTTTAGTTGCCTCATTGAAGGCTAAGACTACTGGAGAAGTCTGCCAGTAAATTTGTGCACAATGGCTGACAGCATGGAGAATTTGTGTTCCTTCTTTTGTCAGGATTTCACTTGCAGCATGAAAATGATTCTGTGAACTTTGGAGCAAGTAGTCATTTCTATGAACACCATATTGGAGTTTTCATTTTGAAGTCTCTGGTGACATCTCTGACTTCTATCTTGGCAGGTTGTGCTCCTGTCCTGGAAGCTTGCACTGCATTAGAAGCTTGCTTCTAGAGTCCAGTGTTAACAGAAGTTTCTCAAGGTGCTTTTTTCTCTTGGGATGTAGGCACTACTGGAAAGGCTAACATTTGTCGCTATCACTGATTACCCTTGAACTAAATAGCATGCAAGGCAATTTCAGAAGATAGTTAAGAGTTAACTACATTAATGTGGGTCTAGGGTCACATGTGGGTAAGGATGGCAAATTTTCTTCCTTAAAGGATATTAGTAAGCCCAATGGGCTTTTAAACAATCAATAATAGGTATAGTTCCATCTAGCTGCTGCAGTGGGATATGAACTCATGTCCTAGGCCATCAGCCTAACCAGTCCAGTGGCATCACCACTACTCCACCATTTCTGCCAACACTCCATCCCCTGTCCTTACCATACTCCCTTGCCATCAGCATCTGCCTCCAAGGCCATATGAGGTGTCTTCAGCTGAACCTCAGTGGTGTTCCACCACTCAACCTATAGCTAATGGGAGTACATCTTGTAGATATGGTATGATAGATAACTAAGCCCACCAAGGCTTTCAGAATGTTGGTTCTCAATTGCTTCCATCAATTGTTATTAGGTCTCTTGAGTTATTAAAATAAAATTTCTGTTTTGTATGTTTTCAGCTTATATCTCTAGTCAATTGTGAGCAAGACATAAAATGTGTTTAGGTAGCACACAATCTGCAATCTCTGACATTTTGAATAATGGGGAAGCTGGAAACGCCATGAAAATCTTGTGCTGTCTCATTTGTTTCCCACCTGGAAAATGTATACATTCTTCCGATGTATACTTAGCCACTTTCTTGATTCAGCGGTTCACAGAAAATTAATGTGCTGTTGATAGAATCAGTAGCCTAAATGATTAGGGCTAATGAGAAAACATTCCAATTTAAAATGGTGGGTAATATACTTTTAGTGTAAGCTTGGCTTGCTACACCTGCTATATTGAAACTATAAGCAGCAGATAAATAATTGTGGTGCAGCAGAAAATTTAGGCTGTAGTAGTTCATTCACTCATAGTATCCTACTGCGTTATAATCCAGTCATTAAACTTGATAGTGACACATAATTTTATCATTAGTTATACTTTTTTTTGTCTTTTGTGTTATTTTAAAATACTTCCCTTTTGAAACTATTCATTAATTAATGGGACTTAGCAAGCTCCAATGTCTGGAGCTGTAGGATCTGGGAAGTTAATACAGTGTGATTAGTGATAGTTAAAAGCAGAAAATGCTAGCATTACTAAATTATGAACAATGCATAAACCTGATATGAAAAGATAAATGATCTGTTGAGTAATATGATTTATTTATTCATAAGAAATTAGTTGTCTAGTCTTCTTGTCTTAAGCGCTATAAGTATGGGACTGTATTTAGTCCTAACCCTGCAGCACGCCACTGGCAGGCCTAGAAATCATTGGTGAATAGATGAGTCTCTATGGTTGTTGAGTGAACCCAGTTATATGGTGGCAAGCTCATAAATGTGATTGCTTTGGGCTTGCTGCAAGATCGGATGACAGGAGGGTCGCTCTGACAATAGAAAGCCTATATCATGTGTTTGGTATGTGGGTTAGATACCATATTTATAGGGCAGCCATGCAGTTTCAATTTCTGGCATCTTAATTTCTCTTACTCCGGCATAAAAAGATGTTCCAAAGTCCAGGGAATATATTCATTTTCCATCACACAGAATCATTCATTGGTATTTGTGATCATCTAAGGTCTAAGATGTCACAGTCCAGCCACTACATCCTCTCAAGCAGTGGAGAATAAGAAGGATAGGGTGGATGATTCACGTGCTGCCGCTACCTCTCCCTTTCCTTGCAGGTATCCTCCTAACTGTCCACTCAGTAGGGACTCAGATGTGTAATGCCACTTAAAGGGATGGCCCCCTGCACCTCGATTGTGTGCTGCCCCTTCAAATTCTAGACCAGTTCTGTGCCACTGAATTTCTCACCTAAGGCTCTTTCCTTCAGCCTATCAGCACAGCCGGTTTTTATGCAGAGAATTCTGTGACTCACTTTCCTGGAAGTCCAGTGGACTGTCATTCTGAATAAAGGAAGCCACATGTAAGTCATCAGTCACAGGTTATTGAAAGCATGAAGGACATATTTGAGTTTCACAAAATCAGCATTGTAGGATACAATCAGAATGAATTGCATATAAATAATATGCAAGTGAGCAATTGAGCATATCAATGCATTTCCCAGCATTAAGTGACACTATTCCCATTTTGTTGTCCTCTTATTGCTGACTTAAGTTGCTTACAGATAAGTGTTGAGGTACACTGTTCAGTAACTACTTCTAATTGTTTGGGACAAACAATTGATATTGCATAATTCATATTGCATATATATTGTGATGAGTGCAAATTATTTTGTCTTGGTATACAGGACCTATTGGCAGTAGGTTATGGAGAATTTGGATATAAGGAACAGAGAGGGGGACTGATTTGTTGTTGGTCGCTGAAAAATCCCATGGTGAGTTGAAAAAGAATATAATTAAAATTTGGAGCTAATTATTTCCAGTACCAACAAGAAAAAAACTGAATTTTCCTTTTTGCAGTTGTGGTTAAGGTTGCTTCCACCAGTTGCCTTCATGTTTATAGCTTGTTGCCAATTTCTGTAACAGACTAAGTTCTTAAAACTTGTGTCATTATTGACAGTAAACAAGAAGTGCTGGTCAGGGAGCATCCATAGAGAGAAAGCAAGCTAACGTTTCAAGTCTAGATGACAGATTCCGGCATCTGCAGTAATTTACTCCTCCATTATTGACTGCCATGCTTAGGGTTACAACTAAGCTGAGAATATGTGGGATATCCACCATGTGTTCCGGTTCTAATTGCAAACTGAGTTAAGTAGGACTTATTGTTTGTATCAATACTGCATGCCTAAAGTAAATCCTCACTTGGCACTGATCTGTTCAATGTTGCTTGCTTTGATACTATTTATAAAATAGGGACAATATATATGTTCAATGTTGTGAAGTTCATTACAATGTCATTTGTTACAAAGTTCCTGTTCTGTGGCTTTTACATTCCGCATGCATACATGATGTTTTCTCCAGTACTGATGTGGATCATTGAACCATAAGACTATATAATCTGGGAGCACAATTAGACCACTTTGCCCATTGTGTCTATTCCACCATTCGGTCATGGCTGTTATGTTTTTCAATCCTATTCTTCTTCCTTCTCCCACAATCTTTGATCCCCTTACTAATCAAGAATCTATGTATTTTTGTCTCAAGTACACTCGATAATTTGATTTTTACAGCCTTCTCCAGCAATGGATTCCACAGATTCATCACCCTCTAGCTTAAGAAATTCCTCCTCATATCAGTTCTAAAGGGTCGTCTCTTCATTCTGTTACTGTGGCCTGAAGTGCTAGTCTGTTTCTTCTGTTCCCACCCTCAGTCCTGTGGTCCCTCTTCCCCTGGCTCCTATTGCCAGCCTATATTCTCACCTTTATAATCCCAGTGTCCACTGCCACCACCAGGGACATCTTCAGCTGGCTCCTTTTCCTCAGCTTCCATGCTTAGCTCGTACTGAAGTTCTTCAGCTGTTACTTGCACTGATCAATGTCTGTCACTAGATGGAGCTAGGTCAGTGCAAAACAAAGCAGCTGATGATTTTAACGTTTTATCTATTTGCGCTTGTATTGTAATTCTAACTGTGTTTGTTTTGATAGTTATTTCATTCATGAATATCTTGGAGGTGGAGGGATCCTAAGTAGCAGAGTAAATAGAAAGATAGATGAAGATGGTTTTGATTCTGAAAAGAACAAGTTAATTAGAAAAGACAAACAACAGCATTTCAGAGAATGAAGTAACTCTGAAGAATTAAAATTAAAATTAAAGAATTCAATACAACGGGATCTTATAGGTAGGGTTGATGACCTCAGGGCACGTTTGGGAACACGGGCTTTGGCTGCCATTGCTATTACAGAAACTTGGCTGAGCGATGGACAGGACTGGCGGCTCAATATTCTGGGTTTCGAATGCTATAGGAAGGATAGAAAGAGAAGCAAAAGAGGACGGGGGGAGGTGGTGTGACGTTTTTGATTAAGGAAAATATTACTGCTGTAACTAGAGAAGATATTTCTGAAAAATCATCCAGTGAAAATATATGAGTTGAAATTAGAACCAAAAAAGAATGATCAACTTGATGGGACCGTACCATAGACTCCCCAGTAGTCAGAGGAAAATTGAAGAACAAATATGTAGGGAGATCTTAGATACTGAAAGGTATTTCTCCTATAACGTGATAGTTACATTCTTGAGTGAGCTCGTACTGTAGAAAATCGCGCTACAGAAAATCACTTTACGGGGAAATTGCCATACCTGTACAGCAGAAAGTTTGTGTTACCTAAACAGCGTCCACTATTCATCAACCGCATTACAGCGAATTCGCATTAACAAAACACAAGTTAAGGCAGAACTACCTGTTAGAATAATAAGATTGTAATAGTAGATAATTTTAATTTTCCAAACATTGACTGGGATAGCCATAGCGTTCAAGGTTTGAATAGTGGAGAATTTGTTAAATGTGTTCAAGAATATTTTCTTTATCAGTACGTAAATATTCCTGCTAAAGAAAGAGCAAAACTTGACCTTCTCTTGAGTAATAAAACAGGTCAAGTGACTAAAGGGACAGTAGGAAATCACTTTGGGTCTAGTGATCAAGGTTCTATTTGTTTTGAAATTGTTATGGAAAGCAATAAGCCTTCCAAAAAGTTAAACTTTTTAAATGCAGTAGGCAAATTTTAATGGTATGAGACAAGAACTTTCAAAAGTTGATTGGAGTAGACTGTTCGCAGGCAAAATCGCATCTGATAAGTTGGAGGCTTTCAAAACTGTGGTACGAGGGTACAGAATCATTATGTTTCTGTTAGAGAGAAAGGTAAGGCTGGTAGGATTAGAGAACAATGGATGAATAAAGATATTGAGGTTCTAGTCAAGAATAAAAAAGGATTATATATTAGACATAGACAACTGGGTTCAAGTGAATCTCGTGAACAGTATAAAGAGTGTGGGGCGTTCTTAAGAGGGAGATCGGAAAGGCAAAGAGAAAGTATGAGATAGCTTTGCCAAATAAGGTTAAGAATAATCCAAAGAGATTCTGCAAGTACATTAAGAGCAAGAGAACAACTAAAGAGAGAGAGAGAGAGTAGGACCCCTCAAAGATCAAGAGGCCATCTTTGTGTTGAACCTCAGGGGATGGGAGAGATAGTAAATGAATATTTCGCCACAGATTTTACTGTGGAGACAGAAATGGAGGCTAGAGAATGAAGAAATAAATATAGATGTTTTGAAAACAGTTCACATTACAGAAGAGGGAGCACTGAAGGTCTTACAAAATATAAACATGGATAAATCTCTGGGGCCTGATCCAGTGTATCCTAGGACATTGTAGGAAGTTAGGGAGGAAATTGCAGGGCCTTTTGCAAAAATATTTGAATCTTCAAAACTACAACTGAGTTTCTGAATGATGGAAGAGTAGCTCATGTTGTGCCTTTGTTTAAGAAGGGATGTAAGGAGAAGCCTGGGAACTACAGACAGACCTGTGAGTCTGACTTTGGTGGTAGTTAAGTTGTTGGAAGTGATTCTGCAAGATAGGATTTATATTCACTTGGAGAGCCAAGGAATGATTTGGGATAGTGAACATGGTTTTATCTGAGGGAAATTGTGTCTCACAAACTTGATTGTGTTTTTGAGGAAGTAACCAAAAAGATTGATAAGGGCAGAGTAATAGACATTGTTTACTTGGACTTTGGTAAAGCCTGCGACAAGATTCTGCATGGTATACTAATTAGTAAAATTAGATCAAATGGGATTCTGGTTAAGCTTGCCAATCGGATTCAATGTTGGCTCATCTGTAGGAGACAGAGGATGGTGGCGAAGGGTTGTCTTTCACACTGGAGGCCTGTGACCAGCGGTGATCCGCAGCGTTTGGTACTGGGTCCACTTTTGTTTATCATTTATATAAATGATCTGGATGAGAATATGGGAGGCACGGTTTGTAAATTTGCAGATGACACCAAAATTGATCACATAGTGGACAGTGAAGAAGGTTATCTAAGATTGCAAAAAGATCTTAATCAGTTTAGTCAATGGACTGAGGAGTGGCAGATGGAGTTTAATTTGAATAAATGTGAGGTATTGCATTTTAGGTAATACAAATAAGGACAGGAGTAATATAAATAAAAGTGGGTCCTTGGGTTGTTTTGTAGAACAGAGACCTAGGGGTTCAGGTGCATAATTCTTTGAAGTTAGTGTCACATATAGACAGGGTGGTTAAGAAGGCATTTAGCATACTTGCCTTCATTGCTGAGACCTTTGAGTATAGGAGTTGGGATGTCATGTTGAGGTTGTACAGAACATTGGTGAGGCCTCTTCTGGAACACTGTGTCCAGTTATGGTCACCTTGTAGGAAGGATATTATTAAGCTGGAGAGAGCTTAGGAGAGACTTACCAGGATGTCACCAGGAATGGAAGGTTTGCGTTAAAGGAGAGGCTGGATAGGCCGGTACATTTTTCACTGGAACACAAGAGGTTGAAGTGACCTGCATAAGAAGGAAACATTGCACCTGAATTGGAAGGGGGCTAATATACTTGCAGCGAGATTTGCTTGTGCTGCTCAGGAGGATTAAAACTAGTAAGGGGAGAGGGGTTTGGGTGGAACTCAGGGAGATAGTGAGGAAGGAGATCAGTCTAAGACTGGTACAGTTGGGAAAAGGAGCAAGTCAAACAGTCAGGGCAGACAGCAACAAAGCAGAGAACAAGGTAGGACCGATAAATTAAACTGCATTTATTTTAATGCAAGAGGCCTAACAGATAATGTAGATGAACTCAGGGCATGGTTGTGAACATGTGACTGGGATATCGTAGAAATTACAGGGACGTGGTCAGGAATGAATAGGACTAGCAGCTTAATGTTGCAGGGTTTAGGTGCTATAGGAAGGATAGAAAGTGGGGGCAAGAGAGGAGAGGGAATGGCGTTTTTGATTAAGGGTAACATTTTGGCTATAATTAGTGAAGATATTCCTGGGAACATATCCAGGGAAGTTATTTGGGTGAATTGAGAAGTAAGGCGGGGATGATCACCTTATTAGTATTGTACTGTAGACTGCACTCCCCCTAATAGACAGCGGGAAATTGAGAAACAAATTTGTCAGGAGATCTCTCAGTTATCTGTAAGAATGATAGGTTGGATATGATAGGGGATTTTAACTTTCCAAACATAGACTGGAACTGCCATAGTGTTAAGGGCTTGGATGGCAAGGAATTTGTTAAGTATGTACAAGAAAATTTTGTAAATCAGTTTGTAGATGTACCTACCAGAGAAGGTACGAAACTTGACCTACACTTGGGAAATAAGGCAAGACAGGTGACAGAGGTGTCAGTGGGGGAGCACTTTGGGACCAGTGGCCATAATTCTATTAGTTTTAAAATAGTGATGGAAACAATAGACTGGATCTAAAATTTAAATTTCTAATTTGTAAGAAGCCCAATTTTTATGGTATTAGGCAAGAGCTTTCAAAAGTTGACTGGGGGAATTATTTGCAGGTAAAGGATGGCTGGAGGAAGCCTTCAAAAATAAGATAACGAGAGTCCAGAGACAGTATATTCCCATTAGGGCAAAGGGCAAGGCTGGTAGGTGTAGGAAATGTTGGATGACTAGAGAAATTGAGGTTTCTGTCAAGGAAAAGAACAAAGCATATGTCAGGGATAATAGGTACTGCAGATGCTGGAGAATCCGAGATAACAAGGTGTGGAGCTGGATGAACACAGCAGGCCAAGCAGCATCATAGGAGCAGGAAAGCTTGACGTTTCGGGCCTAGACCCTTCATCAGAAATGGGGGAGGGGAAGAGGGTTCTGAAATAAATAGGGAGAGAGGGGGAGGCGGATAGAAGATGGATAGAAGAGAGGATAGGTGGAGAGGAGGCAGACAAGTCAAAGAGGCGGGGATGGAGCCAGTAAAGGTGAGTGTAGGTGGGGGGGTAGGGAGGAGATAGGTCAGTCCAGGGAGGTCCTCCTCCCTGCATAAAATGCATAAAGCTGGATAAATCCCTGGGATCTAGAACTCTGTGAGAAGCTAGTGAAGTGATTGCTGGGCTCCTTGCTGAGATATTTGTATCAATGATAGCCACAGGTGAGGTGCCCGAAGACTGGACATTGGCTAACATGGTGCCATTATTTAAGAAACGTGGTAAGGAAAAGCCAGGCAACTATAGATTGGTGAGCCTGACATCATTCGTGGATAGCTTTGTTGGAGGGAGTCCGGAGGGACAGGATTTGTGTGTATTTGGAAAAGCAGGACTGATTAGGTATAGTCAACATGGCTTTGCGCGTGGGAAATTATGTCTCACTAACTTAAGTGAGTATTTTCAAGAAGTAACAAAGAGGATTGATGAAGGCAGAACAGTGAATGTGATCTATATGGACGTCAGTAAGGTGTTCGATAAAGTTCTCAATGTAGACTGGTTAGCAAGGTAGATCACATGGAATACAGGGAGAACTAGCCATTTGGATACAGTACTGGCTCTAAGATAGAAGACTGAGGATGGTAGTGGAATTTGCTTTTCGGACTGAAGGCCTGTGACCAGCAATGTGCCGCAAGGATCGGTGCTGGGTCCACTGCTTTTTGTCATTTAAATAAATGATTTGAATATGAAATAGGAAGTATGGTTAGTAAGTTTACAGATGACACCAAAATTGGAGGTGTAATGGATATGGAAGAAGGTTACCTCAGAGTACAACAGGATCTTGATCAGATGGGCAATGGACCAAGGAGTGGCAAACAGAGTTTAATTTAGATAATTGTGAGGTGATGCATTTTGGGAAGGCAAATCAGGGCAGGACTTATACACTCAATGGTAAAGACCTGGGACTGTTGCTGAATAAAGAGACTTAGAGTGCAGATTCATAGTTCCTTGAAAGTAGAGTCACAGGTAGAAAGGATGGTGAAGAAGGGATTTAGTATGCTTGCCTTTATTGGTCAGTGCATCGTATATAGGAGTTGGGAAGTCATGTTGCAGCTGTGCAGGGCATGGGTTAGGCCACGTTTGGAATACTGCAAGCAATTCTGGTCTGTCTGCTATAGGAAGCATGTTGTGAAACTTGAAAGTACTCAGAAAAGATTTACAAGGATGTTGCCAGGGTTGGATGGTTTGAGCTATAGGCAGAGGATGAATAGTCTGGGGCTATTTTCTATGGAGCTTCTGAGGCTGAGGGGTGACCTTGTAGAGGTTTAGAAAATCATGATGGGCGTGGATAGTGTAAACAGACAAGGTCTTTTCCCTGGGGTGGGGGAGTCCAAAACTAGAGGGCAAAGGTTTAAGGTGAGAGGGGAAAGATTTAAAAGGTACCTAAGGGACATCTTTTTCATGCAGAGGGTGGTGCATGTATAGTATGAGCTGCCAGAGGAAGTGGTGAAGGCTGGTACAATTACAACATTTTAAAAGGCATCTGGATGGGTACATGAATAGGAAGGGTTTAAAGGGATATGGGCCAAATGCTGGCAAATGGGACTAGATTTGAGGTTGTAGGCTTGCTCGCTGAGCTGGTATGTTTGATTGCAAATGTTTTGTCACCCTGCTAGGTAATATTGTCAGTGCGCTTCCGGTGAAAAGTTGGTGCTTTGTCCCGCTTGTTATTTATATGTCTCAGTTTGCTGGGGTGGTTGCCATTACTTCCGGTTCTGTCTTTCAGTGGTTTGTATATCGAGTCCTGTTCAATGTGTTTGCTGATGGAATTCCAGTTGTAATGCCGGGCCTCCAGGAATTCCCTGGCATGTCTCTGTTTGGTTCGTGCTATTATGGATGTGTTGTCACAGTTGAATTTGTATCTTTCTTTGTCCATGTGTCTTGAGACCAGTGAGAATTGGTTGTGTCTCTTGGTGGCTAGTTAGTGTTTGTGTATCCTTATTGTCAGTTTTGTTCCAGTTTGGCCTATGTAATGTTTCTCACAGTCCTTGCATGATATTTTGTATATTATATTAGTTTTATTGGCTGTGGGTATGGGGTCCTTCACATTCTCCAGTAGCTGTCGCAGAGTGGTTGTTGATTTGTGAGCTACTCTGATACCTAGGGGTCTGAGTAGTCTTGTGGTCATCTCTGATGTATCTCTGATGTACGGTAGGGTGACTAGTGTGTCTGGCCGAGTTGTGTCTTCTTGTTGTGGTCTGTCACGGAGTTAACAGCGGATTGTACGTTTTGGGTATCCATTCCTTTTGAAAGTTCTCACTTCCCAGGTCTTTACTTTTGAGTGTATAAGTCCTGCCCTGATTTGCCTTTCCAAAGTGCAGCACCTCACATTTATCTAAATTAAGCTCTGTTTGCCACTCTTTGGTCCATTGTCCTTCTGATCAAGATCCTGTTGTACTCTGAGGTAACCTTCTTCCATATCCACTACACCTCCAATTTTGGTGTCATCTGCAAATTTACTAACCATACCTCCTATTTCACATCCAAATCATTTATATAAATGACAAAAAGCAGTGGACCCAGCACTCATCCTTGTGGCACACTGCTGGCCAGAGAGAGAGAATTCTCACGAAACATTCTCAAACCCTTTAAAAATTTCTCATTACACACGGACAAAGAAGGGCACAAATTCGACTGGGACAACACATCTATAATAGCACAAGCCAAACAGAGACATGCCTGGGAATTCCTGGTGGCCCAGCATTACAACCGGAACTCCATCAACAAACATATTGAACTGGTCTTAACATACAAACCACTGAAAAACAGAACCGGAAGTAATGCCAACCACCCCAGAAAACTGAGGAGAACAAAACACAATACTTCATCAGGGGCGCACTGACAATGTAACCTAGCAGGATGACGAAACGTCTGCAGTTAAACACACTGGCTCGGCGAGCAAGTCTACAACGTCATCCACAACCTGAGCTACAAATCTTCTCTAAATCAGGGACTAGATTTATTTAGGATATTTGGTCGACATGGCCGAGTTTGGCGGAAGACACTGTTTCCATGCTGTACCTCTCTATGACTCTGTGCCTCCACTCTGCGTTAACTTCTGTTGAATGTGCAAAATTGATGATATTTTATAGCTGCAAATCATCTTTATTTTTATTCCTGGTGGCTTAGATTTCAATGGAAGAATAAGCATTTTAATAAGAATGTTTCTTCATGGATATGGTTTTACTTTGCTGAAAAATTTATTTCTGTCTTTGTATTAGTGGCCTGAGCGCATCTATAACTCTGAAAGTGGTGTTACTGCTCTGGAGTTCTCTGCAGATAGCCCTAACCTGCTGGCAGTGGGCCACTATGATGGAACTGTAGCAATCTACAACATCCGCAACCCTGAAAATGGGCTAGTTCTGGACAGCAGGTAAGATACCTGGATGATAGTTGCCATTAATTTAGTGCAGTATCAGTCCTCCTGTAAATCTTCCTTACTCCCTATTTGCAGTATTGAAATTGAGACAAATCGCATAATCACTTCCACTTTTCATTTTATTGTTTGGATAGAAAATCCCACACAGAAATTCATTTTTGTTCCATTGTTCATTTTCAAAAAAAAATCTTTCAAGTCTTTTTTAAAAACTTGCTCATGAGATGTAGGTGTCATTAGTAAGTCCAGTACTTATTGCCCATCCCTAATTGCCCTTTTATTGAGTGGCATCCTAGGCCATTTCAAGTTTGTTGTGGAAAAGGAAAAGATGGTCTGCAAAAATGGGTTTTGGATCGGAGTAAGAGAGATCTTATTAAAATAAGACAGGTTCTGGTCAAAATAGACTGGGAACAGCTACTTGAGACTAAATCTAAGGAGAAAAGTGGAAGTGTTCAAAAAGGTCCTGGAGGGATTATGCGCCCAACATATTCTCTTTAGAGTTAAATGTAGGAGCTACAAGCCCAGAGAACCATGGAGGTCTAACATTATTCAAAACTGGATAAAAAGGAAAAGAGTGATATGTAACAGGTACTAAGGGAGCTAAACAATGGGGGCCCTAGAGGAGCATAGAAAGTGCAGGGAGGAACTCAAGTAAGCAATTAGGAGAGCAAAAAGGGGAATGAGAAAACACTGGCTGGCAAGATTAGGAAAAACCTCAAGATACTCTGTAAGTATATCAAGGGGACAAGAATAACCACGGAAAGAGTAGGGCCTATTAAGGATTAAGAGAACAGTCTGTGCATGAAACTGGAAGACATTTTTGAGTGTTAAATGAGTACTTCACTTCCTTCTTTGTTTGGGAGAAGGAGAATGCAAGTACAGAATTTGAGAAGTTGGACTGTAAAATTCTTGATCATATTGATACAAGAAATGAGGAGGTATTGGAGATTTCAGCAGATTTAAGACTAGACAAATCTCCAGGCCTGGATGAGTTGTATCCTAGGTTTCCGTGGGAGATGGAGGGATGAAATTAAAGGGGCCTTGACTCAAGTGTTTTCATCATCTCTGGCCACAGGGAGGGTGCCAGAAGACTGGAAGACACATAATGTGGTTCCATGTTTCAAAAAGAATGGTAGAGATGAACAAGGGAATTACAGACCAGTAAATTGCAAAGCAGTTGGAGCAAATTCCAAAGAAGAGAATTGATCTCTACTTGAAGAGGCAAAGTTTGACCAGGGATAGTACCTGGCTTTGTCAGAGGGATGCAGCGCCTAAAAAATCTAGTGGAATTTTGAGAGGAGGTGATCAAGTGTTTGAATGAGGGTGGTGCAGTTGATTTATTGTTTGATTTATTGTTGCCACATGTAACTGAGTACAGTGAAAAGTTTTGTTTTGTGAACAGTACAGGCAGATCATAACATACAAGGATATACAGGTCATAGGTTGTTTAGACAGAGCAAGGTGTACAGAGTTATGGCTGCACCAGAGGTGTACAAAAACAAAATCAACATTAGATTTGAAAAAAGAGAGGTCCATTCAGCAGTCTGATAACAGCAGGGAAGAAGCAGCACTTGAACTTGTTGGTCCGTGTGTTCAAGCTTCTGTATCTTCTGTCTGACGAAACAGGTTGTAAGAGAGTATTTCCAGAGTATTTCCTTTCATAATATTGGCAGCCTTTCCATGGAAATGAGAAGTGTAGGTGAAGTCCATGGATGGGAGGTTGGCTTTCATGATGGTCTGGGTGTGTATATTCTGTAAATTCTTCTGGTCCTAGGCAGAGCAGTTGCTGTACCAAGCCGTTATGCACCCAGACAGAATGCTTTCTGTGGTGCCTCTGTAAAAGTTGGTGAGGATCCTTATGGACATGCTATATTTCCTAAGCCTTTTGAGGAAGGAACGGTATTGTTGTGTCTTCTTTATTGTCGCATCTATGTTGGAGGTCCAAGACAGATCGTTGGTTATCGTCACTCCTGGGAACATGACGCTCTCGACCTTCCCCACCTCAGCTTCACTGATGTAGGTAGGGGTGTGTCCTCCTCCTTTCTTCCTGAAGTCAATAGTCAGTTCTTTTGCTGACATTGAAAGAAAGATTGTTATCATTGCACCATGACGCCAAGCCCTTCCTGTATTCTGACTCATAATTGTTTGATTTCCAGCCTACAATGGTGGTGTCATCGGTGAACCAGTTTGTATGGATTTCAGCAAGGCCTAACAAGATTCCACCTAGGAAACTGTTAAAAAAGAAAAGATCTCATGGGATCCAGGGTAACCTGTCAACCTGGATCCAAAATTTTCTTAGTGATTGTAGAAGTCTGTGTGACTGGAGCCAGTGTCCAGTGGCACACTACAGGGCTCAGCGCTCAGTCCCTTCTTATTCATGATTTATACATATGATGTAGATGAGAATATGAGGAGAGATGGCAAGTACGTTTGTGGATGACATGAAGTAGGTGAGGAGAGCAAATGGTACATTGGCCTTCATAGCAAGAAGTTTCAAGTAGAGGAGCAAGGATGTCTTGCTGCAATTGTACAGGGTCTTTGTGAGACTACATCTGAAGTGTTATGTAAAATCTTGTTCTCCTTATCTGACGATGGATCTCCTGCCCATGGAGGAACTGCAAGAAACGTTTATCAGACAGATTCCTGGAATGGCAGGACTGACGTTGAAAGAGAGACTGGATCAGTTAGCGCTATATTCACTGGAGTTTAGAGGAATGGGGGATGTGACAGTTGCGGGGGGCGGGGGGAGGAGTCTCATAGAAACCTATAAAATTCTACCAGGACTAGATAGCATAAACACAGGAGGGATGTTCCTGATGACAAGACAGTCTAGAACCAAGGGTCATGGTCTAAGGATAAGGGATGGGCCATTTGGCACTAAAATGAGGAGAAATTTCTTCAACCAGAGAGTAGTGACCTTATAGAATTCTCTGTCACAGAAAGCAGTTGAGGCCAAAACATTGAATTTTTTGAAGAATGAGTTAGATACAGTTCTTATGACTAAATGTATCAAAGGGAATGGGGAGAAAGCAGGGACAGAGTACTAAGTTAGATAATCAGCCAGAATTAGATTGACTGGGAGAGAAGGATCAAAAACCTGAATGGCTTGCTTCTGCTCCAACTTTTTATGTTTCTAGTAAACATTCAGCCAACCACTTGTTTGAGATGTATTTTAAAGAGGAGTCTTGAGTGCTCTGTTCAGCAGCGCATATTGATCCTTATTCAGAACTCCTTACCAGCGCAGCATGGGAGAGGTCTGCAGGACTCTCTACCTTTCCCAATAAAGTACAGGATATTTATACGTATCATGTTACAATGGTTATATGCAACAGTGACATCAGCGTTTGCCAGATCCCCTCTGACATTCACATCGAATCTTGTGATTACATGATAAATGATACACAACTTCATGGACAATCCTAGGTCTTTCCATGATCTTATGACATTTGCTAGACATCTTTATCACCTATCCTTGGCCTCTCACAATACATCTTACGCAACCACATTCCAATACTGAGATCTGGCCCCAGTATTCAACGTTCCTGCTATAAGAATTTCCTGTTATCAGGTCTCCCTGCTATTAGGAACATTCCAGTACTAATGTTACACAACCATCTCTGCTAGCGGAATGGGACTTCCTCCCTACTGTCTAAAGTTGCCTGTCCATAGGAACTCAGTTAAAATCCCTGATGTTCGTTTGTCGGCTGCATTTATAATTTCAACATACCCATATAGCTTTAATTAAAAAGTCTTGATTATTGTGGGATCAGATTCTCCTCTTTCGCAAACACTGAACTAGCTGCTAAAAGCACCTTTCTCAAGGTTTTTCTGGAGTGTTTCTTATCAGAACCAGTCTCTGCATACAAGGCTGATTGTCTACAGAAGTCTGGTTAAATTCTTGATCTTTAATACACTAAAAACTACTGCAAATTAAAACTACCACCATTATCATACAAATATAAAAGTGCATTGGCTAAATGTACTGATAATTACCTAAAGGCTATTAATTAATGTTAATCCAGCTTCTCCCCACCTATTCATCCTAAATAACAAGTTTTAAATTGTCTTACTAAAACGCTTTCACCCAAGCTGTTTTATCAGAAATGTTTTTGATGTTTACATTTGAAATAACTACACAGACACCAGTGTCTTGTCATCAAGTCGCCCTTTATTTACTAGTGCTCGCTACATTGGCTGTGACCAGCCAGCTCAAAGCCAGTCCCCTGAACTGAGGAGATTCTAAATCTCTCGGTGAAATCTGCTTTCTCTTTCTTTTTATTTTTACTTTTCTATAGGTGTGAGACACAGTAAAAACACTAGGTAACAGTCCATCCCCTGGTTATATTGATCAGCCAGGGCGTTCTTGATTGGCCCATGTTAACAACCCCAATAAAGGGGTAATCAACAAGATACAGCTGGTTCCAGTCACTACATCCCCTCCTCCCAAATCTGGCGATATAGGCCTGGCCTTTCTCTTGTGGCTTTTCTTGTGACATTTTCGCTCCAGGTCCAGTTCTTCTGACTCAGACTCTGACACGGGCAGTGTGTACTGGACTATAGCCCGTCTCTTGCATCCGGAGTGTCTCAGGAGAATTTCTTCCACTTCTTCCAGTGGTAATGGTATCAAGGCTGCATCCATCTGGGACTTTGAGGTTTCCTTGTCAGTAGATGGTGGGGGAGAACCTGCGGTTTCTGACAGGCCTTCTGGCTGTCCTGAGAGGCCAGATATGTTTTCCTCCTGCCCTGTTTGCAGGGTAACAGTTTTCAGGTGATCTCTATGTTTGTTCAGGACTGTATCACCTACCTGAATTTTGCAAGTCAGGGGACCTGACCTTGCATCAATTGTGCCTTGTGCCCATGCAGGGCCATTTCCATGGTTCTCGCCTCGCATCAAACATTGTCCACTGAATTAGATTGCCTCTCTTGCTTAGATGAGGCATGTGGCCAGCATTGGAGTACCTGCTGCTGGTTTACCATCACCACCTAGATCTGGAAATATCAGGTTTAACTTGGTGTGGAGTATTCTCCTCATCAGCAACTTTGCTGAAGCTATCCCTGTTGTTGCGTGTGGGATAGTCCTATAATCAAACCGGAACCGGGACAGTTTGGTATTAAGTAACGCTGTAGGCTGCTTCTTTAAGCCTGCCTTCAATGTTTGGACTGCTCTTTCTGCAAGACCATTGGACAATGGATGGTATGGATTTGTCCTTATGTGCCAAATGCCATTTGACTTTAAGAAATATTCAAATTGCCTGCGGTAAATGATATTCCATTGTCGATGATCAATACTTCCAGGAGCCTGGGGATGCTCGCAGCTTCTCAGTTGTCACCCTTGAGTTTGCCGAGCGAACGTTATGCACATCCAACCACTTTGAATGGGCGTGCACAATGACCAGGAACATGGAGCCTATGAAAGGACCGGCATAGTCGACATGCACCTGAGACCAGGGTGTGTCCAACCATTCCCACAAATGTGGGGGCGCTGCTGGTGGCAATTTTTGTCCTTGATGGCACTCTGAGAATCTAACCCTGGCTACCATATATAGCTTCTTGCTAGCATCTTCATCTTGGAAACCCTTGGATGACCGTGGTGTATTTCAGCCAGTATTTGGCAGCGTCCTTTGCTCAGGACAATCACCCTTGCTCCCTGTAGTTATATGCCGTCATTTATGGTGATTTGGTCTCGCCAGGTGCAGACAGGTTTCAATCCTGGTTACAATGTCCCTTCTGTTTCCACCATTACTATCAGCTGTTTTAGTTTCACTAGGACAGGATCTATTTTTGTCCACAGTCGGATACTGTCAGCAGTGACTGGAAGGGTATTTTCAATGAGAATCTGAGTCGGAAGGCGGATTCAGATGACCTTTATTTGTGATTTAGAGCCCAGTTACAGCATACAGCAAAAGGCACAAAGGCACACAAAAAAGCATCTTAAATTATACAGTTTAAAATCAGAGTGCACATAACCACCCCCAACGCGCGCTCGCACCCGCACGCGCGCACACACACACACACACACGCACCCGCACCCGCACACACATGTTACTATTGGTCAGCAGACCTAAGTTGTCCGTCTGTAATTGACTTGTATCTTTCTGCACTGTGTTAATTGCCAATTAATTAGTTCAGATTCATTACAGAGAATACAGAAGATACAATGATAAAGGGGGGTTATTTTTACTGTAAGAAACTGGTTTGAATCTTTTAGTGGCAATGGGTCAATAAAAGTGGAGCTGGAAAAGCACAGCAGGTCAGACAGCATCCAAGGAGCAGGGATGTCGATGTTTCATGCCAAAACTCTTCATCAGGACTGGGGAGGGGGAGGATCCCAGAAATAAATAGAGAGAGGGGTTTGGGGTTGGGGGAAAGGTAGGTGTATTGGAGATAGATGGATGCAGGTAGTGGGTTATTGTGGCTGGTTACTGGGAAGGGTGGAGTGCATAGGTGAGTTAAAAGATAGACAGGTTGAGGGACAGAGAGATTTTGAAGCTGGTGAAGTCAATATTGACTTGATACCATTGGTCCGTAAGCTCCCAAGATGAAATATCAGGTGTTGTTCTCCAGTTTACATTTGGCGTCACTCTGACAGTGGAGGAGGCCAAGGATGGACATGTCACCAGGAGAGTGGGAGGGGGAGGTTGAAGTGGATGGCAACCAGAAGATCATGTTGGTGCGTGCAAAGTGTAGGTGCTCTGTGAACCGGTCGCCAAGTCTGTTTTTGGTCTCCCCGATATAGAGGAGATCACATCAGAAGCAACAGTGAATGAAGTTAGATGAAGAGCAGGTGAATCTCTGCTGAATTTGGAAGGATCTTGGATGGAGGTGAGAGAGGAGGTGGAGGGGCAGCTGTAGCACCTCCTCTGGTTGCAGGGAAAGGTAACAGGTGTGGTGGAGGGGTTGGTGGGGAGTGTGAAGCTGACAAGGGAGTTGTGGAATGAACGGTCTTTTAGAGAGTTTTTGCAGTACTCTACAGATTGATTAAATAATTCAAGAGAAACAACTAATTCAACCTTGACTTGTTAGCTGCTATGTATAGTGTTGTCCGTCTCTGAGAGACAACACTGTACATAGACGAAGATACAGTGGAGACACTTGGAGCTCTGTAAAACCACAATTCATTTTAAGGACTTAAATGAATAACACACACATTTAACTATTAGAGATATCTCAGTATTTGTCTTTCACTACCCTGATTTGTGTAACTAATCCCAAATATTATTAGCTGGGAGAGTTCACAGCCTGCTAGGCTAAAACTCTGTTTGATGTCTTCACAATACCTTCTGACATAGGGTACTTCTTCAACATCATTAATCTTCGAAATGTTGCTGAACAAAGGGATTTCTTCAGGCTCTTTATACACAAGTCTCTGTGCCAAGTGTGTGTCTTATTTGGAATTATGCGTGCATGTGACCAATCCTGAACGTTATGTCCAAATGTATGTTTTATTTGGACTTATCCATGCACGTGAGCAATCCTGAATGTTTTGTCCAAAGTATGACTTAACTGGTAGAGACAGCAGTTCCTGATTTCCTGCAGTTTTAACTCTTAGCAGACTTGACTGACTCAGCATAATTCACATAACAGCCCATTGTTAAGCTTCTTATCAGTTCCTGTCAGTTCTTATCATCTTCAGCCTTATCCAATATCTCCCCCACTATGATCCAAAGATTTATCTGAGGATCATCTCTATTGGATTTTCTGCATCCTCCAGGGCAACTCCAGACAGTGGTCAGCATTAGCTCCTTACAGCGATGTATTCTCAACAAAGCATTCTAGGCCCAAAATGTCAGCTTTCCTGCTCCTCTGATGCTGCTTGGCCTGCTGTGTTCATCCAGCTCTACACCTCGTTATCTCAGATTCTCCAGCATCTGCAGTTCCTACTATCTCTAAAGCATTACTTCAGCTGTGTTATGTGAAATGCCATTTAGATCATTGTACTTATCATGTACTGGTCATAAACATAAACAAAGTTACAAATCAGTCTTGTTCCATCACAAATATATTGTATGCACCTTTCACATCTTGTAAGATGCACTTAATATAAACACAGATGACAAGTGAACTAATACTAAATACTGTAAACTAGCTATATTTACATTATTCCTACCCTATAACACGCAACGATTACAAGACCACTTCCATACAAGTTATCTGTTGGTATCTAAGACCAATCCCACTAGTCAGTCCTTTCCATTTCTTGACTTTGTGTTTTAACAAACAATAGACTATTACAACAACAAGTATTACAAATTGTAGTAGTACAGCAATCACATGAGGCTCAATTCTGATCCATGGATGGACCTGAGAGTTAAGTCCCCAATTCCAAATTTTACTCCAGAAACTTGCAAGTCTCTATTTGCCTCTTCTGCATGAGTTTTAATTTTCTCCTCGTGTGTAGCCCATTTATGGATAACTTCCTTTGCCTCAAAAATGATCTTCACCCAGCCTGCAGTGAAGTGTGGAACAGGTGGAAGCTCTGTTGCTGTGCATCGGAAAATCGTCATCTGTATCATGTGGGTGGGTGGATAGAATTATGCGCAGTTTCTCATCAGGTTCTGGCTTAACCAAAACTCAGTGGCTAATGGTTAAGTTAGAAGAGACGTTGCTGATTGCTAAAAACTGAAGTTGCTGGAAAAGCTCAGCAGGTCAGGCAGCATCAGTTCTGAGGAAGGGTCACTGGACATGAAGGGTCTAGGCCCGAAACGTCAGTCTTCCTGCACCTCTGATGCTGCTTGGCCTGCTGTGTTCATCCAGCTCTACACCTTGTTATCTCAGATTCTCCAGCATCTGCAGTTCCTACTATCTATGAAACGTTAATTCTGATTTTTTCTTCACAGGTGCTGCCAGACCTGCTGAGCTTTTCTAGCAACTTCTGTTTTTGTTCCCGATTTACAGCGTCTGAAGTTCTTTCAGTTTTCATTGCTGATTGCCACATTCTGTCCATGTAAGGCACACAAGACCTTCCTTTTTGGTATCCTGGGGCTGCTGTGGCAACATGGTAGTTGTTTCCTACTAAGGCACACTTAAGAAAAGTTTGGTTATTCACTGGCAGAATAGACAATGAACAATTCTCATAAGAGGCAAATCCACACTGAGTTTGTTCAATTGTTAATTTCTTTCGGACATGCCCAATGATGACCCCCTTGATGGCATTGGGACAAATCCACCCCCGCTTTTAGATTGCTCTAGAACTACAGCATGGGTTGGTGGGTAACTTAATGATATCCACGTTCCTTCATGGTTTTTATCCACATTATGAACTTGTATTGAGAGGTGTCAGATTGTCCCCATGTTTGGGTATATGAAGCACCGCACCAGGGTAAAGCTGACCTTTATTATCATCACAGGTGCTCACGACCTGGTTGGTGAGAGTGAGACTTCTGAGGTGACATAGGGTCCATGTTCTCAGTTGCTCATCCGACACCCAGCCCGGTACTCTATGAGCATCTAATTGCAATATATTAGTGCTAACCATTGACAGAAGCCAGCTAGCATATGTTGAACAAAATGACACTTTATTATCATGGGTTGCTTCATATGCCATCCTGTCTATCTTGTTAGTGACATTCTGAAGTGGTCTTAACATTTTGACGGTGCTCAGGGCTACCTGTGCCACTTGCTGTCCTTTTCTATCCATCTTTTCTTCATCCCAGTTTTCCTGACCTACTGTTATCCTTATCTTTTCCTGGAAGGAACTTAACTGAGCCTCCAATTCTGCTATGTCAAGGGTGTTAACAGTCACTTCCCCTGATGCATAGCCTGCTCCTACTGGCTGTATCAACGCTCTCTTCCTCCTTTTTCTTTCCGATGTGAACTCACTACGACTAAGTTGTCTCTGGAGTAGGTGGTCAAATGGCTGCCGGATTGTGCTACCACACCAGGATGGCACCTGTATAACCTTCTGTCTATATTCTGGCTAGAGTAACTATCATTTCTGTTTTTTCCAGAACTAATCCTACTCCCCCTGTATCTATCTGAGATTCGTTTACACAGTGGCTCTGAGGTAGTTCTGTGGGTCATTGTGGTAGTGGGTAGAGCTTTAGTAGTGGGCAGGTCATCCCTATAAAGCATTAAAGCTGATCCTGTCACCGGACACATACCTAAATTTTCCTCAGCCTCTCTGACATTTGGGATAACCTCAGACTTACATCCCACCCTGATCCAGTTTACCGGACTCATAAGTATATGCAATTTTGGACCCTTAGGAAATTTTTCCTTGAGCCATGTTAAGTCCCTTAAAGATTAATTTTGTCACAGACTCTGTAACGGATAATTCTGCATTCTTGGCCACTGGGGCAAAAATTGGAAAGTAAGGTTGGAACAGTTCAGGGACAGGCCACATTTCTTCCCAACACACAACCATTACCGTGACATTTGTTCAAACATGTAATATACATCGCTCACAATCAACCGATGTCATCCCCTCTCATTCATAAAAAATATCATTCAAAGCATTCACTGCAGAAGGAACCCTCATTCCAAGGAAAACAACGAAAGTGATCTTCCACATGTCTCTTGATGATTATTTTTCCTACAAAACAGACGTGGTTTCTTCTCTTATATGCAGCCAATCTGATTTTATTCGTTTTATTGCATTTATAGCGCTAATCTTTTCACCCCATCAACTGAATCATACTATCTGAATAGATAGTAGATCCTGGGGGGAATTTAACTGGGTAGCTCACTGTATATGCCATTGCTGCCATCTCAGCTGTTTGAGCACTCATGGTCTTTGCTAGTCTTCCATGTAGATATCACAACCAATTTTCCATTCTCCATCCTGTACAGATGAAGAGCCATCAACAAAAATTTTTAAGGGTGAATTGTTATTCACTTGCTGTTCTACTTTTGTCTCTGTCTGTCTCTTGTCTTTGATATTCCCTACCTTTTTGTTTAGATAAATATGGTCTCTTGGGACCATTTGCTATCACTACCTGACACTCATGCGTTGTCCATTGGTAAACTATCTGCTGGCGTAATAATACTTTAACCGTTTTTAACCGCTATGTTTCTCCCTTGTCACCACAGTGGCCATCTAGCAATTCTGTTTTGGCTTGCTGTGGTATCATTAATACGTCCACCCAGCAGCATCTGCATGGGTGTATGTTCTGTCAAGATTGTCAGTGGGTTCAACCCTACAATGTAGGTAAAATGGTGTACCACTGAGAATACTGCCAATAAACTCAGTTCTCATTCCGTCTACCCCTGCTGCACTGGTGTGAGCATGTGTTGAGGCATAGGCTACTGGTCTCAAATGACCATGCACCTCTTGCAACAAGACTGCTGTCATTGTGGAGTTAATTGCAGCCACCTCCATGGAGAATGGTGCAGCTGGAGCTGGGATTTTTAGGGCAGGAACACTTGCCAAACCCTCTTTCAAAGCTATTATTGCTCGCATGTATTCTGGCTTCCATTCCTATGGGGCATTTTTCAACATTATTAGTAACATTATTAATGGTGCTGCCTTTGTGGCAAAACCATCAATATGGTCTCTACAATACCCAATCAACCCCAAAAATGATCTTAATCTCTTCACATCTGTCGGGATAGGAAGTCCTGCTACTGTTTCAATTCTTTGTTTGTCTATTTCTCTTTTACCCGGTGTTAACACCACTCCTAAGTAACACACTTCCTGCTTCACTATCTGAGCTTTCTTTGGATTCACTTTTAACTTGAGCTTTTTTAGTAGCTGCGACAACTCATTCAGGAGCTGGTAATGCTGCTGTTTGGTTCATGCTTGCAGAAGCAAATCATCTACATACCATATCAAGCAGTCTGGCCTAGAAAAGTCCTGCAAACCATTGCTTAACCATTGATGAGATTTTGATGGAGAGTTGTGAAATCTCTGTGACAAAGCTGTCCATGTATATTGGTATCCCTTAAAGGCAAAAACAAATTTGTACTGACACTCCTTGGACAAAGGTATTAATCAAAATCCATTACTTATATCCAGCACCATAAACCTCTGTGCAGATTCACTCTGTTTAATCATTGTTTTGAGGCTTGCAGCCACTGTAGATGCTGTAAAGGGTGTTATCTTATTTAGTTCTCGATAATCAATATTCAGTTGCCAACTCCCATCTGGTTTCTTTACTGGCCAAATGGGTGGATAGTTGGTAGAGGCGACTCGCCTTAACACCCTTTGTGCTACCAGACTTTGCGCTACCTTTTCTATATCAGCCCTGCCTGCTTGGGGAATCCTTACTGCTTTTGGAACTTCTGATCTGGATCCTGTATGCACACATCCTCTTGCATCTGTCCACAGTCATGCTTACATTCGGCAAACACTTCCCAGTTTTGTTCAATAATTCCTTGAACTATCAGCTCCACACTGATCCACATTTTTACCACTGTACACACTCTCTCTTTATACTGTTCTGTAGGGATTTTAGCAAAAAAACTGCTCCTCATTTATTCCTGGCATTTGCTTGTTCACTGAATCAAAGCACACTCTTGCTCTGGCCATGTAATCACTTCCCAGGATATGCTCTTGATTTGTTGGGAGTTTTATTAATACTACTGGATGTATCATCTCTACTGCTCTTACTTGTATCTTTAAAGGGCTAGTTACTTGCCCTATTTGAGAATGTTCTGTAACACTACTCAAGATTATTTTTGTTTCTATTTTCCAATCATCACTATTTACAATTGATGTGTTCAGGGTGGAGCAGGATCCCCTTGTGTCCCAAAGGAAAGTGATAGGGCAGCCTCCTACTGTATTGTTCACTAAGGATCTCCCTGTCCCATCCCATTTTGCATCACATATTGGAGAGGCCTGAGACCATCATTGTAGGTTTGGGTACAACCCAATTGTTGCCTCAATTGGTTGCACATTGTTCTGTGGCATGGACTGGGGTCCCTGTAGTTGCAAGGATTAGACCTACATCTGGTTTGCTCCACCCCTCCATGGGTTTGGACAATCTCTGTCATAATGCCTTTCCTCGCCACAATTAAAACACTTCCATGAGCCTCCGAGGGTCCTACCACTCCCTACGGCCATAGGTCAGGTCCTCGTCCATGTCCATGCCCCTTTCTACCATTTGATAGGGACGTAATGGTCCCCTTGGGACTGGACCCTTTCATTTATTTCTCCATGCTGCCCTTTCATCTCTAAGAGGCGCCATTCATCCTTCATAAGACTTATATCCTCTTTCTCCTTCCCCGAAGCTCTGACTATTTTCCTCAACAATCACACCTCAGTGTGTGTGTTGTCAGAGGGGTCAAACATGTCACATGCTTTCGTGACTCCTCTGTCCCATGTTTCACCAGTGTATGGACCCATCGATTGTCAAAAAGTGCAGCCAAACTTTGCCAGTCTACCCCTGGGCTATATATGCTCTGGAACATGAGCCATAACCTTGCGGCAAATGCAGTTGGATGTTCCCCTTTCCTCTGTCTACACTTCTTCAGGGGTTCAACTGGGTCCTCTCTATTAGCTCCCATGGCCATCAATACAGCCTCCTTTAACTCAACTAATGTTCCCCCTCCTGCATTTTGTGGCTCCGGCAAAGCTGAATGCATAATGGGATGGAGACACATTGGTCTTAGTTTTTCCTCCGCCTCATTATCTAACCCGTGTATGGTTCATTGCTGTGTGTATCTTGCAGCAGCTCCTGGTGGTTATCCCCAGGCTGACAATCCCCTAAACATTTGGCTATATCTCTTAACTGTTGAACATAATAAGGGGTGGCATATGTAATGTCAAGTGGTTGCGGTTGCACTCCTGGCACTGCTGGTTGTTGTCTCCTAGTGATCGGGGAGGGGTGGGGGGTGCCATAGGGGCTATGGACCTTTCTCCTGCCCCTCCCTCCAGAGGGGGACCCCATTCCCCGGGTCCTCCTCTCCATATCTGGCTGCTTTATTTGCTAGTCCTCCCCAGTCAATGTCACCATTTTCCTCCCTTCCCACCTTAAAGGGTCACAAATGGATGTATTATCCCTCTTTGTGCTGATATCTGACTCTGTAACTTCATTATCAACCTCATACATTTCATATGATCGTCTGAGGTCCCCTTTCGCTCCTGTGTTGACTCATGTACTACATTTGTAGCTGTTTTCAAATTGCTACACTGTCTCTAACTCTTCTGCCTGTGTGTGAGCCCTTTTAGTTTCCTCTTCACTTTTTCCTAATCAATTTCTCACACTGCATTTGATACTGGCTCATATGCCTGAGGTCTATATCTCTCTACCTTTATAAATTCCTGACCTTCACAGTCTCTTTATATCTTCTTTTAAGTTCAGGTACCTCTGTTCGCAGCTTCAGCTCTCACTGCTGCTTTTCTGCCCAGTCTTCTAACATACAGCCTATTGCTACAGCTTGCTGCATTTCTCAAAGCGCCTTTTTCCCATATCATCCTTTGCCATACTCTGTACAGTATCTCCATGAGTTCCCAATCCCATACTGGTCCTATTGGTACACTCACAGTACTTCGGCCATTTGTCTGACATGTACTCTTGGAGAAATCATCTGCAGTCAGAGTCCCCTGGACCCACCATTCTCTGTTAGCACTAACTTTTGTGGTGTGCTCACTGTCCTTTATGTCTTTCTCAGTACCAAATTTCTACCTCCTCCTTTCTGGCACTCAGTTAATCCTGGCCCCAATGTGGGGCATCTGCCCTCTTAATTTCAGGCTCAGGCAGGATGTTGGAAAATTCAGAGGTTACCTGGTCCAGCGTTGGAGTAACTTAAAGTTACTCCCTGTTGACTCCCACCAGAGACACCAAAATTGTGTTGTCCGCCTCTGAGAAAGTTATGCACACCCAGTACACCCTGTTGAGGACCTCCGTGCCAGTCGTGCTGGAACTTCTAAGGAGACATTCTGGTGAATTACCCATTCCATCACTTCAGATGCATTAAAGGGGATGGATCTTGAGGGGATGCTCTCTTTTGAGTGAATGGGTTTTCTATTATTCATTCACAGGATGAGGGCATTGCTGGCTAGGCAGCATTTATTGCCCATCCCTAATTGCCCAGAGGGCAGTTAAGAGTCAACCACATTGCTGTGGATCTGGAGTCACATATAGGCCAGACCAGGTAAGGATGGCAGTTTCCTTCCCTAAAGGACATTAGTGAACCAGAAGAATTTTCCCTGACAATCGACACTGGATTCATGGTCATCATTAGACTCTTAATTCCAGATATTTATTTGATGCAAATTTCACCATCTGCCATGGTGAGATTCAAACCTGGGTCCCCAGAACATTTTAAGGGTCTCTGGATTAACAGTCCAGTGATAATACCACTAGGCCATCGCATCCCCATATAGAGCATACATCCGAAAACTGGAATATTAGCTTGTTTGGTATAGGTGTAGGACATACAAAAAGGTATTTACATGCAATTCTCTTTTCCCTCATCTCCCTTCTGGTGCAGGCAGTTGGCAAGTTACTAGTAAGCAAACACTCAAAATACATTCAATTAGTAATACAACCAATTTCCCCATCTTGGGCTAAAGGTAGTGGTTCTTTCCTTCGACTTTTACTGCTGTTGGAGTGGCCAGCAGCACTTGGTAGGGTCCTTCCCACTTGGCTCCTAACAGTTCTTAATGGATTTTCTTTACATAGACCCATGATCCCAGGATGATATCACATCCTCCCTCTGGTGGATCACCCCAAGCAGCTGACACCCGTTGGGAAGCAGACCTGACAATATTGGTTAGGTCTTGACAATACTTCAACAGTGCATCACACATTGAGTGGCAATCAGCTTGCTGTAAATCAGTTATTCCTGGCAGCGACATAGGCCTTCCGGTGATGACTTCAAAAGGGCTTAGCCCTGATGTCTGATTAGGGGTCACCTGGATGCTGCTTAATTGACTTGTAGGTGATGGAATGGTCCTTTTGGGGGTAGGGGTCTTACTTGGAGCATGGCTGTGCGGGGTCCGAGGTTGTTCTTATGGCAGGTCACGCGACAGTCTGCTACCACCTGGGCCTGTTTTTTTTAAACCCCAACCCCATTAGTTCTTTGGGAATCATGCGAAAATTTGTTGCAGAGCCAAATGTCCCCATGAGTGGATCTGTTGTGTCAAAATGGCATTAATGCCTGCAAGGCGAGGGGTTTGTCTGTCACTCTTTGTCTCCAGATATTCTTGTCGCACAGTTTAATTTCTTCATCAATCCAAGTTCTTATTTTTTCTCTTGGGAGCATTGACTCTGCATATCCTTTAGGTCATGTGTTAAAGTCCTGAGTATTTTTAATTTACACATTTTGGATCAAACAATATAGTTGTTATCAAGTTTCAAGTTCAGTCACTGGTTGCTTGTTAAATCCTGCATGGACTCAAAATTCTATCAGAGATAAAAGGTACTGCAGATGCTGGAGAATCTGAGATATCAAGGTGTCGGGCTGGATGAACACAGCAGGCCAAGCAGCATCATAGGATCAGGAAA
>JAHRHZ010000057.1:18743160-18818020 GCA_024137785.1 Ginglymostoma cirratum | reverse complement strand
TTTCCTGATCCTATGATGCTGCTTGGCCTGCTGTGTTCATCCAGCCCCACACCTTGTTATCTTGGACTCAAAATTCCCCAGTTCTCTTCATCTGTATCCATCTTGAGAATACTTTTGCAATGTTTTTCCTTCTTTGCCAATTTTATGAATGCTTCTGTCATTCAGTGATAACTACCTCCTTATGCAAGTACCTCCTCAGAGCTGCAATGTCTGTGGTCTCAAACAATGCAGTTCTAACAAATTACAGTGCGTTCCCCACTCTTTTTCTGATGTATCTGTATGTCATCATTTTGGGCCCTTTCACCCCAGCTCACTATCACTGTTTTAAGGTCAGTCTCCCTATGGATTATGTGTCAGTATCTTATCATTTAAACTATGCTTTTTTGCTCTTCCAAGCCTCACTAATCCATTTGTCAAGGAAGTGTACGTGTCTGAGACCTGTGCTTCAGTGCAATATTTTTTTACCATGCATTCCCTCATGTTTGTTACTTCTGAGGTAACATCACTTTTGTACACTTACATCAGTATCCAAAGATCTTGTCATGCATTCTTGACTCTCATGATCTTATCAAAAGATCTATGTGATTTCATTTATCTCTTGAAATACAGTCCCGATGCCTCAAATTGTGGCTTGATCATCAAATTCAATTTTTTTGAAAGGAAAGGCAAGGACACAAACATCACCAAGAGAAAGCTTTCAATTTAGTACTCTCTTCCTTTCACTAAAATGCATGTTAACTCCAATTGTCATTTCGACCTATTATTCTAATTTGTTTTTCTCCTGCCACTACTCTCCATCCCTAATTACTTCATCTCATCCAATTTTGTAATTTAACTATTACCACCTAGCTAATTCCAGAGCTCAGGAGAGATTTGTAGTCCATGGAACATCATCTTATAATATTTTAAAACAGAAGTCAAACATTTCTGTTTGATTCAGGTAAAACATACTCACTTGCTTTACACAACCACTGATCATTCCTTATAAGGCCATTACATTAACCATACATGTTCTACACTGATACAGGCACACACCACACTTTTAAATCACCAAAGATTCCCAAAATGCGAACTAAATTCAAAACATTCCCAGATCTTGAGCTCCAGGGAATGAAAACACAAATGTTACATGAGATATAATTTAACAATCAACAAACGAAGGTACATTCAAACCAGACCACAAACAGTTCAGTGAACTAGCACAGAAAGCTGGCCTCTCTCTTTCTTGCTTGCTTATGAACATTTTCTAACGTTCTTCCTATCTTAGTTTTCACATTCCAGAACAGTCAAAATCAGGGCTATGAGAGCTTAAAGTGCAAATCAAAATACCCCTCAGAAATTCCAGTTGCTCCCATGTTTTCATTCCACCCTTTTTCAGTTTTGTTTTTGCTGGGACCAGTTTTTGCATTGCCTAGTCAGTAAGGGGGTGCTAAACAGAGACCCTCATCGTTGCTGGAATCAGTGGAGGATTCGGCTCTCTGTCTCTTTCATATTTTGCTTTCTAATTGGCTTAATGAGGGGTAAGGTGGCTTTCTACTGGCCTCTGGGATAGCAGAGTTAAGAGGGGTTCGTTGGGAATCTGGGTTCTTTTGTTGGCAAATTTCTTCCCATTCTTCATGGCTCTTTTTGGTGCATTTCAATTCCTCACAGATAACCTTTGATTGGCTTTTCAGCTCTGTTCTTTCCCTGTCATGACTTGCTTCTGTATTATCTCATTCCTTTTCTGACAATGGATCTGTCCCATCAGAATGAGGGACCACCTTACTCATCTTTTCTCATTCATATGGGTTGTTTCTCCCGAGACTATTTTAATATCATCCAGAGACCTTTCATCTTATTTTCATTCAGGTTTCTGTATTCTTATTGTTTGGCATTGTGATAATTTTGGTTCATGAGTCCTGTGCTTAATTAGCCTTGGTCGGAGACTACCTCAGCTCCTCCATATCAATCTAGTCAGAGACTATGATCTCAGCTCCACCATATAAACCTGCTGGAGGCTGTTACCTCAGCTGCACCATATGTAGGCATCAGATGTAAGGAAGCTCGAGCCCCCTTACCCCGCTGGAATTCAGAATCGCATGAAAGGAGAGACCATCAAGTTTAGACAACTGACCTCCGTTGGCATCGAGATGGGTCTCTAATCTACAGACCGGTCTGGGTTCCTTCAGTGATCCTGCCAACTACACCAAATTGTTAGATCTCATATTTTCAATAAGAGTCCGAGTCAAGGAGTGGATTCAGATGACCCTTGTTTGCAATTTACAGCTCAGTTATAGCATTTGCCAAAAAGGCACAAATGCATGAAAGCACACGGAAAAGCATCCTAACTTACACAATGTAAACTCAGAGTGCACATGCCCTCCCACCTCCTTTTTGATTACTATTGGTCGGTAGAGCTGAGTTGCCCATCTGTAATTGACTCTTGGCCTGCTAATCACTGAAGTGAACAGGCTAGTTTACCACCACTGGTTATGACGTTTTCACACACTTTCTTATCTTTCTGTCCTGTGTTAATTGCTAATTAATTAGATCAGGCTCATTACAGGGAACGGAGAAGATGCAATGATATAACGGGGAGGGGGTGACATTTTTACTATATGAAACTGGTTTGAATCTTAGACAGATTGATTAAATAATTCAAGAGAAACAACTAATTCAACCTTGACTTGTTAGCTGCTATGTACAGTGCTGCTATTGTTATCAAATGTTACATGTTATCATCTATGTTCTTGCAAGAATGATTGCAAATTCAGCAATTTTGAGAAATGTTACTGTCAGCATTAGCTATGGGCAGCCCTAACAGCCATTTTGTGACTCAGTTATGGGCATCCCTAACAGGTGTCCAAGAAGTTTAATACAAAAATGGACTCTCACACGGGAGGCACCACCAGTGGAGTATCTGCTAATGGGAGGCAGCTCAAGATATCTACATTAGCCACTTGGCTTCCTGGATGGTGTTCTAACTTATACTTGTACATGCTGAGAATAAGGGACAAATGCTGAATTCTACTGGATGCTATGAGCAGTACCACCTTGTCTTCCATCAGTAGCCTGAGCAGGGGCTTGTGATCTGTTACTATGACAAATTCCCATCTGTAAATGTACTGATGGAACTTCCTCACTCCAAAGATGACCACCAAACCTTCCTTCTCTATCTGGGCATATTTGTGTTCGACATCAGCCAAAGTCCAGGAAGCAAATGCTGTTGGATGTTCTTCTCCATTGGGCCACCAGTGAGTCATCAGTATCCCAATACCATACAGGAAGGCATCGCATGTCAGCACTACATCTCACGTCAGATCATCGTGGGCCAAAACCTTAGATGACGTTAGCTGCTTTTTCACTTCCCTAAAGGCTACTTCTTGGCTATGCAGCCATTTCCAAGGCTGACCCTTTTTTAATAGCCAAGATGAAGGCCAGGTTATGTATGAATTTTCTGTAATAATTCACTAACCCAAGGAAAGACTTAAGCTCTGTTACAGCATGCTCTCACTTTATCTTCCACAGATGTTTTGCTGACTCTAACCCAGGTAGGGCACTTAGGGTGCCTGGAACAACACATTTTTCCCTTCTAAGGTGTACACCCACCTGAAAGAAACGTTTAAGCACAACGTCCAAATTCTCCAAGTGCTCTTTATTGGTCTTCCCTGTAATTAGTACGTCATCCAGATAAGTGGCAACCTGGGGTAGCCCTAGCAAAATGTTCTCCATGATCTGCTGGAAAAGGGTGCAGGCTGATGATACCCCAAATGGCAATGTTGTATATTGACATAAGCCCTTATGGGTATTAATTGTCACAATTGCAGGTAGACATGGCTCATGTCCAGCTTCATAAAAGATAGCCTCCCTGCCAACTTTGCGTACAAGTCCTCTATGCGAGGGATCAGGTATTTATCCAGCTACGTGAAGCAATTTACTGTTTGCTTAAAATCCCCACAAAGGTGAACTGAGCTGTCAGCCTTCACAATTGGTACAACCAGTGTTGCCCATTCTGCAAACTGCACTGGTTTAATGATTCCTTTGCTCTCCAGCCTCCTGATTTCCACCTCTATTTTTGCCCACAAGGCAAATGGCACCGGGTGGGCCTTGCAAAATCTCGGCATTGTTTCCTGGTCAATGTGTAAAATGGCTTTGACCCCTTTGATAGTCCCACGCCCTTCTTGAAATACTCCTGGGTATTTCACTAGGACTTCACTGAGGCAGCTATTTTCTAATTAAAAAAAATTGAGCCAATCCAGGTGAATCTTTCTCAACCAATTCCGCCCCTTTAGGCTTGGACCTTAGCCTTTTTCTACCATCGATGGTAACTGCACCGACTGCTTCTCATAATAGATCAGAACTGAAGTCATTCCCTTAATTTGCAACAGTTCCCCAGTGTATGTTCTCCGTCTGGCTGAGATCTTGCACAAACTTAGGAGTTGGAGTCCTGATTGAATCTGTTAAAGACAGATTCCGCAATCACAGATACAGCTGTGCTTGTACCGATCTCCATGGGAACTGTGTGACCATTTAACCAAACAGTAATTTTAACTGGTTCCGATTTGGATGTTGTTAAGCAACTCAGTTGTTCCAACCCACATGTATAGGGACTTTTCAGGATGTGCACTCTCTTGGGTATTGGCCTATGAGTTTTCTTACTCAACTCAGGCGATGTAGGACTCCTTTGCTGTCTTGTGCCCACAAAGGGCAGCACGGTGGCTCAGTGGTTAGCACTGCTGCCTCACAGTGCCAGGGACCCAGGTTCTATTCCAACCTCGGGGGACTGTCTGTGTGGAGTTTGCACTTTTTCCCTGTGTCTGTGTGGGTTTCCTCCAGGTGCTCCGGTTTCTTCCCACAGTCCAAAAATGTGTAGGGATTGGCCATGCTAAATTGTCCATAGTGCCCAGGGCTCTTTAGGTTAGGTAGGTTAGACATGGGGAAATCAGGGATAGGGAACTGGGTCTGGGTGGGATGCTCTTCGGAAGGACGATGTGTACCTGTTGGGCTGAATGGCCTGTTTCCACACTGTAGGGATTCTATGATTCTAAGATATACCAGCAGCAACTATAATGGCTTGCTGGCCCAGATCCTGAAGAACTTCTTAGTCACTTGGCAAAAGCTCAGCATTTTTGAGGGGTTCTGCTGGGGGCTGAGCTAGGGTCCCTCTCCTCAGGATATACCCTGCATGAGGCTCTGCGATTGCCTACACTCAAGTGGTGTTCCCTAAATTCAGTTGGACAGATAAGGCAGTCCACTTCCATTGGGATGCCCTGTAGCTTCCATGCTCCACTTGTTGTAGTTTCTAATGACAGAGCCACTTGTAGTGCCTGTTTGAAGTCCACTTCAGCTAGTAGGCACTTCCACATGGTTACGTTTATTAATCCTACATGGCAAGGGGTCTCTCAATATCTCATTCAGGGTTAACCCAAAATCACATGCCTCTGTTAGTCTCAACCTCATCAAAAATCTCGAAATGGATTCCTCCAGTTCTCTAACAACTGCATAAAACCAATATCATCTCAGAATTGGAGGAGGTTTGGAGTCGTAATATTCCTTAACCAATTCTGTCAACTCTTGGAAGGTTTTAGTGTCTGGTGCCTCTGGGAAAGTTAAGCCTGTTATAACAGAAAATGATGCAGTCAGAAAGATTACTCATTGCTTTTCATCTGCCCCAAAACGATTTGCCTGGAAAAAATATTGCATTCTTTCCATGATCTGGGTCCAGTCTTCGAGAGCAGGATCAAACAAGTCAAGCTTCCTAAATAAAGGCATGATGCCAGGAATGTTTATTCCATCTCCAAGATGACACTTTCAAGCCAATGTTCTTCAGGCACATACTATTTTTTTCCCATTGCCACTGAAATAACTGTTCAGAGACCAGTATCCCATCACCAAGTCACTCTTTATTTGCTTGTTCACAGTTCACTGGCTGTGGCCAGCCAGCTCAGAGTCAGTCCCCTGAATTGAGGAGATTCTAAATCTCCTTGTTTTTTTTTTTTTCTTTTTTTTTCAAGTTTTTTTACGGTACCCACATCAGTGTAAGGGCATCATTGCAACAGCTGGCGACATTGTGAACAGAAATTTATCCTTCTCCATCAATATTTCGGTGTTGTGTATGGCCACAACAGGCCTTCCTATAAATGTTTCACTGATTTATACAGTGTTAGTTATATCCTTTGCAAATTTCTCAATCCCAGAACCCAGGTGTGCGTGGCCTCAGGACGACAAAGGTTACACGTTAAGATCTGGCTTTTGATACCCTTGAGGTGACTGGAGATGAGGTCCCAAAGTCACTTGCAGATGAGGACAGTCTTCAGGTAGCTATTGTTGTAGTAAAGATGTAGTTCAGATGCCTTCATCATTCAGGAAGAGCACTCCAGCATTTGCCTGCATGAGAGAAGGGATCCTTTTTAAATTAACCTTGTTGTGACCACCAAGGAGAAATGTTGAATTGTTTTCAGCGGCAGCAGCCCGAGCCAGAGTGCTGACAGGAAGGTAAGGTTGTTATTTTATCCCTGTATAAAACCTCATCTCGTGCAGCAGCGGCCTTCTTGTTTTCAGCGGCGGGTGTGTGGATAGAATGCAAGCCAGGAAGGAACTGATATATTCAGGCATTGGCTAAACCCGAAACACTACATGTGTAGTGTCTCCCACCCATCCTCCTCCTATAACCAAAAAAAAAATAACCATGTGGCGGTTGGTAAGGCAAGGCTTTTTTTAATTCTTCTGGAAATCTAGAGTAGAGCGAATGGAAGCTAGGGCAGTTGCATGCTCCTCTTGCAGGATGTAGGAGGTAAGGGTCACTGCTGGTGTCCCCTCTGACTTCACCTGCGAGAAGTGCACCCAACTCCAGCTCCTCAAAAACCGCGTTAGGGAACTGGAGCTGGAGCTGGATGAACTCCGGATCATTCGGGAGGCTGAGGGGCTGATAAAGAGGAGTTATAAGGAGGTGGTCACACCCAAGGTACAGGAAAAAGGTAGCTGGGTGACTGTCAGGAAGGGAAAAGGGAATAGGCAAACAGTGCAGTGATCCCCTGTGGCCGTTCCCCTCAATAATAAGTATACCATTTTGGATACTGTTGGGGGGGATCGACCTACCAGGGGAAGGCCATAGCGGACAGGTCTCTGGCACAGAGCCTGGCCCTATGGCACAGTAGGGAAGGAGGGAGAATAGGAGAGCAATTGTAATGGGGGATTCAATAGTAAGAGGCACAGACAGGCGGTTCTGTGGACATGAACGAGATGAACGGATGGTATGTTGCCTCCCGGGTGCCAGGGTCTGTGACATCTTGGATCGTGTCTTCAAGATCCTTAAGGGGGAGGGTGAGCAGCCAGCAGTCATTGTACATATCGGTACCAATGACATAGGTGGAAAAAGGACTGAGAATGTGAAAAACGAGCACAAGGAGTTAGGTTGGAAGCTGAAGTCCAGGACAAACAGGGTAGTTATCTCTGGATTACTACCAGTGCCACGTGATAACGAGGTAAGAAATAGAGAAAGAGTGCAGCTAAACACATGGCCACAGGGCTGGTGTAGGAGGGAGGGCTTCCGTTATGTGGATAATTGGAGCACATTCTGGGGAAGGTGGGACCTGTACAGGAAGGACGGGTTGCACCTGAACCGGAAGGGCACAAATATCCTGGGAGGGAGGTTTGCTCGAGCTATACGGGATGGTTTAAACTAGATTGGTAGGGGGTGGGGAACTGGATTTGTAATTCAGCGGATGATGTATTCAGCCTTCCAACAGACACAACAGGGAATGAGGTTGTTAATAAAGAAATGCGGTCGATGGAGCATAATTGTGGACGCAGAGATGATTTGAGGTGTGTATACTTCAATGCTAGAAGTATCGGAAATAAGGCGGAGGAACTTAGAGCATGGATCAGTACTTGGAACTACGATGTTGTGGCCATTACAGAAACTTGGGTAACTCAGGGACAGGAATGGTTGTTGAAAGTTCTGGGATTTAGATGCTTTAAAAGAAATAGGGAGGGTGGAAAAAGAGGCGGGGGAGTGGCATTGCTAGTCAGGGCTAGTCTGGCAGCTACTGAAAGGCAGTTCAAGAATGATATGTCTACAGAGTCAGTTTGGATTGAGGTCCGGAACAAGAAAGGAGCAGTCACTTTGTTGGGGTTTTTTTACAGACCCCCTAATAGTTGCAGAGAAGTGGAGGAGTGGATTGGGAGGTAGATACTGGAAAGGTGCAGAAGTCACAGGGTTGTAGTCATGGGTGACTTCAACTTTCCAAATATTGATTGGAAACATTTTAGTTGTAATAGTTTAGATGGAGAGGATTTTGTCCAGTGCATTCAGGAAGGATTCCTGACATGGTATGTAGATAGACCAACACGAGGAGAGGCCACTTTGGATTTGGTGCTTGGCAATGAAGCAGGCCAAGTGTTAGATCTGTTGGTAGGAGAGCATTTTGGCAGTAGTGATCATAACTCTTGTTACTTTTACAATAGTCATGGAAAAGGATAGGTACATGCAGCAGGGTAAGGTTTATAATTGGGGGAAGGGTAATTATAACTCTGTTAGGCAAGAACTGGGTAACATAAAATGGAAACAGGTGCTGTCAGGGAAGACCACTATTGAAATGTGGAGATTGTTGAAGGAATGCATACTGCATGTGCTCAATATGTTTGGCCCTAGCAGGCAGGGAAGATGCGGTCGAGTAAGGGAGCCTTGGTTCTCAAGAGAGGTCGAATGACTGGTTAAGAGGAAGAAGGATGCTAATGTAAGGTTTAGGAAACAAGGAATGGAAAAGGCTCTAGAGGGATACAAGTTACCCAGGAAGGAGCTGAAGAAAGGGCTTAGGAGAGCTATAAGGGGGCATGAGAAAACCTTGGCAGATAGGATCAAGGAAAACTTCAAGGCTTTTTACACGTATGTGAGGAATAAGAGAATGACCAGAGAAAGGGTAGGGATGATCAAGGATTGTAAAGGGAATTTGTGCACGGAGCCTAAAGAGATAGGAGAGGTCCTTAATGAATACTTTTCTTCGGTATTCACAACTGAGAGGGACCTAGTTGTAGAGGAGCACAGTGTGAAACAGGTTGGTAGGCTAGAGGTGGTTGCTGTTAGTAAGGAAGATGCGCTAGGAATTTTGAGGAAGTTGAAGATAGATAAGTCCCCCGGGCCTGATGGGATTTATCCAAGGATTCTATGGGAAGTGAGGGAAGAGATCGCAGGGCCTGTGGCGATGATCTTTTTGTCCTCACTGTCCACAGGTTTAGTGCCGGAAGATTGGAGAGAGGCAAACGTTGTTCCCTTGTTCAAAAAAGGAAATAGGGATAACCCTGGAAATTACAGGCCAGTTAGTCTTATGTCAGTGGTGGGCAAATTATTGGAAAGGGCTCCGAGAGATAGGATTTATGATCACTTGGAAAGGCACAGTTTAATTCGTGATAGTCAGCATGGATTTGTGAGTGGTAGATCATGCCTCACAAATCTTTTTGAATTCTTTGAAGAGGTGACCAAACACATGGATGAAGGTAGAGCAGTGGATGTGGTATACATGGATTTAAGTAAGGCATTTGATAAGGTTCCCCATGGTAGGCTCATGCAGAAGGTAAGGAGGTATTGGATAAGGGGAAATGTGGCGGATTGGATTCAGAATTGGCTGACCCTTGGCTGACATTGATAGGATGCAGAGCTGGGCTGAGAAGTGGCAGATGGAGTTTAATCCTGAAAAGTGTGAGGTGATTCATTTTGGAAGGAAAAACTTGAATGCAGAATACAGGGTTAACGAAAAGATTCTTGGCAGTGTGGAGGAGCAGAGGGATCTTGGGGTTCATGTCCACAGTTCCCTGAAAGCTGCCACCCAGGTGGATAGAGTTGTTAAGAAGGTATGTTAGCTTTCATTAATAGAGGGATTGAGTTCAAGAGCCGTGAAGTTATGCTCCAGCTATACAAAAGCCTGGTTCGGCTACATCTGGAGAATTGTGTCCAGTTCTGGTCGCCTCATTTACAGGAAGGATGTGGAAGTGTTGGAAAAGGTGCAGAGGAGATTTACCAGGATGTTGCCTAGAATGGAGGGAAGGTCTTACGAGGAAAGGTTGAGAGAGCTGGGGCTTTTCTCTTTAGAACGACAAAGGATGAGAGGTGACTTGATAGAGGTGTACAAAATGATCAAAGGTATAGATAGAGTAGACAGCCAGAGACTTTTTCCCTAGAGTGGAGGTAGCTATTACGAGGGGGCATAGTTTTAAAGTGAGTGGAGGTAGATATAGGGGAGAAGTCAGAAGTAGGTTCTTTACTCAGAGAGTGATAGGGGCGTGGAATGCATTGCCAGAGAGGGTAGTGGAGTCGCCTTCATTCAGGGCATTTAAGCAGCCACTAGATAGGCATATGATGATAGTATAAGGTAGGGGTGGAGGTTAGGGTAAAAGTTCGGCACAACATCGTGGGCCGAAGGCACCTGTACTGTGCTATACTGTTCTATGTTCTATGTTCTAAGAAAGAGGGCCAGTTCATCCACCCTTGCCTAGGAGCCTAAAAAGTTTGGGATCTCATAACAAATTGGTCCTGGGAATCAATTGTAACACTGGTGTGGTTTTGTACCTTAAGAAATGAATAGATTCCATAAATCTTCAGTGCCAAGTGCTATTTTCTATTGGTAGAATTTATTTGCTTTGCTTCTAAGCCACAATTTCACTTGCCATGTAAAAGCTTTTCTCTAGAATTAGCTCTTTTTTACTGTAATCAATCTAACAATGACACATCAGTGATGCCTAAGACAATCTGCTCTCTCATGAGTTGTGATTTTAAGTCATCAAAGTTGCAATTTCTCCGCTGGTGTTTAGAGATCCTTAATTAAATAATCAATGGATTCACCTGGACACTGCACTGTTTTGTTAAATCATGCCATTTCAAGAATTATATTATTTCTGAAATTGAAATAATTGTCAAAGATTTTCAGTATCTCTTTGAATTTGTCTGATGTTCACTTATCCCTTGGTGATCAGCAACAGTATCCACTATATTTCCGATAATATACAGGAATGTTATTTACTTGTCTAGCTTCTGCTTTACTATGCAACGTGAAGCTGTTCTACACCTGAAAAATTGTTTTGTCCAGGATGGCCAAGTTTTTATTCTATTTGGCCTATCTTTGAAATTAAATTTTCCTGAAAATATTATTTCTGATGCCAAAGCTTCCTAATGTGATTAGGTGTTTTATCATCTTTATAGATTTTTATTCTACAGCTTTTGCAGTTCTCAGGTGCCTTACCAGTGAACTAGAACATTTTTCCTGTGATTTATGACTGTAATAGAGATTTTCTCACCCTTTCTGGCTTTAATAAAGGTCTTTCCCTGCTTCAGAGCTCTGCTATGACACCCACTATATTCTCTTTGTCTTCTGTAAACACTACTTATTAGACTAAAATGATGTACTTCTTTAAAATACACACTTATCTACTTTAAGTGGCTTATAGGACCCCTACAGCGCAAATAGAGGCCTTTCAACCCATCAAGTCCTCACCCACCCTCTGAAGAGCATCCAACCCAGATCCACATCCCCCAAGCCCCACATTTACCATGGCTAATTCACCTAATGTATACAAACCTGGACACCACAGATAATTTAGCAGGGCCAAACCACCTAACCTGCACATTTTTGGACTGTGGGAGCACCCGAAAGAAACCCAGACAGGCAGAGTGACAACGTGCACCCACACAGACAGTCACCCAAGGTTAGAATCAAACCCAGGTCCCTGGCAATGTAAGGCAGCAGTGCTAACCACCAAGCCATTGTGAGATAATAGGAACTGCTGATGCTGGAGTCTGAGATAACAAGGTGTAGAGCTGGATGAACACAGCAGGCCAGGTAGCATCAGAGGAGCAGGAAAGCTGATGTTTTGGGTCTGGACCTTTCTTCAGAAATGGGGGAGGGGAAGGGGGCTCTGAAATAAATAGAGAGAGGGAGAGGCGATGATAGAAGGTTGATAGAGGAGCAGATAGGTGGAGAGAAGATGGACAGGTCAAGGGGGCGGGGATGAAGCCAGTAAAGGTGAGTGTAGGTAGGGAGTTGGGATGGGGGTTGGTCAGTGAGGATGGAGGGGCGGGTAGGTGGGACGGAAGACGGACAGGTCATGGAGGTGGGGATGAGGCTAGTAGGTAGGAAGTGGGGTGGAGGTTGGTCAGTGATGTGGGAGGAACGGATAGATGGGAGAAAAGACAGACAGGTCAAGGAGGCGGGGACAAGATGGGTTGGTCTTGGGATGAGGTCGGGGATGGGGAGATTTTGAAGCCTGTAAAGTCCACATTGAGATCATTGGGCTGCAGGGTTAATGTGGACTTTTCCCCTCCCCCATTTCTGAAGAAGAGTCCAGACCCGAAACATCAGCTTTCCTGCTCCTCTGATGCTGCCTGGCCTGCTGAGTTCATCCAGCTCTACACCTTGTTATCACTAAGTCATTGTGCTGTCTATGGTTTGGTTAGTGATTTCCCCAGCAGCCTGCTCCCAAAATATACAGGTTTTCTTTTGTGGCCCTCTTAATTTTTCTAATTTTCAGCCCTACCTCATGATATCCAAAGACTATGGCAAAGACCCCTGACGCTACTTGCTGCAAATTGTTTCTAAAATTTCTGCATAGATTCTTGTTTGGCAAGGAAATCAAGGGCTTTTTTAAAATTCATTCATGGGATGAGGGCATCACAGGCTAGGCCAGCATTTATTACCCATCCCTAATTGTGCAGAGGGCAGTCATGAGTCAACCACATTGCTGTGGATCTGGAGTAACATGTTGGTAAGGATGGCATTTTCCTTCCCTAAAGGACATTAGTGAACCGAGTGGGTTTTTCCCAACAATTAGCAATTGATTCATGGTCGTCATTAGACTCTTAATTCCAGATATTTATTGAATTCAAATTCCACCAGCTGCCGCGGTGGGATTCAAACTCAGGTCTCCACAATATTACCCGGGTCTCTGGATTAAGAGTCTAGCGATAATGCCGCTGTTATGAGGGGGTTAGATTGAAATGTTGAATTCGAAACATGAGCAGGTCAGCTATGATCTTATTGAATGAGAGAGCTAGCTCAAGGAGCCAAATGGTCTACTTCTGCGCCTATTTTATTTTGCCATGTATTTGTAACATGTCAATAACAATATTTAATCCTTTAATGCTTTGATTATTCATTATTTCATAACCATCTTTTTGTTTTGTGATTCTGTTGTTATTATCTGTATTTTTAAATAAATTATAGAAACATCTTAGAGTTCACTACAAATGGTTATTCCTGGAATGGAAACGAGAAAATCCAGCAGAAGTCTCACTTATCACTATACAATTTCCTTATTCAAACTTATGTAATGCAAAACTGATGTTCAGGAAAAGCTAGTCCATCAAGCCTGTTTCATTATCATGCCTAAGCATAATAATTAGACATTTACCTCCCGGAAACCATATAAATTTCCTCTGAGAGGCAAAAAAAATCAGAAAGATAAATCCCAGATTAAAATGAAGGAAAAGATTAATTGATTGTTCAAGCTATCCACATCTCATCACTTCATGGTAGATGGAGGATTTAGATTTAGATTATTTTATTTGTCACATGTACTAAGTATAGAAATACATAAGTACTGAGAAAAGTGCATAAAGTCACCATTCACTGGCATCCACTTGGTTACAAAAACTAGAACTAAAAGATTTAACAGAGCCAAAAGGTAAACAAGAAAAAAAAATTCCAGGTCTCAGAGACCTAAGTTCTATCTCCACAATGGTGCAAGTGCCGCTCCAATTGCTAGACTGCTGTCGCCACCTCACTGGTCCACTCTCGCCACCGACCACTGCTGCCTCACCACCCCACTCTTGCCACTGCTGCCTCACCGCCCCACTGTCGCCACTGCTGCCTCACTGCCCCACCCTTGCCACTGCTGCCTCACTGGACTGTTCTCAGTGCTGATGTCGCTCCGGCCCATGCCCGATCTGCTGTCACTGCAGGACACGGCCTGTGCGTTCAGCTCCCACCATGTGGTTCTCGGTTGCTACCTGGCTCCTTCTCGACTCCTTAGGTAGGTAGTTAAAAGGGTGAGGGGTAGGGGGAGGGATAGAATTACTACTGAGAGGAGAGAGAAGAAGAAAGAAAAAAGAAAGGAAAAGGAAAGGGAACTGGCAAGCAGAGTGGAGCTCAGATTGGAGCAACTTACCCTGCCACCATCTTTGATGATAAGACACTTTTACTCTCTCCATACATGGTTTTATAAATATTTTGAACAAAGGTCATCTTCACCATGTATTCAAGTATTTAGTGGTGTTAAATTCTCTTCAACCATTTTGTAAAATTAACCTACTCAGAACCAAAGTAGATTATCTACAGCAAAATGTGCATATATATGTTTAGATTTTGTAAGGTTGGTCATCCATTGTAATTTTACAGGCTCGTGGCGAAAACAATTCTCCTTTGATGGATGATGTTTTGTTCGATTATATTTTGATTCCATTTGTTTTGATATTTTCATACAGGTGTTGTTGTAAAGTTTCAAAATTACTGCTTTTGAATTTAAAGGTTTGAATTGTGCCTTCTTTACCTATTTCCAGTAATGATCTAAATAAGCACATTGGCCCAGTCTGGCAGCTGAAATGGACGGAACAGGACAGAAATTCCAAAGGGGATGAAAAGGAAGGAACCTTGATCTCCATAGCTGCAGATGGCAGAGTTGCCAGATGGACTCTTGCGAAAGGACTGGAATCATCAGGCAGGTTTAACATTCAATTCTATGTTGTCAGTGGCAGCTAGAGACAATTTTTTAAAATTTTGGCAAAGATCTGTAGTTCGGGTTGTGGGTGAGGTTGTTGACTTGCTCGCCGAGCTGGCTTGTTTTTGCTCAGACGTTTCATCACCATGCTAGGTGACATCATCAGTGGAGCGTCCGATGAAGTGAAGTTATTCTACTCCACTTGGAATTTATACTGTCTGGTCTGTTATGGTGAGTAGTATCATTTCCGGTTTTGATCTGTATGGGTTTATTTATGGGGTCCAGTTAAATATGTTTGTTGATTGAAGTACGGGTGGAGAACTATGCCTGTAGGAATTCCTGCTTCATTGCTTCATCGGAAGCTCCACTGATGATGTCACATTGTATGGTGACCAAATGTCTGACCAAAAACAAGCCAGCTCAGCAAGCAAGTCAAAAACCTCAGCTGTTTAATTTGCTATATTTAAGCTACCAAAAGATTACATCTGAATGATAGCGTGGTGATTTAGTTAAACACTGACCTTTAAGATTCAGATCTCTATTCCTGAAGATATAGATTTAGTTATATAGAGATTATTATAGATATATAGCAAGCACCATTTTCTGCTCCTATGAGTGGCTTAGGCAATGGTGAGATAGTTCAGAAAATAGTAGCAAAATGAAAAATTGTTAAAATCTCAACATTGAGAAAATATATTCAGATTTTCTGATATTCAGATACAGATTTTAAACCTAAGGTTTAAACAAGCATGTCAATTCTTGCTAATAAGCGTTGCCTAGCCTATTTCCTTGCACTTGCATCTAATTATTACCCATCCCTATTGCCTCATTTCTATGCAGCTCATAATTCTCCTCTCCTTCTGCCAGAAACTGGGCATCACCAATTTCTGACATAAAAGTCAGAGTAATTACTAGGCAGCATCATCTTGCCACTTGCTTCATCCAACTCTTTCTCCACCACCACGTCCCTGAACACTCCAGGAACACCATCGTCTTCCCCTCTTTAACAATGCAAGTCAGCATCGGTAAACAACCACATCATCATGCCTTTTCAAAATTTTCTTGTGGACTGTGGGCATCATTCATTGGCCAGTATTTATTGCCCAAGCAGTTGCCATTGAGAAGGTGGTGATGAGCTGCTTTCTTGAACTGGTGCAGTCATGTGCTGTAGGTAGACCCACAACACCATTGTGGAGAGAATTTAAGGATTTTTACTCACTGACAATGATTGAACAGCAATATATTTTGAAGTCAAAATGGTGAGTGGCCTGCTTTCAGATCAACTAACACAGCGCTGCAGCCTTCACGATCTCACTTTGGGTCTCAGGAACACTCATGCTTTGTATCTAATGATTTTTAGCTTTGTTTCTTACCACTTACTTACTTTGTGCTTACTTGAAGGCTGTCAGCCTCTGTTGCATGCAATTTTTTAATACATAGCCTGTTACTTATCTGTGACAATCCTGTCGACCTCTGTTGCTTACATAGTTTTTTTAGCGCACATAGTGGGGCAGGCAACTTATCAGTTTGGAGCACTGAACAATCAAGGGAGTAGACTGTCACTTTGTTACACCTACAGCATGTGCCATCAGTTTACATCGCCTACAGCCTGCATATGCTTCAACCAAATGTTCATGAATGAAAGTCAAAGGAGACTGGCCTTTAGTGTGTTCAAGGTGACTATGGGCTGTTAAATGGTGTCACCCCACTTGGTCAAGGGGCTAATCTGATTCCAGTCCAGAGAGTTTGCCATGGACAGCAAGGCGCTTGGTCCCACAAGAGTCCGAGATCTGTGTTTTAGCGTTCCTGGGATTGGGCCATGGTCAGTCCTGTGGGTCAAGTGCAATCAATCTGGGGTTTACAGGTGAGTCAGTCATGGTGCTGTGGAAACATCAGTATTGGGGTTAGGCCATTCGCAGTCAGGTCTATCTGCACAAGTCAGTTCTTTGGGGCTTTGGACCATGGTTAGTTCTAGAGATTTGTGTATTTGTCAGGGGGCTTACCACGGGACAGGAGCCCTGGGGAATAGCCCTGTCTATGGATGTGCTGCATTGGATTGGATCACTGAGTAAAAGATTCCAGTGAAAATGGTTGGCATAGAAGGAGGATTGACTGACTAACAGAAGGTAGAGAGTAAGGATAAAAGGGTCATTTTCAGGAATGGCAGCAGGTGACTAGTGGAGTTTTATAGGGGTCAGTTTCGTGACCACAACTATTCACATTATACATTAAGATTCAGGACAAAAGAACTGAGGGAATCATTGATAAGTTTGCAGATGACACAGAGATAGGTGAAGAATCAGGTGGAAGCAGGGAAGGCTGCACAAGGACTTAGACAGCATAGGAAAGTGAGCAAAAAATGGCAGATTAAATACAATGTGGGAAAGTGTGAAGTTATGCACTTTGGTAGGAAGAATAGAGGCATAGACTATTTTCTAAATGGGAAAAGGCTTCAGAAATCTGTATGTTCATTTTGTCGGGGAGGATGTTCCCGATGGTGGGTGTGTCCAGACCAGGGGTCACAGTATGAGGATTCGTGGTAGACAGAAATGAAGAGACATTTCTTCACCCAAAGCGTGGTGAGCCTGTGGAATTCATTACCACAAGAAGTAGTTGATGCCAAAACATTGCATGTATTCGAGAGGTGAGTTGAAAGTACTTGGGGCGAATGGGATCAAAGTTTATGGAGAGAAAGCAGGATTAGGCTATTGAGTTGGACGATCAGCCATGATTGTGAAGAATGGCGGAGCAGACTTGAAGGGCCGAATGCCCTCCTCCTGCTCCTATCTCCCATGCTTCTATGTTTCTGTGTCAAAGTAATTAATTGCTGAGACCACATGAACATTTGAAACAGGGGCAAAAGTAGTCCATTTAGCTCCTTGAGCCTCTCTATAACTCAATAAGATCATGGCTGATGTATTTGTGATTAAAATTTCAAAATCTGAATTCTATTGTTTATTTTCTTACCCTTGAATCTTCCATGCATTATAAAAATTTACCTCTAATCTTTTACTGATAATGATCTATTAAGTCAGTTCTTAATATATGCCTGGCTTGTTCAGTACTTTAATAATTGATATCATAATAGATGGCAGTTAAATGGTTGCTTTACCTGGATGGTGTCAAGTTTTTGTGTATTGTTGAAGCTTTACTAACCCAAGTAAGTGGCAGACATTCCTTTAAATACTCTTACTCTGTTCCTTGCAGCTGTTGGAAAGGGATCATGTTATCAGGAGGTGAATTATTCATCACAAAATACCTGTTCATGTAGCCATAGCATTTGTGTGGCCAGCCCAGTTAAGTCTCCGCTGAATGATGGCCCCCAGGATGTCAATCATAAGTATCCAGTTGTGGTAATACCATGGAATTTCAAGGGAAGGGAGACTTTCTTAACATTAGACATCTGTGTGAAGGACTTTCTAGCATTAATGAGGCTTGGTGTGACTGTGTACAGTAACTAGGTTGAAACCCATAGTCTATCTTATTAGAGTTTCCTTGTGGCAGTTTAATTCAACCGAATGGCTTGTTCGGCTATTTCAGTGGGCAGTTAGGAGTTAGTTGCACTGTTGAGGATGTAAATTTACATATAGTCCAGACCAAGGAAAGATGCCAGATTTCCTTCTCCAAAGGACATGAATTCTGAAGAGATCAGTTGGGATTTTACAACAATTTGATATTTTCATGGGCGCCAGTACTGGCACTGGCTGTTTCTTGCCAATTTAAATTTAAGTTAAATTGAATTGAACTCGATTTAATTTAACTTAAATTTCCCAACTGCAATGCTGAGATTTGGACTCACGTCTCCAGAACAATAATCCAGGCCTCTCAATTGCAAATCCAGTAATATAATCATATACTATCCTTTACTGATAATTTAATATTTTTTCATACAGATTTAATGAGGATAAAACGAACAGGAATGCAGACATCAAAGAAAGTGGCTACTGATAAAGAAAAGAAAAGTGAGGCCTCTATTTCTCGCCACGCAGCAGGAATGTGTTTCTCCTTCCACCCAAGGGTATGTTCAATGAAATCTATATATGTGTTTCCACTTGCATTGAAGTATTAATTCTGATTGCTCAGAGAGTTGTATTAGTTGTTGCTCAATAAATTACAATCTTTCAGTTTTCTACCTCCTATGTTCTTCCAATATACCATCATGAAAGCCCCTCTTCGGGTTCCTCATTACTGTTTATTACATCCTGCTGCAGTTTGAGTGTAGATATAGGGTGAGGAGAGGAAAAAAGTCTGTTGATTCTTTTCAAATTGCAATGGCCAGACTTCATTAAATATCAAGTGTACGGGTGGATAGCCCCTTGGCTGATGAGGTACAAATGCCAGTATCTGTAGCACTGTACCCTTGCGCTGTTCAGTGCCTTCAGAGTGGAGTCGAAGTCTGTGAACAGTAGAACATAGGAAAATACAATAAATATGCATTTATTTTATTTGATTAATTACCCAGTTTCTGTTTGTGTCTGAATAGGTTGATTAAAAAATTGTGACATGTCTGGGGCAGGTGGGATGTAACCTGGACCTTCTGGTCCAGAGGTAGGCATGCTACCATTGTGCATCAGAGTCCTTGTTTACTATTTGTATTGTGCATGCCTAATTTCTTCTTACCAAGGGACACTTAAAAACTTTGTGTATTTCAAAGCTGTCAATTTTTCAGGTTTTTACAGAAAACTGACAAATTGAGCAAATGGGAGAAGATCTTTCCTGCCCCCTTTCCACCCAGTAAGATTCAAGTAGGAGCAAACACTTAATACACTTGCTAGGCCCAATCAACATGGACTGCTTCATTGTGGTACAATAAAAATGAAATAAATAATTATATGTTCTATTTTCTGGCATGATGTAGCAATAGTAGCTACATGCAACCCTGACAAGCCGTGCCACAAAAGACTCAGAAATAGTTTAGTTTTAGATGCCCAATTTCATTACAACAGTTGATTGGAGGCCAATGGGCAAATGAGAAATTTCCAATGTCAAAAAACTTGATGACATTTAATCTTCAACTGATACTGTGCTGGGGCTCTCCAGCAAGTTTCTCTTCTCCATTTCAGGCAGGTACCTCAGCTGAATTGCGAATGTAGAGAAAGGCCAATGGTATCACCCTATCACCATTCAAAGTGATTTCTTTTTCCCCAGTTTTACGTTCCCTCCAGCCAATAACACCTCCACTCTGTCCAATGCTATGTGCTCTCTGACAAATGTTATCTTCCCTTCACATAATGTTCTTCCGCACCTTGGCCAACAGTCACCCATACTTTGGTGACATGGTGCAATGGAACCAATCTCCCTGTCAATATCGGCAAAGCTGAAGAACTGATATTGACTTCAGAAAAAAAAGAGGAGAACATGCCCCGATCTACATCAATGGAACTGAGGTTGAGAGGGTGGAGAGTGTCAAGTTCCTCAGAGTGACGATAACCGACAGCCTGTCCTGTACTCCCCATGTAGATGTGACAGTCAAGAAGGCACAACAATGCTCCTTCTTCCTCAGGTGGCTCAGGAAATTTGGCACGTCCATAAGGACCCTTATCAACTTTTACAGATACACCATTGAAAGCATTCTGTCTGGGTGCAAAATGGCCTGGTATGACAACTGCTCTGCCCAGAACCGTAAGAAACTACAGAAGGTGGTGTGCACAGCCCAGACCATCATGGAAGCCAACCTTCCATCCGTGGACTCCATTTACATGGCTCGCTGCTGCGGAAAGCCGCCAACATCTTCAAAGACCCATCACATCCTGGTGATGACCTCTTACAACATTCTGTCAGGCAGAAGATACGGAAGCCTGAACACATGCACGAGCAGGTTCAGGAACAGCTTCTTCCTGACTGTTGTTAGACTGACAAATGGACTCTCTAGTCTCAAGTAATGCTGATCTTGCTGATGATCTCGCCTAGCACACGCCCTGTGCAATGTAACCTGTATGCCTCTGTCTAAGTCTTTTTGATCTCTACATCCTTGCTTACTGTACTGCTCGTAAACAAAGCTTTTCACTGTACTTTGGTACACATGACAATAAATCAATCAATCAATCAATAATTTCTCACCTCCTGATGTGAACTCTGATTTTCTCTCCTTTCTCATCTTCCAGAAAGCGAGACTCTGTGACACCAACAATATTTTTGTTACTCTCTATTTTCCATCACCTAACACCAGCAAATGATTTTTCATATCAGCAATAGGATTGTGCTGAGCATTATCATGTCATTTTTCACAGGTATTATTCCATTCAGGCCTGACCATTTCAAAGTTGTATGTTGATCTATGATATCTCACACTATTTGGAAGGGGAAATTAGATGGATGAATTTTGTCTATGCTGTCCCTGGCACTGCTTTACATGGAAGGCAGCAGCAGCAAAAGAAGTATTGGGTCTAGTGAACAAAAACTAAGAGATACTCCTCACTGTTCTCATGAAAGAGCCAGCAGTTTTGTTCTCATGAAATTGCTCACAGTCAGCCAGAATAAGTTACACTTCTAAAAGATCTTTAATGTAAAAGACTTCCCAAAATGTAAACGTAATATTTTCAAATTTACTGATGACACAAAACAAGATGTGAATGGAAATTGCAAAGCAGTTGCAAGGAGGCTTCAAACTGGTCTTGGACATATTAATTGAATGGGTAAGAATATGGTAGATGGAATATGGTCTGAATGAATGTGAGTTTATCCACTTTGGATTTTAAAAAAAGCAGAATATTTCTTAAATGGTGAGAGGTTGGGAATTGTTGATTCAAAGGGACCTCAGTGTTCTTGCCCTTAAGTCACTAAAAGTTAGTGTGCCGGTGCAGCAAGCAACTAGGAAGATAAATTGTGTTGGCATTCAGCGAAAGGGGATTTGAATACTGCTGTAAAAATGTTTAGACCCTTGCTGAGATTGGAGTATTGTGTACAGTTTTGATTTCCATACCTAAGGAAGGACACGGTTACCAACCTCAAAGTGCAACAGTTTCACTGGACTAATCCCTGGGTAGTCTGATTGTCTTATGAGGAGAGGTTAAGAAAACTGGGCTTGCAAACTGGAGTCAGGATATCTGCACCTCACTGTGAATGTTGGGAGAGCACCTAATGATAGGCAAAGAAAAAAGAAGACATTCTGAGGACATATGGATGGCACAGTTTTGTTTTATTTGTATGTAGGATGTGGGGCTTGCTGACTAGATCAGCATTAATTGCTCTGGAGTAGGTGTCAGTCAGCTGACTTCTGGATCTGCTGCTGAAGAGGAGGCAATGGCCTAGTGGTATTATGGCTGGACTATTAATCCATAACTCAGCCAATGTTCTGGGGACCTGGGTTCAAACCCTGCCATGGCAGATGGTGGAATTTGAACTCAAAAAGAATCTGGAATTAAGGGTCTAATGACATCCATGAAACCATTGTAGATTGTCAGAAAAACCCATCTGATTCACTAATGTCCTTTAGGGAAAGAATCTGTAATCCCTACATGTGTGAGGCCTACACATGATTCAAGACCCACAGCAATGTGACTGACACTTAACTGCCCTCTGGGAAATCAGGGAAGCGCAATAAATTCTGGTTCTGATCCTTCTGGCACTCTATAAGTATATCTTTCTAACCTGAAAAAGACCAATTATTCCCAACCCTCTGTCTTCTATGTGTTAACCCATTCTTAATCTGTGGTGAGTACGATGCCCCGATACTGTGAGCTTCTATCTTGTGCCTTTTATACCTTGTATCTTGTACATGGCCACATATCAAATGCCTTCTGGAAACCCAAATGCTACTGGTTCCCCTTCATAAATTCTGCTTGTTAGATCCTCAAAGAATTGCATCATATTTGTCAAGGGTGATTTCCCTTTTGCAAAACAATGTTTACTCTTTTTTATTGTGTTAAGCTTTTCTAAATATTCTGCAATAAATGCTGGCTTAGCCAGAGACACCCACAGCCTGTGAGTGAATTTTAAAAAAACGTTCATGGGATGTAAGGACACCAATAGTGATGTTAGGAAGGGAGTTCAAGGATTTTGACCCAGCAACAGTTAAGGTATGGCAACATGCTATCAAGTCAGATGGTGTGTCGATTGGAGGGGAATTTTCAGATGTATCTGCTACCCTTGTCTTAATCACAATCAAAATGATCACTAGATGACCCTGTTGGCAGAGGTTCAGCACAGAGCACAGCAGGAAACATTTTAAGCAGGGATTGATTCAGTTCCCATTACTGCAAAGGTGGACAAAAACTCTTATTGAAGAGATATGTTGGAGGAGGATATGGTGGACACTGGAACTCAATCTGTTTGGGTAAGGAATATTCAGGGAAAATTCACAGAAACCTATCTGTTTTGCATGTGTAAAGAAAGCTGTCAATAAGTGTGCTGCCTCCTACAATCATTCCGACAAAATATCAGCATTGTTACAGCACTGAAGGAGATTGGTGAGCTTACTATGAATTTGTCATCTCTCCACAGGAACAATTTACAAAGTGCCACTAGCCCACATCTCCTGAAAACCCTGTGCGTCCTTCCTTTTCGATGAAAATCCAAATCTCTCTTGAATGCCTTGATTGATCTGCCTATACCACACTCTGAGGCAAAGTATTGCAAATCCTAACCACACACTGAGTGAAAGCATTTTTCCTCATGTTGCCATTGCTTTTTTTTTCGCCTGGTACCTTAAGCCTAATCCTTTTCATTCTTGATGTAATACCAATGGAAACATTTTATCCCTATTGACTCTGTCCAGACCTCTCATGATTCCAAATAGCATTGTCAGATCTCTTCCCTACCTTATCTTGTTCAACGTAAACTTGTCCAATCTATTTATGTAACTGAATTTTGTTATGCCTGGGACCATTCCTGTGAATCATTTCTGCACTCTCTAATACTTGTACATCTTTACTAAAGTATAGTGCCCAGAAATGGACACAATGATCCATTGAGTTGAATCAGTGTTTTATACAACTTTTAAGATAATTTCCTTGCTCCTAGACACCATGCCTATATTAATAAAATCTAAGTTACTGTGTGCTGTATTAACTAATCTTTCAATCTGTCCAATAACTCAATGATTTATGCATACATACACGCAGATGATGCTCCTGCATCACCTTTTGAATTGTACCCCTTGTTTTATACTGACTCTCTGCAGTCTTCATACCAAAATGATTCGCTTCACACATCTCTGCATTAAATTCTATCTGCCACTTCCGCTTCCATTATACCATCCTGTCTATCACCTTCTGAAGTTCTACACTATTCTCCTCACAGATCATAAGGCTTTCAAGTTTCATAGTGTTCTAAAAAGTAATGGTCCTGATAGAGTTAAAATTGAAGATAGAATTATGATCCACCTAATCTGAAGATGTCATGGCTTGTGTGATGATGAGGCACAACATCTCAGGATTTTGAGGAGTGCAGACCTATATCCAAAGGTGTCATCATAGCCTTTGTAAAAATATCCACTGAGCTAATGCAACTTGTACTTGATTGTTATATGCAATAAAAAACATAGTTTAAAATAGAAGTCTCTTCCAAATAAGTCTTGATAGTGTTTGATCCGATACAACTACAAACTAATTCGGCCCTTAGACTTGGTCAGAGTAAGGGGATTGGTCACAGCACACTGCTCCCCAAGATCTTGAAACTGTGTTTTTCAATTTGATTGTTCGAAAATTAACTTCTGAACTTTACTATTGGGATTCATTCTGATGTCCGATGTCCTTTTTCGTCTGATGTCGCTATTGCACTTACTACTTCTTTCACTATCATAAGTACACTTTTCTCCTGACTATCATCCTTATCATATTTTTGCAACATGTTAATTCTTTTTTTAATTCATTTTGTGCGATATGCATGTTGCTGGCTGGCCAGTATTTATTGTCCAGCCCTAGTTGAATGTGGTCATGAGTTGCCCTCTTGAACCACTGCAGTCCACCTGCTGTGGGTTGACCCACAATGCCATTAGGGAGGAAATTCCACGGTTTTGACCCAGGAACAGTGAAGGAACAGCAACATTTTTCCAGGTCAGGATGGTGAGTGGCTTGAAGGGGAACTTGGAGGTGGTGTGTTCCCAGAAATCTGTCGCCCTTGTCCTTTGAGTGTTCGTAGGTTTAGAAAGTGCTGTCTGAGAATCTTTGGTGAATTTCTGCAGTGCATCTTGTAGGTAGTACACACTGCTGCTACTGAGTGTTGGTGGTGGAGGGAGTGGATGCTCGTGGATGTAGTGCCAATCAAGTGGGCTGCTTTGTCTCGGATGGTGTCAATATCTTGAGTATCATTGGAGCTGTACTCATCCAGGCAAGTGGGGAGTTTTCTATCACACTCCTGATTTGTGCCTTGTAATGGTGGACAGGTTTTCACGAATTAGGAGGTGTGTTACTCGCCGCAGTATTCCCAGCCTCTGACCTGCTCTTGTAGCCACTGTGTTCATGTGGTGAGTACAGTTGAGTTTCTGGTCAACGATAACTACAGAATGTTGACAGTGAGAGATTCAATAATGGTAACACCATTGAATGTCAAGGGGCAGTGGCTAGCTTGTCTCTAATTGGTGATGGTTGTAGCCTGGCATTTGTGTGGCAAGAATGTGAGTTACCACTTGTTAGCCTAAGCCTGAGTATTGTCCAGATCTTGTTGCATTTGAAATAGACTGCTTCCATATCTGAGGAGTCATGAATGGTGCTGAATATCAATCAATCACCGGCAAACATCCCCATTTCTGACCTTATGATGAAGGGAAGGTCATTAATGAAGATGAAGAAGATGGTTGGGCCTAGGACACTACCCTGAAGAACTTCTGCAGATATGCCCTGGAGCTGAGATGATTGACCTCCAACAACCACAACCATCTTCCTATATGTCAGGTATGGCTTTAACCACCAGAGAGTTTGCCCCCAGATTCCCATTGATTCCAGTTTTGCCAGGGCTCCTTAATGCTACACTCGGTCAAATTCAGCCTTGATGTCAAGGACTGTCACTCTCACTTCACCTCTAGAATTCAGCTCTTTTGTATATGTTTGAATCAAGGCTGTAAAGAGGTCAGAAGCTGAGTGCTCCCTGTGGAGCCCAAACTGGGCATCATTGAGCAGGTTATTGCTGAGCAGATGCCACTTGATACTATTGTTGAATACACTTTCTGTCACTTTATTGATGATCGAGAGTGGACTGGTGAGACGGTAATTGGCTGGTTGGAGTTGTCCTGCTTTTTATGTACAGGGCATACTTGGGCAATTTTCCACATTGTTACTCAGATGCCAGTGCAGCAACTTGTACTGGAATGGCTTGGCTAGGGAAACAGCAGGTTTGGACCACAAGTATTCATGCTATTGCCGGAATATAGTCAGGGCCCATAGCGTTTTCAGTATCTAGTGTCTCCAACCATTTCTTGATATCACGTGCAGCGAATCAAATTGGCTGAAGACTGGTATCTGTAACGCTGGAGACCACTGGAGAAGGCCAAGATGGATCATCCGTTTGGCACTTCTGGCTGAAGATTGCTGAAAAAGCTTCAGCCTTATCTTTTGCACTGATGTGCTGGGCTCTTTCAGCATTGAGGATGGAAATATTTGTGTAGCCTCTTCCTCCAGTGAATTGTTTAATCATCCACCACCATTCACAGATGGAAGTGGCAGGACTGCAGAGCTTAGATCTGATCCATTGGTTGTGGGATCACTTAGCTCTGTCTCTCACTTGCTGCTTATGCCATTTAGCATGCGGGTAGTCCCATTTGGTGGCTTCACCAGGTTGACACCTCATCTTCAGGTATGCCTGGTGCTGCTCCTAGCATGCCCTCCTGCATTCTCCATTGAACCTGTGTTGGCTCCCTGTCTTGATGGTAATCATTGAGTGGGGGATATGCCAGGCCATGAGGTTACAGATTGTGCTGGATTACAATTCTGCTGCTGTTGATGGCCCAAAGCACCTCATGGATGCTCAGCCTTGAGTTGCTAGATCTGATCAAAGTTAGTCCCATTTAGCACAGTGATCGTGCCACACAACATGAAAGAGGTTATTCTCAATGTGATGGTAGGACTTTGTCTCCACAAGGACTGTGCGGTGGTCACTGTTACCAATACTGTCATGGACAGATGCATCTACAGCCAGCAGATTGGTAAGGATGACGTAATTTATGTTTTTTCCTCTTGTTGGTTCCCTCACTACCTGCTGCAGACCCAGTCTAGCAGCTATGTCCTTCAGCACCTGACCAGTTCAATCAGTAGTACTGCTGCCGAGCCACTCTTGGTGATAGACATTGAAATGCCCCACCCAGAGTACATTTTGTGCCCTTGCCATCCTCAGTGCTTCCTCCAAGTGTTGTTCAACATGGAGGAGTATTGATTCATCAGCTGAGGGAGAACAGTACATGGTAATCAGCAGGAGGTTTGCTTGCCCATGTTTAACTCGAGGCCATCAGATTTCATGTGGTCCCGAGTCAATGTTGGGGACTCCAAGGGTAAGTCCCACCCGACTGTATATCACTGCGCTGCCACCACTGCAGCGTCTGTCCTGCTGATAGGACAGGACATATCCAGGGATGGTCAATAAATGTGGAGCTGGAAAAACACAGCCAGTCAGACAGTATCTGAGGAGCAGGAAAGTCAATGTTTTGGGATGCTGTCTGATCAGCTGTGCTTTCCAGCTCTACATTTATTGACTCTAGCTTCCAGCATCTGCAGTCCTTACTGTCTCCAGGGATGGTGATGGTAGTGTCTAGGAAATTGTCTGTAAGATATAATTCCGTAAGTATGACTGTGTCAGGCGTGTTGCTTGACTTGTCTGTGAGAGCTCTCCCAATTTTGGCACTTGCCCCCAGATGTTACTAAGGAGGACATTGCAGGGTTGGCAGGGTTGTTTCTGCCGTTGTCTTTACTGGTGCCTAGGTTGATGCAAGGTGATTCATCTGGTTTCATTTCTTTGAGACTTTGTAGCGATTGATGCAACTGAATGGCTTATTTGGCCATTTCAGAGAGCTGAAGGTCAACCACATTGCTGTGGGTCTAGAGTCACATGTAGGGCCGACTAGGTGAGGATGGCAGATTTCCTTTCCTAAAGGACATTAGAGAACCAAATGAGTTTTTCCAATAATTGACAATGATTTCATGGTCATCAGTAGGTTCTCAATATCAGATTTTTTAAATTGACTTCAAATTCCACAATCTGCCATGGCGGGATTCAAACCCGCATCCCTAGAACATTAGCTGAGTCTCTAGATTAATAGTCTACTGATAATACCAGTAGGCCATCATCAGTGACGCACTTACTGATGCTTTCTCCTGTCATGAGTTGTACGGATACCTCCATTTAAACATTTCTCCTTTATCAACGCCTCTGGAAAACAAATAGCATCGATAGCCAGCATCAGTGACTAACTTGCTCCAGTGTTTCTCAATATCCATTGGTTTCCCTCCTTGATTCAAAGCATAAAGAAATACTTCCCCTTTTGATACAAAAATACACAGAACTTCCAGCAGTCTGATTTTCCTTGTCAATCTCTGAAAAAAAGGTCATGATTGTCCAGAGCCATCTCTCCCTTCTTCATACATTCCAGGGAAATATTTTGTCTCTGTACCACTACAACAGTTGTAGTACCTAATTTCTTTCCTGATAGCTCATTATCTGAAGACTCCTTAGATTTGCCTCTTACTGCAATCAGTCTGCCATTTAATTTCCATCAATTGATATTGGTATGTCCAATCGTTTTACAATATAAGCATATTAATTTATTTATATCACTTTTTAGTTCCTGTCTTCCTTTTTTGTTGCTTTGATGTTCTTCTGTCTGTTCTGTAAAACTTCTTCCATCTGCAAATATTCTATTTCTCTTTTCTCTAAGTTCTTTCACAACCAATTTGTGTTCTTTAATTTCCCTAACTCTTTGGAGTTCAAAGTTTCTTAATTCCATTTCTCTCTGCTTTCATCTTTTTCTTCGTTACCCTCTGTTTTTCATTTTCCTCTATTTCAAATTTTTGAATTATTCTTTCTTTCTCTCCATCCATGTTTTAAATATCTAACTGAACCTTATCTAATTCCCATTGGGACCTCCCAATTTCAGGTTTTCATTCTATCAGTTTTAAATGTTGTATAATCTCTTGAAACACCTCATTTGTATGAGATCTTGCTTTAACATCTACCCTCAAAGATCCTGTTATGTTCCTCAGTTTCGTCTTAGTCAAGGATTTTAAATAATCCACTGTTACATTTTCCACTTCCAGAAAACTCCCAGCAACATCCAAAACCATCTTCAAACTCTGAGAACTAAACTTCGCCACATCACGGCTGCTTTATACCCTAACACCGTCCATTACTTTAGTAAGAAGGCATAGACCATTTTAAATCCAGTGAATTCAAAAATCCAGCCAAGAGCTTGTTATGGTCCCAGATAATGTTAATACCAGATATGTCAGATTCCAGATAGAAACCTGGATTGCTAGATCATATTTTGTTTTGGGTTTTATCAAAGTGGTCTCTCACTGAAATATAAGCATGCAACACTGCAGATTTTGCTTTCACAATAAAACAGAAGTTTATTAACAAAATAAATGAAAATAAAATAGAATAATCAAAAGATTTACTAATAGTGCAAATTCAAGAATTTTTAAAAGCACAGTAAAAGTACACCATATAAATTGAATCAAGAAACAATAGCTTTTGAAGTGTACCCAAAACATCACTTGTGCAATGCTCTGGTCAGAATCCCTGTATCTAGCACCTCAGCTGATTTATGTCACTTGTACCTTTACCTTTTAGACTGGCACTGCAGATAGGATTTGTTTCTGCTGCCATCATTCATCTTAGTTTAAACGTATTCAGCTTAAGTATTTTCTTCAGCATAATATCCCAACACTTCTGCTCTGGGACTATCATTAACTCTTTAGTTTGAAGAAATTTGGTTTAATATATCATTCCCTTTCAGGATAACTGGTCTACTTCCTATTCCAAGGACTTCACAGGATTGCTCAAAACACTCAAAGTAAAACTGAATCCAAAAGTCTCCCTATCTAAGCTATGAGTATTTCCCTTAAGCTTAACATAAGCATGTTCTAGAAGTCTCTAACAAACCATTCAACCTTGATGGCTTGCAGAACAATCTAAGATTTAAAAACTGTCCAGTGGTGTATAAAATCAGGCCTCAAACTGGTCACTGATACTAAGGGACATTGTCGATACAGTTCATTAATTAATCCTATTTTTTTGATTAATACTGGGTCTAGTATAGTCTGCTCCTTGTCTCCAGAACATGCTGTTCATGGAAACTATCCAGAAAATATTCAGTGAACTTCGTATGTAGACTACCCAAATTTGACCCCTAGTCGAATTATTTACTTTGAAACTCTCTCGAACCTCACTAGTTATGTGGTTCACCAGAACATGGATGAATCAAGTATAATTAATCCTAATATTAGAACATCCACTTTCCCCACTACTGTTCTCCAAAGCTGAACCCAGTTCAGTTACATCAACCTTTGAGCCATGCATTCATTGTTCTAATTTTATTTGCCCTCCACCAAACTGCATGTGACTCAAGTAATAATCCTGAGATAGTTACGTTTGAAGTTCTGCTTCTTAATTTGGTGAATGGCTTCTCGTTTCAGCTATGCAGAACCTCTTCCCATGACAACTGGTTCCATCCCCACCCTTTGTAAATTCCTCTCCAGTTCTGGGCAGATGTCTTAAACCACCGTACCAGATTGGCAACACTGCTATTTTGATCCTCATTCTTCTTGCTGCAGAAAACATTGTCAATCTCCTTCACCATACTGTCTCCTACTACAACTAAATTGTGCCATGTTAGTTACCTTATTCATTGTGCAGACCTCACTCTCATACAACCTGAAAGCACCTCAAACCTGTCTGACAATTGCAAAAACTGAGACTCATGCACTGCTGCCCTCTGAGTCCTCTTACCTGCTTCAATTGCAGTCACATGTTCCTTTCCTTGACCAGTGACCAAATAAAAAGACTCTATCCTAAAAAGTGTGACTCCCTTTTGGAATAAAGTGTCCAGGTAACCTTCCACCATGCACTCTCTGTATTCTGGCCTTCAGCTCATAAATCCTGAGCCAAAGCTACTTGAGCGGCAGACACGTACTGCATTGGATTTTACTGGCATCCATGAGATCTCACATTCCAACACATCACCAAGCGTCAATATTGTCCAGGTCTTACTGTATATGGATAACATGTACTATATACAGACTGCTTCAATGAATAAAGAATCACAATGGTGCTGAAAATATTACAATCATCAGTGAACATCCCCACTTCTGACCTCATAATGGATGGAAGACCACTGATGAAGCAACTGAAGCTAGTTGAACCTAAGACATTGCCCTGAGGAACTCCTGCAGTTATGTCCTTAGACTGAGATTATTGACCTCCAATAACCACAACCATCTTCCTCTGTGCCAGGTATGACTCCAACCAGCCGAAAGTTTTCTCCTAAATTCCTACTGACTCCAGTTTTGCCAGAGCTCCTCAATGTAATGCTCATTCAACTGCTGCCTTGATGTCAAGGGCAGTTACTGTCACCTCACCGCTGGAGTTCAGCCCTTTTCTCCATGTCTGGAGGAAGGTTGTAATGAGGTAAGGTGCTGCTTGGCCTTGGTGTAACTCAAAGTGAATGCTAATGAGTGAGTTGTTTTGTTACAAGTGCTGGCTTTTAACATTCAATTATCCATTCCATCACATTGCTGATGATCCAGAGTAGACTGATATGGCAGTAATTGGCCAACTTGGATGTGTCCTGAGATAGTAGGAACTGCCGATGCTGGAGAATCCAGTAGCCCATTCCAATAGCCCATTTCTGAAGAAGGGTCTATACCCAAAACATCAGCTTTCCTGCTCCTCTGATGCTGCTTGGCCTGCTGTGTTCACTTAGCTCTACACCTTGTTATATTGGATGTGTCCTACTTTTGCAAACAGCATACACTTGAACTATTTTCCATATTGTCAACGAGATGCCAGCAGAGATAGTTTTAAGCTAAAAATCAGCATTAAATAGTTTGTGACCCAACATTATCCAATTTTTGCTGGGTGAGTTAGGGTTAGAGTTAGGTTATATAGATAATATTCCACTTCATTATGCCACCATTGAATGTATTCTGATTTATTGCAGGAAGCTAATATTTACCTGGCTGGCACAGAAGAGGGTTATATTCATAAATGTTCATACTCCTACAATGAACAGTTCCTAGAAACCTATGGAGCCCACAAGGTATGTGACAACTGAAGTACAAAATTCAACTTAGCTCTACTGATGATTCAGTGAATACACAGCTTATATGATCCCAGCTCTGCAGTCTGTTCTGATTCATAAAATGTGACAGCAGTGCTTTGTGCTCTGGAAAGTCTAGGGTATCCAGCCAAGACCCAAACCTACCCCATCACTACATGACTCAATTGGAATGCTTTTTGGTCGCACTTATTCAAATGCTGATTGGTGGTTAAGGGCTGCCATATATTCTACAGACAATCAATAACAGCACACTCTCCTTTAGCCAGATTAGGTAAGACGTGTACAGACACCATATAGTGAGGCTTGATAGTGTGATAACTGAGGCCTTGTACTGGCAAGGGAGGGCAGGAAACAGCAGTAGGCAACTGGATACAAGCTGCCAGTTAATATTCTACCCCACAATATATTTAATTTATTTATATTTAAAGATTAAATTATTGATGCCCCAATTAAAAGTAAAAGGAACATCTTTTTAAGTGTAGTACTGGTGTTGCAGTATTCTTAGCCTCTGCTCAAGAACATCCCATGAGACATGATGAGATTGGCCATCATCCAGGGGGATGCTAAAAGGAACAGAATCTGTTCAATTTATTACATTTTGATATATTTGATGAGTTATTTTCCTAGTGTGAGCAAGTTAAGGTCATAGGTTATATTTTAGAACAATGTGGAAAACTGTCCAGATGTGTCGTGTTAAAAATAAAGGAATGTCTTTAAGTAAAGATAGTCTAACAGTATACCAAGTAATCATGTTTCTTTTTCTGATCGTAACACTGCAAGCATTTTTAAAAATCTGGTCTGTGTCAACTTCGAATTTGATGTAAGCTTTATTAGGTTTTATTGTTACGTGTACTCAAGTAAAAGGATATAGAAGTATAGGGAAAAGTGTATAAAGTCGCCATTCTCTGGTGCTATCTTAGGTACAAAGGTATACAGTTTCAAAATCTTTGATATAAAATAGAAAAATAAAGAAATAAAGTTCAAATTCAACATTACAGTCTTTCTTAAGCACTTAGTCTTCGGCCTGGATCTGGGCTGTTTCACCCCAACACTGAGACCATCACCAGCATGAAGCAATCAGCCAGGCTCACATCCTTCTGCTGCCCCGCCACTGCAGAACTGTGTCGCTATTCTTCTGCACCACCTTGTCTCGGCCACCACCACTACAAGACTGCATTGAGCAGCCACCAATGAAGCTGCCGGGTCCTGCACCTTGAACAGGGCCTAAACGGGCCTCCCTCTCTCACTGCTGGGAACACAATCATGTCTCCCTCTGCTGCTGCCGCCGGGAACAAACCTTGCCTGCAATGTGTTGGACACCTTGATGCTATTTGACCTCTTCACAGAAGGAATATAAAGTTAAAGTTAAAAAAAAAGCAAAGAAAGAAAAACAAAGTAAAAGTAGGCAGAGCAGACAAGCTCTGGGGTCCTGGGCTCACGCACCTGCATGTTGCACTGCTACTCTGCTGATATCTTGACTGGTTTCAACTGGAGTCCACGCTGGGCATCATCTCGCTGCCATCGATGACATCCAAGGATGAGAGGTAAGTAGAAAGAAAGGAAACAAGAAAAGCGGAAAAAAAGATAAGAAATGGAAGGAGCAAATGAGCTCTGGCTCAGGAGTCCTGCTCCACCACCATCTTGAAATTTAGACAATAACGTCCATATTCCACTTCCAAGAAAACAGCAGCAAATTAACTTATGGTAGTGTTCCACCAGTTCCCATTTGAAATCCTCCAGAGATTGGCAGACCCTAGGAAAATAGTGTGAATGGCCATCTTCAGTCACCTGAACAATAATCATGACATTTTATCTGTTCTCCATCAGCGTTGCAAAGGGAGAACTGTAGAATCTCCATGAATATCAAAGCCTACAGTATATGTTTTTCTGAAACTAAAGTGCTGTTAATCGCCAGATTGACATTTCGAATTTTGAAGTAATTGCATTGAAAAGTAATTGCAAATACAGCAATTACCACATTCATTTTTTTTATTGATCTGTTTTAGTACCAGAATCTACTTGGAACAATGAGTAGTATCATAGTTAATGATGCTAAAAGCTATAATGCATATAGATTGTGTAATAAACTATGAGTACAATAACAGGCAAAATATGATATGACTCTTTTGAGTAAATGCTCCTGTGCTCCAGCATTTGGCCATATCAATTAGATGTCATGAGATAAGAGGATGATCTGTGATTTGTTAACTAAGTTCAGATAGGGAGCATCACAACTATCCTTAGCATTAGTAGGTACTGGGAAAAACGTAGTCATGGTTAATGCCCTGCTTGTTGTTCAGTAAAGACTTACAGTCTATAGCTGGGTTTCAGAAAGGACTGTAGTGGATCTAGCTGTGATAGCCTCAGAGCTCATGAGCCTGCTGACACTTATTATCTAGGCTCACATTTAAAAAGTGGCCTCCTTTATCCCATTCGAAGTTATTTCCTGTAGGAATAGAAAGACAAAAAGGGAAAAGTCAAGTTTTGAAGATGACAGTTTCTCTACTTGTTCAGTTCTTAATTTCACTGTGCTGCTTCTAAATTGAGACGATAGGAATTTGGGCATTTGCACATTTCTTCAAGTATAGAGCAACCTGAATGGTGATACATTAAGAATTCACAGGGAGTCATCAGATTGTAGGTCTATCAATAGGAGTTAATTTACTGCTGTAACTTCATTTCAGTAAATGAAGTACGACCTATTTTCATGAGAAATCTGGGTGAAGGGCCAAAGTTAGCCACATACGACATCACCAACTTTAAAAAATAGCAGAGAGGAATTATAGACAATATAAATCTTGAATTTTAGAACTATTTAAATTACACAAGGAACAGAAGATGGTGAGAGGTAAGGAACGCTACATTAATATAAACAGAACGCTGGAGAAACTCAGCAGATCAGGCAGCATCTGTGGAGAGAAAAACATAGTGTTTTGATTCTGATACAATGTTTTTTAGAAGAAGAGCCATGTCAAGACTCAAAACCTTAACTCTGTTTCTCTCTCCAGAGGTGCTGCTAAACCTGTTGAGTTTCTCCAGCAGATCTGTACCATCTGCGATGCTTTGCTATTATATTAATGAACTCCACAAATTAAAAATCTTGGATTCAAGACAGATAGAGCCAAAAATGATACAAAAAATCTTGTTTCAAGCACAGAGAAAGTGGAGGAAGCAGTTTGAGTGTATATACATATTCTTTAATCTTATTCATTGTTTTATCTTAAAAGTGGACATATGTGGATATGCTGAAGCAAATAATCAATATCGAGACATCAAATTTAATAACTATATTTCATAACAAGTACAAACTGTATCTTTATGTTTCTTTTCAAGGGGCCAGTGTATAAAGTAACATGGTCGCCATTTTCTGTAGACACTTTTCTGAGCTGCTCTGCTGATTGGTCTATTCATGTATGGAGTCAGGATATCCTAAGGCCCATTCTCCGCTTTTCTTCGACTATCACAAAGGCTGTGCATGACATCATGTGGTCACCAAAGTCTGCCACTGTGTTTGGAGCTGTGAATGAGGACAGAGTGGAAATCTGGGACCTTGCCGTCAGCATGTCAGTATTCCATTTTCTAAAAATATTATTAAGAGTCACTGGTAACCTTAGAAGAAAGTGTTTTTCAATGAAGATCAGTTAGTAATAGCAGCATCTAGTATTATTACAAAGACACAAACCTAGAATATTGTAATTTTGAATTTTAACTTGAGCTAAGTTAGCTAAACTACCCAAGAAAGCATTTGAAGTTCTGCAATTAATCTTAGCTGCACTTTAGCTAGGGTGTTAAGGGGGTGGGTGTGATGGGTGTAGGAGGGAAACTGATGGAAATCAGCTAGGGTTCCCATTTTTCAACAATATGATTACTATCAGATGAGCCCTATCTGAAAGTTTACTACATGGACATCAGGTGATGCCAGGGATTGACTCTTGTTAATCATCACTATCTTGGATCACATCTAAAGTGTGAATGCTTAGGTAAAGGACCTGAGAACTACAGGCATCCACAAAATCATATCCAAGCAAAAAGTATCAGCATATGCAAGACAGGATGAAGAAATGGGAGAATAATCTCAAGGAGATAGCATTGTATAAAGTCTTCCAGGTTCTCACTTGCTCCAAAGAAAATCAGTCTTATGGACAGGTAGCATGGAGAAATATTATTTTTGCTACAGGCTACTGGTCCTGGCACAGTTTAAAATGGCTAATTAATATTTTGATGTCAAGAAATGTGGAAGCCACTGACCATGAAGTACCAGTGGAGGAGAATACATTGATCATCCTGTGAGTCAAAGCACGCAATGGGAAAGCTTCTTTAGAATTTGAACTCTATTTTCAGCTGGATGTCATCATAATGTTACCTTGAGTAGCAGTTAGCATTGTTGTAGCATTAATTTGCATCAATCAAGGTAAATGGATAAATGAAGGCAGTCGGAGGTGGAGGTGATGGCCTACTGGTATTATCACTAGACTGGACAGGAAACTGCCATCCTTATCTGGTCTAGCCTACATGTGACTTCAGACCCACAGCAATGTAGTTGACTCTTAACTGCCCTCTGGGCAATTATCGCTGCCTAGCCATTAACACCCTCATCCCATGAACGAATAAAGAAAAATAAAGAAAGACAACAAGCCTCTTAACTATCTGAAGATAAAGCAATGGACCTGTTCCAAATTGCAGTCAGGATGAAAAATTCACACTGGTATAATACAACAGATGTTCTGACTAACTTTTGAAAACTGCAATGCGCCATGTTATCTTATAGAATCATAGAATTATACAGCACAGAAATAGACCTTCTGCCCAACTCTTCCATGTTGACCAGGTTTCCTAAACTGAACTAGTTCCATTTGCCTGCAATTGTCCTATATCCCTCTAAACCTTTCCTATCCACCCACTTGTCCAAATGTCTTAAATGTTGTAATTGTACTCACCTCTACTACTTCTTCTGGAAGCTTGTTCCATAATACGCACCACCCTCTGTGTGAAAAGCTTGCCCCACAGATCCCTTTTAAATCTGTCCCCTCTCAACTTAAACCTATGCTGTCTAGTTTTGGACTCCCTGCCCTATGGAAAAGACTTTAGCCATTCACCTTATCAATGCCGCTCATAATTTTATAAACCTCTATACGGTCACCTCTCAGCCTCCGACACGCCACTGAGGCTAAAGCAAGAGCATTCTTTATTATTAAATGTATGTAGTGCCTTTAATGTTTTTAGAAAATCAATTATTCAATTATTATGAAGTTTCTGGGCAGAGAAGTGGCAGATGGATTTTAATCCAGATAAGAGTGAGGTGATAAATTTTGGGAAGTCAAATCCAAGAGGAAAAAATCCAGTAAAGTGGCTGGACCTTAGAAGAATTGATATACTTGATAAGAGAGGATCTTTGGATATAAATCCATAGTTCCTTGAAAGTGGCAACACAATGTGATAAAGAAGGCATATGGCATGCTTGCCTTCATTGGTCAGGGCATTGAGTAAAAATATGGAAAGTCATATTGCAGCTTTATAAAGCTTTCGTTGGGCTACGTTGGAATATTGTATAAAGTTCTGGTTACCACACTATAAGAAGAATGTGGAAGCTTTGGAGATGTTGCAAAAGGTGTTTACCAGGATGTCACCTGGATTGGTGCATATTAGCTATGAGGAAAAGTTGGACAAACAAAGACTGTCTTTTACTAGAGCACCAGAGGCTGAGGGGTGACTTGACAGAAGTAAACAAAATCATGAGAGGCATGGATAGGGCGGATAGTCGGAGTCTTTTTCTCAGGATGGAAATCTCAGATACTGGGGCATAGATTTAAGGTGAGAGGGGGAAAGTTGAAAAGAAATGCGCAAAACAAGATTTTTACACAGAGAGCGGTAGGTGTCTGGAACACACTGCCAGGGATGTTGTAGAAGCAAATACAATAGCAGTTAGACAAGAGGTATTTAGGCATGAACAGGCAGGGGATAGAGGAATACGGATCGTGTGCAGACAGATGGGATTAGTATAGAATGGCATTACAGTTGGCATAGACAAAGTGGGCCGAAGAGACTGTTCATTTTCTGTAGTGTTCTAAGTTCTATGTTTTAGTTGCTCTTGTTATGTAAGCAAATACAATAGCAAGGTGCACCTCATACCTGTAACTTTATAAGGTTTTAAATATCACATTCTAAAATACAGTTCAGCATTGTTGGCAATTTATGAGGGTTTGAACGGAGACCTTACTGATTTTCATATTTAACTGTTCAATTTAGTCTGATTAATGACTTAGAGGTTAGTGCTTACAAATCCATGACATCAGTGATCAAATTAAAAAATATAGATTGTAAAATTTATATTCCATTTATTTAAAATTGTATTCCTTTATAGTAAACGTAGAATTACCAGAACAAATGATCAAAGCATTAATTCTTTACTCATTTTGCTATTACATCTTTTGATAGATTGGATCCTGTTATTATCTGCCCAGCTAGTGAAGAATCAAGTTTATCCACCATACTGTTTGCTATAAATACAGATTGTGTTCTTGTTGGTGACAGCAATGGAGAGGTTATCATATATGAGCTCCTTAATATGCCCCAGCGTGAAGATTCTGTAAGTTGCATTTTGGATACTATACTTTACAATATCATATGAATTTCTGTCTTCTAAATGTGTCTCCAAAATTTACACTTGAGTGAAATATCTTTTATGATTCAGTATGCAAATTATTGTTGATTATCTACATAATGTTCCCATATATTTAAATGTAACAATTAAGGTTATAAATAGTAAGCAGATTCTGGCTGATATTTTCCATTGCATGTCGTATACCCAAGGGATAGATCAAGATTTTCCTTGGCAGGTTACGGACTGAACTTTCAAGGACAGGTTCTAGGACCATGTCAGCAATCTTTCCAATAGCTCTTAATTGATCATCACAAGCGCAATAAAATTATGCATACAGGTCTGGTTAACCATGTTGTTGGCCTGATCAAAGAAATATATCTTTGTAGCCTTGGCAGCACAACTAAGAGTAGTGGACACTTCTGAAGCTGCATGGAGAATGTGTGGGCACTTTATTTTGAGATACCTTCACAGTGGAGCTAGGAAATGTTTATCTGTCTGGACCAGGCAGACAGCCAGGAAGGCCTCAATAATCAGAGCATTAACCACTCCAGTGACAGAATTATACTGGGGTGGCGTGTTATGATTGCAATTGATATTAATACTCAAAAAGTCAGATCCCAGAATGAAACCTGGCTTGATAGACAGTAAGTTTTATTTTTGTAATTTGGTTATACCAGTGGCCAGTCACTCAGCATGTTCACATGCTGAACATATTCACATTGCATGAGGAATACTAAACTAAATACTCATGAAACAATTTGGAAAGATCTTATCATCAACAGCAAAAAGAAAGATTCAACTCTTTTCCCCAGCAATATGCTTTACAGATACTCAATTCCAATGAAGTATCATTCCTTTCTTCACCCTTTAAATTCTTATTCAGCTAATAAGGTCACAAGTACTTTTTTCAGTGATATACCAGATATGATTCTCTTTTTCTCTCCCAGAGACACACAGGTAAACTCACTGATTTTCACACTGGTCATTAAGAAAAAATCTCAGTTCCTTTTCCAATCACATTGACTGCTTTTCAGGCTAAACAGCACATCTTTTCTTCTGAACTGAACTTGTGTTTGACTTCTCTTTCTCTGTCTCATAGAAGCTAAACTTAATAAATACTTCAGCAATTATATAGTCAGGTAGCTTGTCCAGGCATTTGGCAGAAGTCATATCATTACTTGAAAATACTATTTTCACCCTTTACGAAAGCAAGTCACCTTCACAGTACTAAAAACCAAAAAAGTTCCAAATAACAATAATAAATTATAGACCATTGTCATAGATTGCTTTTGCAGCTAGGGTCGCCTTCTTTGATCCATGTATAATGACTAAATGCTAAGGATGGACTCCCTGTACCCTAGTGTAAAATCGGATTTAGTTTTTTTGGAGTAAGTTCACCTCTGCTGTGCTGGCTTGCAATGCTTCATCTCTTAGAGTGACAACCCTTTGATTGGAATGAGGCGGGACTTCCATCTCTCTTCAGGAAGAAGTGTCAGCTTACATTCCTTTTGAGTTCTCCAACTGCTGTGCAAACCTCTGAAGTCTGTGTGTGGAAGTGGCTGGAGAAACCAGAATTGAATGCAATTAGTGTGCATATACTCTCAGAGTGGCTATTGGGCTTTGCATCCATGCAGTTTAGAGGGAACATTAGTCTTGCCTCAAAACTCTGCTTGCCAGTTGGAGATCAGTGGCTGTATGCCACAATAGGATTGGTGACCAGTACAGATACTGCAAGAGGCCAGAAAGGAATGAGAACCATTGATGCCACCAAACCCAGCGTGGAGGGGTGTTAGGTGGGATACCACGTTAGGCAGAAACAGTGGGTGCAAGGAAGCAAAACTGTGTGAGAGAGATCTCCTCTGATTCGTATAAGGGGCTCACTGCACCCCACCTTTCACTGATCATTAAACCTGCTGGGCTACATATGGGTACAAGCCATTCCTACTGCCCATTAAATCAGATTGGTGACATGATTGAGCCCTTAATTTGGCATTAATTTCCCACTTAAGGGCTTAAATTAGACCATGGCTGAACAGCACTACCTCCTCCCAGCCCCCTCCCTCCCCATATCTCCCAAACCACCATAATATCAAGGCTAAAAGCATGGCACCTTAATTTATGGGCTCTCCCACCTGTTTTCAGGCAGCTTGTAGCAGATGCACTAATGCAAAATTGAACTTCAGACTGGAATTCGAGGATCAGGTGTTCAAGCAGACAGTGAACCTTTTTGCCGACATCACCCCATCAGCCATAACTCACTGGAGCATTAGGCCAAGGATATTTTAGTTCCCAAGTTTGATTTGAGAGTGTTGTCTATCATTGCTGCAATTTTGTGGGCCCACTACTGAAATTCAAACAAGGCCTGACTTCCAAAATTGTTCAAGCATCAAACAAATGATATTGTGTTGGCAGCTCCCTTGCCCTACTCACCCAAAAATTGCTTGGTCTAGATTTCAACTCTAAACTTACTTCAATTTAGTATTGATAATAATAATAATATTGGTCAGGATGATTTTTCCCTTCTGAGGGAAATTCCCATGTTGACTGCGCTTCACTAGGTTATGGTATATGTAGTCATCTTCTGTGAAATAATTTACCCAGTATTGAAGTATGACTAACTACCTGAATTTGCTTGTGAATGATTTTTAGCCGGTTTTCAACATGTTGCATTTCCTCAATGCTTATTGACTCTCTAATAATGTGCAGCAAAGCCTACAAATTTCCTTCCTCAACCCTTTCATGGTGGTCTGGGATAAATACCATCCATCTTTGGTGGTTTTGATGTTTTGAACCTTAATAACTGTCCAGGTCTTCAAATACACTTGTAACACCGTAATTAATGCTGTCTTATTTTCTCTGCAACCACAGTTGACCGTGCTCGATGGTATCATTGCAGCCACATTGGCCAGCCAAGTTATGAGCAGTTCTTACAAAGATTCATCAGAACAGCCAAATACCCCTGCGACTAATATTTGTGATACAGTTGAGTGATTTTTAAAAATATATTAAAATAAGTGAAAAATGATTTTACAATAGTTAAATGCACTAATACAGTAATTTTTGAATGTTTTGAATTGATTATACTCCTAAATAATATTTTGTAGCACTTCTTTGGCTAAGTTTTATTCTACAATACTTGTATTATTTTCAAATTGCATCAACAGGTAAAAAAGAATTTTAACTGGGAGGTTGGTGCCAGTCACTTTGGTTAATTTGACAAGCTTGATTACTGCATAAGTTAACAATATTTGATGTATTATTAGTTACTGTTGCAGCTACTCCTTGATATTAGGAAAGATTAAGAAAATGACAGAGGCAATTTATCTGAGTAAATCTGATTTTACAGTTATCATTGTTTGCTTCAGATGAAGTCATCATTTAGTTTTTTTCACCCTGGGGAACATGCTGTACTAGATAGAAATTGTTTGAAACTATGGCAGCCCTGTCTTTGTGCAGATCATCGTAGCTTTCCCAAATAAACATCCGCTCACGAACATCCTGTCGATCAATGCATAGGTAAAATGGTATTTTATCAAAATTATTGATTCAAAGCAGTGTAAAAATATAACAGAACAAACAGATTGGAATCAGTTCATTTTTGGCAATCCAATGAGATAAATTTCCATCTTCACCACCTGGGTGGCAATCTGACAATAGCTCAGACCCTTATTATAGAATCAGCCTGATTTTCATCCTGTTTATTTCAATAGATTGAAATTAGATCCGTTCTACAATGGATTGGGAACCACTATATGTATATATCATCTAGATGTGCAGACAGCAAAGTTACCCCAGTGTTCTTTCAAGAATTAGCTTTGAATTATTGGTAGATCAATGTTTGCTAATGTAGGTGTAACATTTAGAAAGTTTTGGGGGGTACTTACTGGAAATATTATCAAAACACACCAGGGGAGTTGTATCCATCACAGAGGTATTTACATTCTCTGGTCAGGTTAGCTCAGAGCTAAAAAATGTGAGGTTAAATGTTATTGTTATGTATGTCCTGTTTATCCAAGAAGAGGTCTGTGATAGTGAGAACTGCAGATGCTGGAGTCAGAGATAACACAGTGTGGAGCTGGAGGAACACAGCAGGCCAGGCAGCATCAGAGGAGCAGGAAAGTTGACGTTTTGGGTCGGGACCCTTCTTCAGAAATTGGGAGGGGGAAGGGAGGTCAGAAATAAATAGAGGGAGGAGGGGTGGGGCTAGGGTATGTAGGTGGGATGGTGATAAGTGAGTGCAGGTAGGGAGTGGTGAGGATTGGTCAATGAGGTGGGAGGGGCGAATAGAAGGGGCAGAGAAGATGGACAGGTTGTGTCAGGTCAAGGAAGCGGGGATGGTCACGGGATGAGGCTGGGGGTGGGGAGATCTGAAGGTGGAGTCAGATGCAGATAGGATAGTGAAGAAGGAGTTTGGTACGCTTGCTTTATTGCTCAGTGAATTGTATATAGGAGTTGGGAGGTCATGTTGTAACTGTGAAGGACATTGGTTCGGCCACTTTTGGAGTATTGAGTGCAATTCTGGTCTCCTTTGTATAGGGAGGATTTTGTGAAACTTGAAACGGTTCAGAAAAGTGAGGGTGAATAGGCTGGGGCTATTTTCCCTGGAGTGTAGGAGGCTGAGGAGTGACCTTACAGAGGTTAATAAAATCATGAGGGGTATGGATAGATTAAATAGACAAGGTCTTTTCCAAGGGAAGGGGGCTCCAAAAGTAGAGGGCATAGGTTTAAGGTGAGAGGGGAGAAATTTATAAGGGACAACTTTTTCACACAGAAGGAGATGCGTATATGGAATGAGCTGCCAGAGGAAGTGGTAGAGGCTGGTACACTTACAACATTTAAAACGCATTTCGCAAATTCTGACAAATGGGACTAGATTTATTTAGGATATCTAGTCAGTATGGACGTGTTGGACAGAAGGGTCTGTATCTGTGCTGTACATCTCTATGACTCTATTACTCTAATTGTTTTAACAATATGGGTTTTGAAGCTTCCATCCCCACTCCCCAATTTGCATGTTCCCCAGTCCTCCTCCTTGCTGAAATCCCCTGCTTCCTATCACATCTGCTTGCCAATGCTTCCACCTCCCCAAACCCTTCTGCTCATCATTCCTCCCACTCACCATCCTTTCCACTTACGGTCACTCCTGCTCATTGCCTATCCTGCTCCCTGACCTTCCCACTAGTCTACTAACTCCATTGCTTATTTCATCCCTATTACTGCCCCATTCACTAAGCTCTCAAAGGGATGGTTCAGGAGAAGGGAACAGTAAAGTGAAACGGAGCTGATGAGGAAAATGGCAATTGTTAGAGATGAGGAACACAAGGATCAAGGAGTGGGAGAGGCAGTGAGTGGGAGGATTGGTGAGTGTAAAGTTTAAAAGATAGGGTGTCGTCAAGCAGGAAGGTCAAGGAGCAGGAGATCTTTAATCAGGAATGTCAAGGAACAGGAGTTTGTTGAACTGGAGAATCCAGGAAAGGGGAAGGGCAGTTGGCAAGAGGATTGGCGAGTAAAAGAGGCAATGACTGGGAGAATCAGTGAGTCGGAAGTAAGTTGAAAGTGTTAGCATATTTCTTTTATGTTGCACATTTGCATTGTTATAAAAGTTATTTCAGTTTCAAATGTTATGTTTAGGAATGTACAGTTTTTCATCTCGTATGGTTTTATGTGTAATTGTTTTTCTTAGTAGTAATGTTTGACAGAACCTAATTACAGCTACATTGGTTGTAATGGGAAAATCTGACTTGCTTAAATTTTTGAATTTATGCTTGAACTTTTCACATACACAACATTATGTGGGGAATTATTGTGGGTGGATAGTGGAAGCTTTGATTTCATTCTAACAATAAGCTGTGTACTGGTGTTCTTGGGTCTATGCTTGGAAAACAAAGAATTGAGAAGGAAAATACAAGCACCAAAGTTGGACCTTACCTAAATATTCAATAAAAATAAATCTGGTGGTGAGTCAGATGAACAGAACATTATTAATTTTGGCACCATAGTTTTTAGGCAACTATATATTTGTGCAGTTAACACATATTAATGTATTCTAAATCCATTTCTATTTGCCATAGCAAATAGCATCCTGCAGAGTTGTTTTATTTAGTCTGTATTACACACATTGGACATCACACAGTGCATTTTCCTTCACTTTTCCATTTGTCCAAAGATGATCACTCCATGACCCAGCTGCAACTCATACATGGGAATCAACAATAGCAAACTCAGCCCTAGCTAACCTGCAAAATTGTACTCACTAGTTGGGACAACTGTACAGAGACTAGTCAAGCAACAACCTGAAATTATACAGGAGCAGAATTAGGCCATTTGGTCCACTAAGTCTGCTCCATCGTTCGATCGTGACTGATATGTTTCTCAATCCAATTCTCATTTCTTTACCAGTAACCTTTTATTCCCTCACTAATCAAGAATCTATCTATCTGGCTTAAATACACTCAAAGACTGGGACCACACAGCCTCCTGAGGCAATGAGTTCCACAGATTCACCACTCTCTAGCTGAAGAAATTCCTCCTCATATCAGTTCTAAATGGTCATGCCTTCACTCTGAGGCTATATCTTTGGGTCCTAATCTCTCCTTCTAGGGGAAACATCTTCTCTATGACCACTCTATCCAGGCCTCTCAGTATTCTGTAAGTTTCAATGAAACCCCCCTCATCCTTCTAAACAATATCGAGTTAGACCCAGAGTTCTCAACTACTCCACAATTGACAAGCCCTTCATTCTCGTGATCATTCTTGCAAACTTCCTTTGGACACCCTCCATGATCAACACATTCTTCTTTAGATATGGGACCCAAAACTGCCCAGAAAATTCCAAGTGCGGTCTGACTAGAGCCTTATACAAGCTCAGAAGTGCATGCCTGCTCTTCTTTTCTAATTGAAATGAATGCTAACATTGCGTTTGCCTTCCTAACTGCAACTGAACCTGTATGTTAATCTGAGGAGAATCTTGAACTAGAACTCCTAAGTCCCTTGTGCTTCAGATTTCCAAAGTTGTTCCCCATTTAGAAAATACTCTATGCCTCTATTCTTCCCGCCAAAGTACTTAACCTCACACTTTCCTCACACACTGTATTTCATCTACCACTTCTTTGCCAACTTTCCTAGCCTGTCCACATCATTTACAAACATTTTAATACATATTGCCTCAAACTTACACAAACCCACAATGGTCAAAAGTCTGGACTTCCTTCCCATTCTGTACTAAATTACCATTTGCCCCAAATTTCCAATTGATGCATTCTGTTCTGCAAACTTCTGTGTGCATCAACAGAGGCAACACAAGCATCTGAAATATTTTATATAACAATGAATAAAAATTCTAACAACTGCATTATAACTAACTGCTGAATACTTTTCTTCGAATCTTTAATGCAATCTGGGAGAAGTGAATAAACTTGCCATCATTTTGTTGATTGGACACACTGAGACATCTGCTGACTTCAGGAGCCCTTCAACGATTTGCTATATTGGCTGCCATGCATGCAGTAATTTTTTTGACACCATATTCTCACAGCAGAACCTTGTATATAGCAATATGTAAAATTGTGACTATTTTAAATATGGCACCTAATGATTTTTATTTACTCTCAGCTGTTACCTTAGACTGTATCAGCCGATGATTCATGCATGGAGGGTGTGACTACTGAACCCAATTCTATCTTCTTCAGTATCCACATGTATCCATGTTACGATTAATGGATCAGAAGATGGATGCCACGGGACATTTTTCTTCATTTCATAGCCCAGGGATGCTTTGATTCCAAATTACTGCCGTGGCTGAGATTAACTCAACACAAGTTTTCTCATTGCGAATTCAAAGAATTAAAATTATTCAATATATGTTCAGATTTTAAGACTCTGATCAAATATTTTGCACCCAAAATGTTTTTTATTTATAGACTGTACAATCATATCGAACTACTTTAGTAAAACAAATTTATCACAGGTGAAGTCAAAAAGAAATCCATCAAGGCCTAAATGGAACTGTCCTGGCAATAAATCTACTTGTCTTGTATAAAGTCTTCAAGGGTTTTATTTCAAGCAGATTTCTAGATTTAAAATGATGATATCATTACATAATTTCTAAGTAGAATTTTAACTTGGTAAAATATTAACATGTACCACTTTAAATATGTTGAAAGAAATAAATTTCACAAAGAGTGAGCTATTTAACTATTTTTTTCTTTTCAATTTAAGAAGTGAAAAGTTATTTACTTAGTTCTAATTTAATTAGCTGATATAAAAGTAACATTTCCAGGTTTTCTGTGAACAAATAAATCTTTACATATGTGAGATAAAAAAAATTCATTTTTGTATTTGATGTTTTAATGCAAAGATATTCAGTGATGTTCTTTTTTTGTAATATTGTCCTCTGTCTATCACCCTGTCCTGAAGGTGCTAATTCTTTCTTGAGTATGTTGTGTTACACCTCACAGTTGGCATGCTGAGTCAACGACAAAGCATCGCAAGTATATTATAATATGTGACCTAAAGGTATGAAGATCTCAGACTCCATCTTAATTGGCACCATTGGACGTATGACACAGTGTGAAAGTGTGCTACTTTTACAAATAGCCCAGATACTAAAATAGTAGCATAGAAGATAGAAGCAGGAGTAGGCCATTCAGCACTTCAAATCTGCTCCGCCATTCAATATGATCATGGCCGATCATCCAAATCAGTACCTTGTTCCAGTTTTTCACCATATCCTTTGATCTTTTTAGCCATAAGAACTGTATCTAATTCCTGCTTGAAAGCAACCAATGTTTTGGCCTCAACTGCTTTCTGTTTCAGAGAATTCTGCAGGCTTACCACTCTCTTGGTGCAGAAGTTTCTCCTCATCTCAGTCCTGAATGACCTGCTCCATATCCTTAAACTGTGAGCCCTAGTTCTGGACTCTCAGGTCATCATGAACGTTCTTCTTATGTTTGTCCTATTTATTCCTGTTAGAACTTTACAGGTACTATGAGATCTCCCATTATTCTTCTAAACTCCACCAAATAAAGAAAAAAGGACATCCAGCCCCATGCTTGTTATCATGGTACAGCACAGGAACAGGCCCTTCGACCCACCAAACCTGCACCAACACATGATGCTTCTCAACTAGAAAACCTTTTGTCTCTATGCAGTCCTTATCCCTCTATTCTTTGCCCATTCATGTATCTGTCAAGTTGCCTCCTAAATGTTGCTATTGATCTGCTTCTATCACCTTTGTCAGTGCATTCCAAGCACTTACCACCCTTAGAGTAAAAAAAAAATTGCCTCACATCTCCTTTAAACTTTCCCCTTTTATTTTAAACTTATGTTCCCTCGTAATTGACATTTCTACCCTGGGAAAAATACTCCGATTATCCATTCTACCTATGCCTCTCATAATTTTGTAAACATGTATCAGGTCACCCCTAGGCCTTTGACTTTTAAGTGAAAACAAATTAAGTTTGTCCAATCTCACCTCATAGCTAATGCCCTCTACACCAGGCAACATCCTTGTAAACGTTTTCTGTACCCTCTCCAAAGCTGCACATCCTTCTGGAAGTGTGGTAACCAGAACTTTATGCAATATTCCAAATGTGGACTTATCAAAACTACACAAATGCGACATGACTTGCCAATACTTGCATGCCATATGCCAAGACCACTTTATCCACTCATATTGCCACTTTCAGGGGACTGTATCCCTCTGTATGTTAATAATTCGAAGGGTTCTACCTTACTGTGTACTTCCCTCCTGCATTAGGCCTTCCAAAATGAATCACCTCGATATTGTTTAATCCATAGTCTATAGAATATTGAAAGATGACCCCATCGATAGTGGTTCATATGTGAAATGAACTGCCAGAGAAAGTGATGGATGCAGGTACAGTTACAACATTTAAAAGGCATTTGGATAAGTTCATGTCAGGAAAGATTTGGAGGGATATGGGCAAAGTGCAGGCAGGTGGGACTTGTTTACTTTGGGGACTTGTTGGCATGGACTGTTTGGACTGAAGGATCTGTTTCCATGCTGTGTGACTCTATGACTGTATAACAATGATCAAATAGTGGAGCAGACCCGATGGGTTGAATGGCCTAATTCTACTCCTGTATCGTATCGTCTTACAGTACACAAAGAAAAACATATCAATGAAGTGCAGTCAATCAAGTGAAAGGCAAACTTCGGATGACCAAGATTTCTTTATTGTTAACGTCACACACCATGTTAACAGTATAAGGAGATCAGAAGCTTTTTACCTCTATTAACATTGTACATCCTGAAAGGGCAGGTTGATGTGCCATAAAAGCTGAAATTAACACAGGAGCTAGTGTTAACATTTACAATTACATGTCCTGAATGGCATGTACCTCAGCAAATGCCACTCTATGGTACAACGTATAATTCAGCATAAAACAGATAACAAATTCAGTGCATTAGCAGATCACTCTGCAGTGCCAGTACGCAAACTTAACTCGGCTTCCTGAAATCTTCAATCTGTTGGATGCTGATGATTCAGCAGTGACAAGACCTGCAATATGCGCAATTCTTGGTACGATTGCAATTCATGAGATTCAAACCACACCACTGTGGTGGAGCACACCAGGTGTGAGGCAAATGAATCAGTAAATGATCTAAAACACCTCTACATTGACTGCTTGGACACAATCATCAATTTTAAGGTTGGTGCAATGTTTTTATCTTGAGGATGATGCAATCCCATTTATTGATCTACCAAGGAAGTGCAGGGCGAATACTCTGGAGAAGCTTCTAGTGAAACTGAATGAGATGCAGCAAAATGATATTATGCAGAAGGTCCACGCTACACAGATTGCTGTAGTTTCATTTATATACATCTTACAGAAGAATGGAACCATAAGTGTATCCATAGATCCAAGATGCCGCAAACCTTCACTTAAAGCTGTCCATACAAAATACCAAGGAATAATTAAATCCTAAATTTTTCAAGGCCTGGTTCTTTTCCAAGGTGGGTACAAAGCATTGGCACTGGTCTGGCCATTTAGCAGAAGATTCCGAGGGATTCATGACATTTAGGATGTCATTTTGACAGTACTGATTCGGATGGTTACCATTTGGGCTATCAGTAAGCCAAGACCTATTTCAGCAGCACATGGATAGGATTATTGAAAATGTACTTGGCTATGTTTGTACAGCTGTCACATTGCAGTCATTGATAAAACAAAAACAGAGCTTAACAGCTGTTTCATTCACCGATAGCAGCAGTGCTATGACAAAAATGAGCATTTAACAGCACAGCCAGGTCAGCACAGGTCAACATCAGCCAGCTAAACCTTTTCAGCTCCATTTCCTTAGCCACGGAGTCCTTCCCATTCCAGGCAAGATTGACAATTTTAAACAAGTGCCAACCACACTGGATGAAAAGGATTTGTGATGTTTCTTTGGATTTATCAACTTGCTCTCACCAGGGGTGGTGGTTGGCACTGCTGCCTCACAGAGCCAGGGGCCTGGCTTTGATTCGAGCACTGAGTGACTGTATGGAGTTTGTACATTCTCCCCACATCAGTATAGGTTTCCTCTGGGTGCACCAATTTCCTCCCACAGTCCAAAGATGAGCAGGTTAGGTTGATTGGCCATGCTAAATTGCCCATTGTGTCCAGGGTGTGTAGGCAAGTTGGATTATCCATGGGAAATGTAGGGTTATGAGGTAGGATGGAGGGTGTCGTGGTTGGGTCTGGATAGGATGCTCTTTGGAGGGTCAGTGCAGATTCACTAGATTGAATGGCCTCTTTCTGTTCTATAGGGCTTCTAGATTCTTTTTTCTCAAGAAGGCCATCTTTATGTGTAGCAAGATAACCACACTCTCAATTCACCTAAGTTGGTTCTGTCAACAAAACTGTGTTCACTGAATTAATATAATCCCAGAAAAGATATGATTCTCAACGTGGATGCATAATAAATTATGCTTGGACAGCAAGTATAGATAAGCTAGCCCCAGCAACCATGTTTCTAATCATTCTGAGACAAGGGGCAATTGAGGAGAAGGAAAGAGATACATAACCAGTGAGCAGTTGAAGAACTTGCAAAACTGCGCAGTGGACAGAGAATGAAATTCAAACTGCATATACAAATATTTGGAAGTTTTATAGAATATGTACCCAGCCCAGATTGTAGAAAGTCTTTACTGATCATGATGCTACATTGCAAAGAAACCAAAGTCAGTTCTGACCAATGTACAACATGCCAATCATACACAAAAAGAGTGAGGAAGAAAATCCTGATGACAATTGTGCAGTTATGTGGAGAGACGGCAACCAACAAGACAACATAGTTGTCAACAAAGAGTAACCATGAACAACATATACCTTCCTAAATGGGTGTACAATCATCAGAGCAGGGTGAGTTGTCAAACCTCCGAAGTGTTACACAGAAGTCTAGCTATTAATCTTGCAAACTTGTTTTATCGGTTTGTATTATATCAAATTGACAACACACACCTATGCACAGTCATGTATATCTATTTGCGATCATTTTTTACTTGTGTGAAAAGGGATAAGTTGTGTTATGACTTATATCCAGTATGCCATATACCTTTAAGAGGCATGTTCGTGATATCAATACTGTACCATAGTATTTAACTTGAGGATATAAATGTCCCACACACCAACTTAATTGGGGTCTCTTGAAGCCTGACACATTGGTAAAAGTATACTACTGATTGTAACCAAATCAATTATCATTAGCCCAGACACTGAAGTTCCTATGATTATAATAACTGCATGCATCAAAAACTGTAATAAACATCTGTTGATTTTTCAGTACATGTAACTCTTGTCTTGTTCTTACACTATGGGAGCTCACGTAAGCATTGTTTAATAGTTATAGTGTGTACCATCTACGAGATACTGTGCAAACGTTTCCTCGGGCTCTTAAGACAGTGCCTCTCAAACCCACTACCACTTCCATCTAGAAGAACAAGGATAGTAGCTACATGGGAGCGCCACCACCTAAAAGATCCCTTCCAAGCCACTCACCGTCCAAACTTGAAAATAAACCACTATTCCTCAGTGTTGTTGATTCAAAATGCTGGAACTCCCTCCCTAACAGCATTGTGGTTGTACCTGCAGCAAATGGAATGTAGCAGTTCAAGATTACAGCTCACCTCTATCTTCTCAAGGGCAACTTGGGATAGGCAACAAATACTGGATCCAGGTAACGACATCCACAGCCTATGAATGAATTTTTTGAAGAAAGGCTGAGTGCCTTTGATGGAATCCAATCATGAGCAGGTTTTGATATGTAAATACTGCTTAATAGCATGAGCAATGCTGATGTGAGTTAGGGCACATAAAGTTGTGGATGACCTCAAATTTACTATGGGACACAAATGAAATATGCATTGGAAAATTCAAGCCAAGAGGTAGCAAAAGACAAGTATGAGAATTTTAGCAACAGATTAATTATGACATGGTGTGGAGTTAGGTAACGATACAGAGCTAAAAAGATAATTAGAGTGATAAACACTTTCTCTGTAATTTTGAAAATCTACTTGTAGTTTATTTATATCTGACCAAAGAACCAGAACTTAGATAAATGCAGCAAGTTTCTAATGCATGCCTAATTGTCACCTTAAATGCATCTATCATCTTGTGCAAACATTTAGAGATTATATCTTTAAACAAAAACACAAACATTGTTCACACTATTTCATCATCATTTGGGGACAATTTTAAACTGTGGTGTGACATTTAAATAAGATAGTAAAATGAAACGGCAGTACTATAACTTTAGAATGACTGGACTACATAGCAACATAGAACAGGCACTGGATAATGACAGGCCACAATGATTTTATTGTCGATTTTTACTGACTATAGTGTCAGAAACTACCTCGAAGGATGGCCAATTGTATTTCAGTTTAGGTAGGTGATTTATAAGCAAATGTGAGCAGACTTTCACGTTACTTCGTTTTTAATTATTGCTGCCGTAGATTATAAGTTATATCTTGGGGTCCACTTTATGAAGCAAAAGTACAATTGACTCTTTAAGTTTTCAGTTAATTACTAAGAATCCAATGATAGTTTAGCTAGTGTATTTTCTACATAATGCAGTTTACTGTAGAAAGTTACAATTGGCTTTATAGATCTTGTGCTAAGGGAACAAAAATATCATCCAGACATTCCACTACTGAATGTTAACCAGTGATAGTTACACTGCTCTTATTGGAAGTTCCAGCGAAACTCATACCAGTTGCTGTAAGCAGGATCAGGGACAGAAATCACAGTCCCTGGTGCTGCTCCTTGCAAGGGCTGCCAACCCTGGCCACTTCGATTGTTAGGAGCTCTACTGAAACCGAATCTGAAGTGTTATGTTCAATTCTGTTCCTCTTTCCATAGAGGGAGTGCAGCAAAAGCTAATTCCTGAGGTGGTGGGATTGTCCTATGATGAGAGATTGAAGAGACTTAGCCTGTATTCTTTGGAGTTTAGAAGAAAGAGAGGTGATTGCATATTAACAGACATCAGAAGGGTTGACAGTCATCCTACTCATTCAAACTATATGCTGGAGCCGGTGTTACATTATCTGAGAAAATTCTTTGTTTGAGGACAATTAAACCAGATAGAGAACTGCATGGTACAGGCAGAACATCATTTCAAATTTAAGGAATTCTAAGAGTAATGTTAAAATACAAAGACCAATATATTCAAATATTGACCTTCCACAGTCTTCTGGTGTGCAGCATTCCAAAGATTCCCAACGCTCTAAGGAAAAAAAATCTTCTAATTGAAGTCCTAGATGGCATATCGTTTAACTTTAAATTGTCCTCCAGTTTGAGACTCCCCAACCAGAAGGAACATCTTGTCTGCATCAATTTATATATCCCTTTAAGTAATTTGTAAGTTTCAATGAGATCACTTCTCATGTCTCAATGCTCCAGAGAAACAAGGCCATTTTACCAAATCTCTCTTCATAGGCCAATTCCAGAAAAAAATTTAGTGAACTTTCATTGAATTCACTCTGTGGCAATCATAACTTTTCTGAGATAAGGAGACCAAAACTGCACAAAGTACTCCAGGTGCAATCTAACCAAACTTTGATAAAATTTTAAGCAAGACTTCATTACTCCTGTTCCCAGATCATCTTGTGATAAAGCCTAACACTTCATTAACCTTCCTAATAGCTTGCTGTACCCACATGTTATCCTTCAATGACTTACTGACAAGACTCAAGTCCACTTGCACACTACATTTTCCAACCTGTTACCACTTAAGAAATATGGCAGGCTTGGCAGGTCTGGCAGTATCTATGGAAGATGCCAGAGTTAAGGTTTTGGGTCCAGTACCTCTTCTTCAGAAGGTTCTGGGCAGGGGTCACTGGACCTGAGGCTTTGGCTCTGCTTTTTCTGCAGATGCTGCCAGACCTGCTGAGTTTTTCCAGCAATTTCTGTTTTTGTTTCTGATTTCCACCATCCGCAGTTCTTTAGTTTTTTATGTTAAAGAACTACTTTGCTTCAGTACTTACAATAGAAAAGGAGGATAACTTGTTTCTCTGTACAGCTTCTATTACATCTATTCTCAAACAAAGAGCCAAAATTGTACATAGTACTCCAGATGTGATCTCACACAACCCATATAAATATAGCAAAACTTTCCTACTTTTATATTCCATTCCCTTTATAATAAAGAGTATTCAATTTGCCACTATAATTACTTGCTGTAGAATCATAGTATCCTACAGTGCAGAAAGAGGCCATTTGGCCCATTGAAACTGCACCGAACCTCCAAAGAGCATCCCGTCCAAACACAACCATCTATCCTATTCCCATTACTCTGTATTTCCCACGGCCAATCCACCTAACCCGCATATTTTTGGACTGTGGGAGGAAACCGGAGCACTAGAAGAAACCCACACAGACGCGGGAAGAATGTGCAAACTCCACGTAGACAGTCACCCAAGGCTGAAATTGAACTTGGATCCTTGGTGCTGTGAGGCAACTGTATGAAACACTGAGCTACAATATCTGTATATTAACATTTTGTGATGTTGTGTGTTCTTCCAGTACAGTATATGCGATACTGTTTGAGTGCTGTGTTTCAGATGAGGCATTAAACTAAGGTCTTGTCTACACTTTCAAAGATATGGAAAATCCCACAGCACTGTTTGCAGAAAAGCAGAGGAGTCGTCTTCAATGTCCAGGCCAATATTAATCCCTTATTCAATATCAAAAAATCTGATTATCTTGGTGTTGTCTGTAGGAGGCTTGTGGTGCAAACTGGCTGCAGCCATTCCTGCATTGTAACAATGAACACACTTCAAAAGCATTTTGTTAGCTGTGAAGTGATTTATTGTGAAAGGTGCTATATATATGCACACGTTTTCTTTTTCTAGCACAGTGAAAAAATGAGGCCATATAGTGCAAGTCCCTAGTTTGTATATTTTGATTAATGCAGTTACAGTAACATAGATATTACTGAGGTTAAGGTGCAACTATTTAGGAGGTAATGAACCTTAAAGCAGTTATGACTCCACATATTGTAAGTAAACAAAATTACAGGGCATATTTTTAAAGTAAGAGGAGAAAGATTTAAAAGGAATCTGAGGGGCAACTTTTTCACACAAAGGGGTGGTTCATATATGGAATGAACCTCCATAGGAAGTAATACATGTAGGTACAGTTGCAACATTTAAAAGACATTTAGCCATGTACATGAATAGGAAAGGTTTAGAGGGATATGGGACAAATGCAGGCAAGTGGAACAAGTTTAATTTGGGAAACTTGGTCGGCATGAACGAGTTGGATCAAAGGGTTTGTTTCCGTGCTGTATGGCTCTATGACTTAAATATCTTGTACATCTGGATCACCTATCAAAGCGGATAAATTCACTTTTTTCCACATTATATTCAGTCTGCAATGTTCTTTCCGAATCACAAAACCTGCTCAAATGTTCTTGAAAATATTTCATATATTCTTCCCAGCACACATTCCTGCATAGCTTTATATTATCTGCAAATGTAGAAATATTAAATTTTGTCCCACCACCAAATCATGAATGTAAATTGTGAACAGCTGGGATCTATATACTAATTCTTGCTGTACACCATTACTTATAGCCTGCCAATGTGAAAATTACCCATTTATTCTTACTCTCCGTTTTTGATCTGTTAGCCAACTATTAATCTCTGCCAATATATTGCCTCCTACGCCTGTGCTTTAATTTTGATAACTGACCTCCGATGGGGAATCTCACTCAAATCTTCTGAAAATCCAAATATACTACATCCATTTACTGCCCTTTATCATTTTAGTTTGTAATATCCGCACACATTTTCAATAAAAACAATTTTCCATTCTTAAATCCATGTTGACAATGTCCAGTCAGATCATCTTTATCCAAATATATATTTATCACATCCTTTAGACTCTAGCTACAAATGATGTAAGACTGATATATCTGTGGTTCCCTTTTTTTCTCTCTTGCTCCTTTCTTAAATAATGGGATGATATTTGCAAACTTCCAATATGCAGAACTCACACTAGAATCATTCTGAAATATGATTGCCAATGCATTGGTTATCTCTATAGCCACTCCTTTCAATAGTCTGGGTTGTAAACTATCAGGTCTCGGACACGTATCGATTTTCAGATCTTTTAATTTTCCAGTACAACCTTCTTACTCATAAGAATGTCCTTCAACTCCTCATTCTCCATTGTCCCTTAAATCTATAATTATGGGAGATTTCTAGTAGTTAATAAGATCATAAGAAAGAGGAACATGAGTAGGCCATTTAGCTCCTTGAGCCTGCTTTGCCATTCAATAGGTTCATGGCTGATCCAACATCCCTCACATCTGCTTTCCTGCCTTTTCCCCTTCACCTCGATTTCCTTACTGATCAAGAACCTATCTCAGCCTTAAACAAACACAACAACTCTGCCCCCACAACTCTCTGCGGCAAAGAGTTTCAAAGACTCACAACCCTCTGAGAGAAAAAAAAACCTCCTCATTTCAGTCATAAATTGACAGCCCTTTATTCTGAGACTATGCCTTCTGGTCTAGACTCTCCCATAAAGAGAAGCATCCACTCAGCATTTATTCTGTCAAGTTCCTTTAAGAATCCTGTGTTTTTCAATCAGATCATCTATCATTATAATATATTCCAATGAGTTGAGTCCCAACCAGTTTAGCCTTTACTCATAAGACAATCTTTGTGAACTTTCACTGAACTGCCTCCAATGAATAATGTATTTTCTTAAATAATGGGACAAAAACTGTTCACAATACTCCAGGCATGCTTTCACCAGCACCTTGTACAACTGCAGTAAGATTTCCCCATTCTAATACTCTAACGCCCTTGAGATAAGGGCCAACATTCTATTTGCCTTCCTGCTTACTTGCTGCACCATTATGTTAGCTTTCTGTGTTTAGTACACAAGTAATCCCAAGTCCCTTTATGTTGTAGCTTTCTATAATTTTTCTTCATTTAAATAATAACGCTATTTTGTTCTCCTTTCCGAAATGAACATTTTTCCGCATTATACTTCATTTGCCATCTTTTTGGCCACTTACATAGCCTGACAATAGTTCTCTGTACAAAAGCAAAGTTGCTGGAAAAGCTCAGCAGGTCTGGCAGCATCTGTGAAGGAGAAAACAGAGTTAACGTTTCGGGTCCGGTGACCCATAGTTCTCTGTAACCTGTTGGTACTCCTTTCACAACCTAGTTTTCCACTTATTTTTAAGTCATCTGCAAATTTGGCTACATTACATACACTTATTTCCTTTAAGTCATCACCACATATTGTAAACACTTGCACTCCCAGCATTGATCCCTGTGAAACTCACTGTTCACAGGTCACCAGCCTAAAAAAGAACCCCTTATTTCCACTTGTCCATTAGCCAATGCTCTATCTACGCCACTAAACTACCTTCAATTCTATGGGCTCTTATCTTATGAATGAACTTTTTATGCAGTACCTTGTTGAATGCCTTCTGAAAGTCCAAATACAACACACCTACTGGCTTCCTTCTTTCCACTCTGGTTGACACTTCCCCAAAAAATATAATAAATTAGACACAATTTCCCTTTCATGAAGCTATGCTAGCTCAGCTTGATTAGATTATGATTTTTCAAATGTCCTGCTATTGTTTCCTTAGTAACTGATTCCAGTACTTTACCTGTAACAGATGTTAGGCTAAAATAAAACAAAGAACTGCAGATACTGGAGATCTGAAACAAAAACAGGAATTGCTGGAAAAACTCAGCAGGACTTGCAGTATCCACTGAGAACGAAAAAGTTACTCTTCAGCAGAACAGATTAGGATTTTTTCAGTAGATACTCTTCTGATTAAAAATCACCAGACTTGAAACATTTGCTCTGTATCTTGATCCACAAATGCTGCCAGGCCTACTGAGTTTCTCCAGCAATTTCTTTAGATGTTAGGCTAATTGGCTTATAGTTACCTGCTTTTTGCCTCACTCACTTTTTGATTAGGGGTGTCACATTGCCAGTTTTCCAATCCTCCGTACTTCTCCAGAATCCAAGAATTAATAGAAAAATTCAAACAATGCTTTCACTACCTCTGTAGCTACCTCTTTTAGGATCTCCTCGGTGAAAACAGACACAAAGTAATCATTTAGTTTCTCTGTCATTTCTCTATTTACCATCATAGATTCTTCTGACTCTTCTTTTAATGGACCCACATTCAGATCAGGCAAATATCTTATTCTAACTTACCCGTAGAGGTTTTTACAGTTTTTTTTGTCTTTTGCTAAATTATGTTTGTATTCTATTCTTTCCTTATCAATTTCTTGGTACTCCTTTGCTGTATTCCACAAAGAAACTTAATCCTCAGATTTATTACTGTTTCTCACCACTTTTTAAGCCTTTTGTTTTAATCTTATACAACCCTCAATTTCCTTTGTCAGTGAAGTTTACTGAAATTTTTAAAGATAACAAGGCGGATTCTCCAGCATCTGCAGTACCTTTTATCTCTGAAATTTTTAAAGTTTTGTACTTTAATAGAATGTACAATTCTTTAAAAACTGTCCATTGCCCACGTACAGTCATGCCTTTTACTATACTTTCCCAATCCAGCTTGGACAACTTGTGTCTCATGCTTTCATAATTTCCCTTATTCAAATTTAGTGGTCTTGCTCCAGATTGAGTTACCTGAAATTCAAACATGAGGTAAAATTCAATCGTATTGTGGTCACTTATCCTTCAAGGTACTTTACACAAGATTATTAATTAATTAATAATACTAGATCAAGACTAGGCTGTCCTCTAGTCAGTTTTTGAACATGCTATCCTAGAAAATTATCCTGAAGACATTCCAAAGAATTATATTAAGTTGCTTTACCCAGTCTACATGCAGATCGAAGACAGCCGTGATTATCATGTTGCACATGCGACAAGCTTCTCTCGTCTTCTGATTTATACCATTCCCTCTGTACTCAGTACTATTTGGTGGCTTATAACAACTCCAACCAATGTCTGCTGCTCCTTGCTGCTTCTGAATTCCACCCATATTCCACACATTGATCTGAGACCCTCCCTTAGGAATATATTGATCCCATTTTGTAAGATCAGCACAATTCTACCTTCTTTTCCTTCTTGCCTGTCCTTCTTAAACTTGTACATCCTTGAATATTCAGTTCCCAGTGTTGGTCATTATGCAGCCATGTTTCTGAAATGCCAATTAGATCATAACCATTTACCTCTTTATGCTTTTAGATTATCTATGTGGATATGAATGCTGCATGAATTCAGGTCAAATGCCTTCAACTTTGTCTTTTTGAAATCATTCCACTTTCAAGACAGACTCAAGACTCGGCTTTGTTTCTCCTGTCTTCTAGTCCTCCTCGCAGCTTTTCTACTTCCTGGTACCAGTTTAAAATGTTTCCAATTTGGGTTTCCCCTTAGATTGTCACCTTCTCTGACAAGGTAGTTTAAATTAACTCTAATAGTACTAGCAAATCTCCCTGCAAATCAGCTGCATATGAGCCCTGTTAAGGTGTAACCCAGCCAGCGTGTACAGATTCCACCTCCATCAGAACTATTCCCAATGCCTCAGAAATCCAATATCCTCCCTCCTACATCAGTTCTCCAAGCCACGTATGTAAAAATTGATCCTCCTGTTGTTTACATTCGCTACTACACGGCACTGGGAGTAATTTTGAGGTCCTACTTTTTAATGTCCTTCCGGAATCCGTGAACTCTGCTTTCAGGCTGTCATCTCTCTTCCTTTCTACGTCATTGGTACCTTGGTTGATGTCCCTCCCATAGAAGAGTGTTCTGCAGCTGCTGTGTAACCTCCTTGACCTTGGCACCAGGGAGGCAACACACCATCTTGGAATCACGTCTCCACTCCCACACAGCTGAGACACCCTTGGTGCCATGGACTTGTATCTGGCTACATTCCCCTGAGAAACCATCAACAGTTTATATAATGGAATACCAATTGTCAACCTTGATAGAATCAAGGGGCTCCTGCACTACTTGCCTGGCTTTCTGAGACTGTTTGGTGGTCACCTGTTTCCGCTCTGCCTCTATGCTTTTAATCTGGAGTATGACCACCTCGCTGTATGTGCAATCCGTATAGTTCTCTGTCTGGTCAATGCATGACAGAAGCTCCACCTGGTAATAAAGTTCCTAAAACTGGAGTTAAACCTTGTGAAATCAAGAATAAGTCTTGCAGATGTGTATATTTGGGGCATCTGTTGTGTCCAGACTACATGCATACCCAAGCATCTCCACTCCTCTTGTTCATGCTGACTTGCAGTCCAGTAACTTCGAAAACTAGTTGTCACCCTTAGAATAAATATAAACATTTTTATTTCAAAAATAAATGTTATTCATAATATATATATACATACATAGTCACAAAAGCAGCTCAATTCTGTACAGTAGCATTTGAAGAAACAAGCAATGATTGGAAACAAAACAAGTTGCGGGAAAAGCTCTTCAGGTCTGGCAGCATCTGCGGAGAGAAATCAGAGTTAACTTTTTTAATTTGAAAGATATACTTTATTCATAAAAAGTATCTTTATATACAATTTATATACGTAGTTACTAATGCAGTTCAGTTCTGTATAGTAGTATATCAAGGAAACAACTATTGAAATTTGACTTCACCCAACAAACAAACCAAAGGCATCTCTTACTTGAACACGATAATATTTACATGCATTTGACGCACCAAGAGGGTCCGATAACTGAACAGACCCCCTTTAACTCAGACCTCAGACAGTGGTCTTTCTCCACTTGCCTTGGCAGCAGCTGTCCCAAGCTTTATTGCGTCCCTCAGCCCCTAATCCTGGACTTTGGAATGTGCCAGTCTGCAATACTCGGCTGGGTTCAACTCATTGTTCTAGAAGACCAACAAGATTCAGACAGACGAAAGAACATCTTTCACTGAGTTGATGGTTCACCAGGTGCAGTCAACACTTGTGTCGGTGTACATCCCTGGCACCTGACCATCCAGCACAGTGCAAAAATATACTTTATTCATAAAAATCAGAATTAATGTTTCAGATCCAGTGACCCTCCTCCATCTGTCCTAAGAGATTTTGGTTGCATGTTGCAGGGTACCACACCTCACCCAGCCCGTTGAGTAATAGAACATAGAACATAGAACAATACGGCGCAGAACAGGCCCTTCGGCCCTCGATGTTGCGCCGACCTGTGAACTAATCTAAGCTCATCCCCCTCCACTATCCCATCATCATCCATATGCTTATCCAAGGACTGTTTAAATGCCCTTAATGTGGCTGAGTTAACTACATTGGCAGGCAGGGCATTCCACACCCTAACCACTCTCTGAGTAAAGAACCTGCCTCTGACATCTGTCTTAAATCTATCACCCCTCAATTTGCAGCTATGCCCCCTCGTACAAGCCGACGTCATCATCCTAGGAAAAAGACTCTCACTGTCCACCTAATGCTAGCTGCCTATTACAATCTCCTTTCCCCATTCCTCCTATGATCTACAGAATTGATAACCTTCGAAATTCTGCTGGCGCCTTTCGAAGTGCCTCATTAACACATTAAGGGAGCCGTAATGGGTGATCGGCTCTGTGGCTGATTGGAATATAAGGAGTCACGAGTGAGCAACCTGCTATAAACTGCTCGACCTTAGTCAACAGGAGCTCGAAGTGAGGGCTGTTTCACACGCAGCACAGAGCGGCTGATTATTTGGAAAGTGCCCGAGTAACCCAGCGGGAAAACATGCGGTCCGTGATACTGGCGGCGTTGAGCCTGGTGGTGGTGTTCACCGTGTCTGGGGTTAGCACACAGAACCTGATTCGGCTCTGCGGCAACGATTTTCACCGAGCCCTTATCCACCACTGTGGGGCTTCTCGCTGGAGGAGAGGGTTCGGATCCGTAGCAGTGCTCAGAGCTTTGCTCGGTAAGAGCCAACTGTCAGTCCAAGACACGCTCTTCTTTCTCTTTTTTTAAAAAAAGTGTATAATAGACACCGCAATAGATATTTCCTGATCAATGTTGTGTTTTAATTTAACTTCTGCAGTTTGAATATTTGCATGTTATAAATCACGTTGCTCAAAAATTAGATAATGTGAATAACTTCGTCTTTGAAAGATTAGAACAAATATTCGCGAGTTTGAGACCGGACCTAAATCAATATGCATCATTGAGAAAGTTTTGTAGCGAAGATAATTATAGTTCATCACCCATACTACAGAAGTTTCGCAAGCGTTTTGAGGTTTGGGGTTTTTTTCCAGTCTGTACTTTTGCAGAGTTCAGTCGGTAATGCTTTTCCTGACTTGAATCCATAGGAGAGGATACGAAGTCTTTGTTTATGGCTAATTTGGATTCCTCGGAGAAGTTGACATTGTCCGACGAAGAGAATTTGAGCAACAAGCCAAGTCTACTGGAAGCGACATTGGAGGCTCTCCAAAGTCCATCCCGAATCAGACGCAATGAGCTGAACAAAATCGCCGATATTTGCTGTAAAACGGGCTGCAACAAACAACATCTGAATACCATCTGTTAAAGCGCAGGAGATTGCCTGATGCATATAGCTGTCACAACTTGTTACTTGCTGCAGCTTCGGCAATTACTTAAAAAAAGCAAAATAAATTTGGGAGGTGAAAATAAATTGTAAAATGTCGGCTTTAACTGAATAAAGAAATTAGTAAAGTTTTAATTTAAATGTCACTGGTATTCATTTGAAATCAATTTTTAATTCTGAAGTTAATACTTCCTGACCATAAATCCTCTTTATCAGAATATACCAACTGATGACAACGTTCGCCTCTGACACCGTTTAAAATTTATGATTTGCTTCTTTTGAGCTATTTAAGGTTTCACATGTTACCAGCATCAGAAAGTTGTGGCCATGGCACAAATGGACTGTGAGCAACTTGCTGGGGTGAAAAGGACAGGAGTGGAGAATGAATAGAGTCATAGACATGTACGGCACAGAGGAGGGAGAGGAAAAAAAAACCTTTTTATGGTCCATCCAGTCGATGCTGGTCAAAAACAACCACCTAAGTGTTCTGATTTCATTTTCCAACACTTGGCCCTATAGCCCTGTCAGGCTTGCACTTCTAAATACTAAAATAGTATGAGGGTTTCTGCCTCTAACAACCTTGCTGGAGTGAGTTCCAGAATCCCACCACCCTCTGGGTGGAAAAGGTTTCTTTCTTCCCTGTCCCCATAAGACCTAGGAGCAGAAATTAGGCTATTCAGCCCATTCGAGTCTGCTCTGCCATTCAATCATGGCTGATAAGTTCCTCAAACCCATTCTCCCATTTTCTCCCTGTTGTAACCCTTGATAATCAAGAACCTATCTATCTCAGTCTTAAATGTACTCAATGACCTGGCCTCCACAGTCTTCTGTGGCAGTGAATTCCATGAACTCGCTGGCTGAAGAAGTTTCTCCTTATCTCCATCTTCTGAACCTTTTGGCTTTAACTTTTCCATTAAAATGAAAAGTTTCTTTCTGTCTATAGCCCTAAGTTTTATACATAAATTGTCTGATTGTAACATTAATATCCAATAAAATAATCTCATTCTCGGTATGATGTCTTGCTAGAAGCATTAAAGGGTTATGGCCTAAATAAACAACAATTTATTGAGTCATTGGAGTTACTTGACTTACAAATTTCGTAGTGTGAATGTTAAATGCGTGGTATCTTTTTGAAAAGTTGTATATTTCTTATAGCATGAAATGAACTTCCATGAAAAAAAACTGAATAGTCATTGATCCCCTATCTCATTCTCCTTTAATAAAATTGCACACACATCACCATTGGTGGAATTATCAGCCAGTTTAGATTTTTCACTTTTCTTTAACTATTTTTGACAAGGGAGCCATTTTAGGAGTGAAATTCAAAATAAATTTCTTTTAGATCCACTCACACCTATATTCTGCAAGATCTTTTGGATTTTCCAGTGTCAAAGACAAAACAAGATAACCATTATTTTTGCTTCTCCCACAGTGTAGTCCAAATAAGTTACTTTTGCTTTAGGAAAATCACTTTGGACAAATTTATGACCAATTTGGTTCTTTGGGACTAATCAAACAATTATTTCAAATGTTGTAATTGTTTCTCACACACAAACACAGTGGCTGAACACAAACTAATCATCATTATATATAATACAGATGCATTTTCCTTCAAAGACCATCTTGATTAATCATTGTAAATTTGCTGATGCAATTTTCAGCATAGAGTCATAGAGTTTACAGCATAGAAACAGACCCTTCAGTACAACTCATCCATGCTGACAAGATATCCTAAATAAATCTAGTCCCATTTGCCATCATTTGGCCAATATCCCTCTAAACTCTTCATATTCACATAGCCATCCAGATGCCTTTTAGATGTTGAAATTGTACCAGCCTCCATCACTCCCTCTGGCAGCTCATTCTGTACACGTATCATCCTCTGCATGAAAAAGTTGCCCTTTAGGTCCCTATTAAACCTTTCCCCTCTCATCTTAAACCTATACCCTCTAGTTTTGGACTCCCCCACCCTAGGGAAAAGACATTGTCTATTTACCACATCATTGACCCTCATGACCTCCACAAGGTCACTCCTTAGCCTCTGACGCTCCAGAGAAAATAGCCCCAGCCTATTCAGCCCCTCCCTATCGCTCAAACTCTCCAGCCCTGGCAACATCCTTGTAAATCTTATCTGAATCCTTTCAAGTTTCACAACATGCTTCCTATACAGGGGAGACAGAATTGAATGTAGTATTTCAAAAGTGGCCTAACCAATGACCTGTACAGTCACAACATGAAATCCCTACTCCTATACTCAGTGCACTGACCAATAAAGGCAAGTATACCAAATGCCTTCTTCACTATCCTATCCACCTACAACTCCACTTTCAAGGAACTATGAACCTGCACTCAAAAGTCTCTTTGTTCAGCAACACTGCTCAGGACCTTACCAATAAGTGTATAGGTCCTGCCCTGATTTGCCTGTTCAAATTGCAGCATCTCACATTTATCTAAATTAAACTCCATTTGCCACTTCTCGACCCATTGGCCCATCTGATCAAGATCCCATTGTAATCTGAGATGATCTTCTTCGCCATCTACTACACCTCCAATTTTGGTGTCATCTGCAAACTTACTAACTATAGCTCCTATGTTCACATCCAAATCATTTACATAAATGACAAAATACAGTGGACCCAGCACCGATCCTTGTGGCACACCACTGGTCACAGGCCTCCAATCTGAAAAGTAACCCTCCACTACCACCTTTCTTAAATAGTGGCACCATTTAGCCAATCTCCAGTCTATGGCACCTCACCAATGGCTATCAATGACATAAATATCTCAGTAATGGGTCCTGCAATCATTTCCCTAGCTTCCCACAGAGCATGTTGTTCCATTGATAGTGTTCATCTGAGTTTTCAAAAGCTGATATTTATTTTGTCAAATTGGACAATGGAACTTGCTAATCCAGACAGTTGGCCAATCATTGAATCAGATATGACTCTGCCTTCATAACTGTGTTGATTTTGTGATAATCTATTCATAGTCATTGTGATCCTTCTGGATTCACTACCATCACAATACAGTTGCTTGGGTCATTAATGTTTTCCATCATGAACTTGATCTCTTCTCTCACTTGAGCAAATTTCTCTACGTTAAGTCAATAAGGATATTACCCAATGGGTGACACATCACCACACATTAATCTAATGTATTGCCAAAGATGATTTTCCTGGCCTATTTACACAAATTGACTCATGAGTCTTTGATGGCTTTCAGTTTCATTTTATGTTTATGGGAGAGAGCGATATATTCTAACTTTCAAGAATGTCCTGTTAACCAGTTTGAATTTTGGAGGATTGACCTTAAAATTTTCAATCAAGACAGTGTGGAGCTGGAGGAACACGACAGGTCAGGCAGCATCAGAGGAACAGGAGAGGTGATGTTTTGGGTTAGGACCCTTCATCAAAGACCCCTGATGAAAAGTTTTCCATTTTTGATTCATTCTCAAATCACTCATTTTTGTCAATTGTCTTTCTTTAATGACTACAAACACACTTCTTGTCAGAGTATCAGTTTAAGACACGAATACAACACACTCAGATTTTTTTCTCCTGTCTTATGCACACAATACACAGTTCACATATTCAAATTCACTTTTGCTTTGATAATATCCACTGAATTTTGCTTTTAATGGTTTTCCAGAAGCAGGTAACAATATTGACACCTTGTTTCCAGTAACAAAATTCTGAGCTTTAATATTTTTAACCTGTTCTAGCTCTCATTGTTCGTTGGGAATTTTTGAAACACATTTTGGCAATTCACAGTTTAGCTGATTAAGCTCAAAAGTTTGCCTAATACATACCAAGTGTGGCCTCTCAGTTTTGGCTTATAAATTCTCCTTCAATTAATTTAGGGGTCCTTTCATCATTAATCAGTTCAATAGGGCAGAACTCTTATGAACTCATTTGGACAATTGAGTAATTGCAAACAGGAATAAGGAAGTTCTATTAACCCAAACATTTTAACATTTCACTGAGTGGCATGGTGGACTTGGCTCTTGGCTCTTGGCTCTCAATGCACTATCCTTGAATCATGTCTGTGTCCACAAAAATCTTTATATGTCCCTTTGACCATTGATTCCTTCTGACTACTGTATTCTTGAGACACTTCTTCCTCCCCGACTCCACCTCCTGCACCCCTAACTGTATATTAATGGCATTACGTATAGGAGGATACAGACAGGCTGCTCACATGGCTGATCAGCAGCAAATAAAATTCAATCTGAGTAAGTGCGAGGTGATGCACTTAAGCAGAACAAACAAGGCAAGGGAATATATGCTGAACAGTAGGTCCCTGGGAAGCAGCGAGGATCAGAGGGACCTTGGTGTGAATGCCTATCAGTCTCTTAACATATCGGAACAGACAGTGATTGAGAAGACATATGGGACATTTATGTTTATTTACCAAGGTGTAGTGTTAAGAGCAAGGAAGTCTTGCTGGAGCTATGTTAAACATTGGTTATGCCACAGCTAGAGTATTGTTTGCAGTTCTGGAATCCACATTATAGGTGGGATGTGATTGCATTGGAGAGGGTACAAAAGAGATTTACCAGGATGTTGTCTGAGCTGGAGAGTTTTAGTTATCGAAACAGTGGAGAGACTGGGGTTTCTTTCCTTAGAGCAGAGGAGATCGAAGAGGGACATGTCCGAAGTGTATAAAAAATTATAAGGTTCTTAGACAGGAAGAAACCTTTCCTTTCAGTAGAGGGATCAATGAGCAGGGACATAGATTTTAGCTAAGGCGCATGAAACTTGGAGGCAACATGAGGACATTTTATTTCACCCAGCAAGTAGTCGGAATCTGGAACTCACCGCCTGTAAGGATGTTAGATGCAATAACCCTCACAACATCTAAGAAGTATATATGGCTTGGCATCAGAAGTGCTATGGGCCAAGTGCTGGAAAATGGGATTAGAACAGTTAGATGGTTGTTGCTGATCAGCACAGACTTGATTATGAGGAAAAGGCAAGTCTTTGGCACGAAGTTAGAATGCTCAGAAAGTTGGTGCAGACATAAGGGGCTGAATGGTCTCTTTCTGCACTGTAACAATTCTGCAACTGCAATTCTCTATCTTTCACATCCATTGTTAAGAAAGTAAGCCCTATTTGGTTTGGCGTGATATTCAAATGACGTGATGAGAAAACATTGCAATGCTGTTTAAAGAGTTTTCTTGATGACTCAGTATGCAAATGTGGTACGGAAAATCCAGGGAGACTCTTAAGGTCCATTCCTCATCTGTACTAAGTTAGCTGACCTTAGCTCAAGGGGGAGGGAATACTGCTATTCGCTCTCTCTGCTAAGGAGGAAACCAAAGTGAAGCCTTGCAATTCTGAATGATGCCTGTTGTAAAAAGTGCACCTGTGACTCAGAGCATACAAACAATTCCACCAAACCTGGTCAACTTAGGAAGGTGCTATCAATGTCCATAGACCGGCATTCAAATACACAATTCCTTCAGAAGAGAAAGATGACAATGGAACAAAAAGATTTTGAAATAACTAACTCCATCTCTCTAAAGCAAATGATCCCAAAGTTTACTTTATTGCGGCCCATAGTTGCCTCCCTGCCATTGTCCCTCTTGGCACCACTTTCCTCCTGACCACCCCTCTCATCATCTTTCTCCCACTCTCTGATTAATCCATTGCCTGCTTCTCTCCAATCTGGAGAGTCCCTTGAGCTGCCTTTCTGTCGCTCATAACTTCACCCCTGCCACCACTCTCCCTCTTGCTGCTGGAAGGATCTTGCGACTCCCCCTTAATGCATTTGTCAGGGTGGGAGTGAGGGGGGCATTTAAGTCAGACAGGGACCCTCTGCCCCAATTGTTCACAACAGGCAGGTCAATAGATGACCTTCGCAAACCAATACCCATGATAGAAAACTAATGCCCAGTTAAGCACTTCTGCCTACTGCTATTAACCCAGTGATGTGTGGGACTTCTCACGCAGGGAGCATGGCGAGCAAATCCTTAAATTTGTTTTCAGGACCCCCAGGGCAGCCCTTCATTCAAATGCACACATTTTTTCTGAATCAGAAAGGATAAAGGGTGCTGCTCACAGTCAGGCCCTGTCTTTGCTATTGTGACCTCTGCCTTCCCACTATTGCTCATGAGTGCCTGGGCTCCTCCTTGATTCACAGGATCAACGGAGTGTAGTACCAACAGCAACAGTCCCCACCTCTACAGATTTAGCAGAAGCTCTTCACAGAATGTAGGACTTATTCCCTTCCAAGATTTGTTGATTCTGGAGAAGATTACAGTCAGCTTGTTGAGTAAGAGAGTGACAGGCTTTCTTGAGAAGAGGCAATGTGGAACCTTGCCAGCTCTCTACCAGTAGCCTCCATAAGATTCTGTCCCGCTCCTCTCCCTCTCACCATCAAAATCCTTGATTCTCCCACCTGAACCTTTCCAGCTCACTTCCTCTCTCCTGCGCCCCTGTGAAAATGAGGAGAGGGAAACAGAAAGCAAGCAGGTGGGAGAGAGGAAGCAAGTAAAAGGTAAAGTAGGAAGAGTTAATAAGCTATTAAACACAATAACGCTGCACTGCATGGTGAATAAAACAAATTTTAAAAGAAACTAAGATACCAGTCTGAAGAAAGAAACCATTAATCAGACCAGAAAAATAAAAGATTTCCAATGTCCTAAATCAGCTCTCACCACGTCTCTTGTGAACAGCACTGCTGAAAATAATTGAAGATGCAAGTTTGATAATCAGTTTCTACCAGAGCATTCTATGGCTAGATTCGATAACTTAATTAAGTGATTTATATGTTATGACAGCTTAGAAACATACCTGATGCTCATTTAAAACACAGTTGAAATGTTTCTAATTTGGAATTCAACATTTGCAATGAAGCAATTCAATAATTTATTACCTTTTTGAATTGTAATGTCATGAATATGAATTTTAGGTCAAAAGTCACATTATATTTAACAATGAGACTATAAGGTTCTTCAGCATACAAATTAATTATTTGTTGCATGGTATTAGCTCACCAACAGGCCAAGTCAATGGAGATCCACAATTCTAAATGATGCCTTTCTTGGAAAAGAATGATCTCAGAATAAACAGCATACAAAAACGGTAGTAACCATATATGTGCCTGTGATTCTTTACACAATGAACTATCTATTTTAATTATACTGCCAGTTAATTCTAGATGAGAGGAAGGGGACAAAAGTCATGAATGGGATCAATAGTTGTTCAAGTACATTGAGAGAGGGCCTCAAACTCTCAGATCAGCACGTAAGAAGAATGAAGCTGACACACACTAGTTTAGTGGTGACAGAATACTGTGCCATTAGAATCACTATTTTGGATGAGATGTTAAATCAAGGTTCTGTCTGTCATCTTAGGTAGACAAAATAACCAATAGCACGTTTAGAAAAACAGCAGGGGACTTCAAGGTGTTGAATTTAGTACCGAGGGGTAAAGGCATCAGAGGATACAGTGGAAAAGCAGGAACAGGCTATTGAGTCAATGATCATAATGAATGGCAGAACAGGCTCAAAAGGGCCAAACAATCTACTCCTGCTCCTAGTTTCTGAATTATCCCTAATGTCCTGGCCAGTATTTATCCCATTGTATCACAAAATAAATAATCTTGACCATTAATTACATTTTTGTCTACTGTGTGCAAATTAGTTGCAGAACTTCCCACAACACTTCTAAAAGGACTTAATTGGCTGGAAAGCACTTTGGTCTGCTTAGTTGCTGTGAAGGCACTATTAAAAAAGAAAAATAAAGAAAGCTTCATACTTATCAATTAGGCTTGTTCAGTTGCTTATATGCAAGCTAGGAAAGCTCTACATTCAAATATCATTTTCTTCCCTTCCTTTGCTAAATCCCAGTTGTTTAATATCCCACAGTCAGGACAAGATTGTTGGAAGTCCACTGACACCTACAAATGGGGACAGGCAGACTGAAGTGGTCTCCAGTCTGTGCTGAATGTCACTGACATCAAATAGCATATGAACGATTTCTTTCCTTCTGAAAGGATCTTGAAGTAAAAACTTAATATTTAGGACTATTGCAATTTTTCATTATATCATACAGGCACATTTCACTCAAAGTACACTGCAAAAACATTAGCAACAGCAAAGAGAGACTGGTTACAGAAAGAGAAAGACGAAAACGTGTCCGTATTGGAATTCCAAAGACAGCGGCTGCCGATGCGGATACTCTGTTCATTCAGCTGTCCAATATGGATTAAAACAATTATCTTGTATCGTGGAATCATGAGATCCTTTACACGGGCTTTTATCACCTAGAAATGACAAGTATTCATTAAATACATATATATTCTTTTACTCTACATGCAATAATCCCTTCTCAACAACAGATGATTAGCCTATTGCAAGGTGTACATAATAGCAATGCCTAAAAACTTCAATTCCATATTTGTATAGAGTTTTTTCAAGGGTATGTGAGCCTGTTCAATTGCACCTTTCATTATGCATCACAGGGAATGTCTTTTCCAAGGTTTTTCCAGTTTGATCTTTAAGTGCCGTACTAAAACATTTCAACTGTCTCTATCATTGAAAGTGGGAAGTGGAAAGTGGGTTTTTGACAAACTTATTTGATCTGTTTAAGGACAGGTTTCAACAAAACCACAGTACAAGGAAAAGCAAATGGTTTTTGGCAAATGTGCATATCCATAATCAGAATTTACTTAAGAGAATTCATCAGTTAATTTACCAGTGTATACAAGTCAAATTGACAATTATTTGTAGGAATATAGAGGGTTATTTCACTTAGAATCATAGATAGGGTCACAGAGACATTCAACACAGAAACAGACCCTTTGGTCCAACTTGTCCATGCTGACAACATATCCCAAATAAATATAGTCCCCTTTGCCAGCATTTGTCCCATATCCCTATAAACCCTTCCTATTCATATACCCATCCAGATACCTTTCAAATGTTGTAATTGTACCAGCCTCCACCACTTCCTCTGACAGCTCATTCCATGCACACACCACCCTCTGTGTGAAGTAATTGCCCTTTAGGTCGTTTTTAAATCTTTCCCCTCTCACCTTAAATTTACGCCTTCTAGATTTGGACCCCACCCTTTCCCGGGGTAAAATCCTTGTCTATTTACCCTATCCATGCCTTCTTGATTTTGTAAACCTCTAAAAGCTCACCCCTCAAACTCTGACGCTCCAAGGACATTAGCCCCAGTTCATTCAGCCGTTCCCTATAGCCCAAACTCTCCCACCCTGGCTACATCCTCATAAATATTTTATTATGTTAACTTATTTTAAAAACGGTCCAGATTGAATCAGCTATTGTGCTACAATTTATCTCAGCTGAGAAAATATGCTCACAGTTTTCAGAGCAGTTTTTTTAAGATGTGAATTGGCCAGAAGCATGTGAGATAGAAGCTCTTAATAAGAAGATTTGTTTTCCTCAGCTCTGATGTTTCAGAACAAAGTTCAGATAGCGAAAAAGCTTCCAGGAGAGCTGTATAATTGCAGTAAGGTTCGGTTAGCACAATGTTACAGAGATATGTGCTCAACTCATTGCTCTCCATCTAGTTTTCAATTAGATTGTTCTTTGTGACTTTTCATTTTTAAGACTACTATGAAATAACAGTACCATTCTGTTGCCTCTTGGCATAGACAAATGCAGAAATCTGACAAATGAGTGACAGAATCAATTTTACAATGCCTCACATGCGTATCCATTGCACCATGAAGTTTTCTTCTTCTGTGGAATTCCGAGTATACTATTTACGTTTCTGTCTTTATTGCACTAAAATTAAGAACCATCATTATGCTTCTTACTCCAATACATTCTTTTCTTCACTATCAACATTGTACAACTCTTGTATTTACCTGTATGATAAAACAGATTTTCAAAACCTGCCTATCCATTACTTAACTATCAATGCAGTTAGTCTCCTAAAGTTTTTAACCATGGTGGTATCAGTTGCCCAAGTCTTATGCTCGGAGTCCATCAATTTAATTTACAACAGCCGAACAGCTTGACAGTAAACATTAAAGATGTTCGATGGGAAGCATTAAATCTTCTATTTCTTGGCACTTAGTGAATTTAAGAAAGAAGAACAGAGAGAAAAGAGGAGGATTTGAGGATTATTTCAATTAAACTAAAGCAATACTTCACTGATGAAAAAAATTCTGATTTCTGCAATCCCTCAAGATTTTAATGCAGAGATATGTCAACTTTGGATGAATGTCATTGGTGGTCAATAGAGAACCTTATTTTTCCTGAAGTTGTTTCTTTTCTCTTAACTTTAGCAAAAACTTACCAATGATCTATTGCATCTCCTAGAAGAGCAAGTACCTTAATTTTCTCCCATGCATGTTAAGATCCTGCAGGCAACAAATGATGCTTACTTCAGATCATCAAAGAAGAAATCTCCAACATGATTTTCTGAAGATGCAATTACTTGCAGCTCCACCATCCCCTTTCCCTTCCCTCTACAGCAAGAGATGTCAAAATCTTGTATATGAGACTGAGATCATCTATTTCATGCCAGTTTAGCTGAGCTTTGCACGATGTTGTACTGTGGTTTGTCACTGTTCTCGTAAGGGTCCCAAATGAAATGGTATTGGAGTAGGGTGTAGGCTTTAATTTCATTTCTGTGGACTGGGTTCAAACTCAATTCTCAGAACTCAACAAAAAGGTGCATTAATTTAGCTGTAATTTGGAGAAGCTAAACAATCTGAAAGAAAAAAAAAACTTCCATTTTGATTGCACAAAATTGTCTATGTATAGTAATAGGTTCGCAAATTTTCAGTGATTGAATGGCTTGAGGCTGCAGTGACCCATCCGCAGGAAATGGAAAATACTGAAATAAATAAAAAGCTCTTTCATTTAGAAAAGATAATAAAAATAAAGCTACAGTGCTGCCAGTTCCAGTGAGCTGCCATTATATGAATCAATTTATTAGTTGTATTTATTGAAAATTAGCAATTCAAAAACTTTTTCAGCTCAAAGATATTTTTTCAACTCGAAGTATCTGTTCATTTGCAGACATTAATTCTGCGCACCTTTCTAACCATATGCTTCCATCTAGTCATGTCCGAAACCCATCTTTATGATTTATTCAGTACCCTTCCCCAAGATCCTATTCCATAAATTATCACCTTTGACTTTCTAATTTTATGTTTTATCCACAATCAGGACTACATATTTAAGAACTTATCTAGGGGAAACTGGCAGATTTTAAACTCTTTGAACAGTCCCTGGAGTGAAAAGGGATTTTAACCATGTAAAATATTGGAAATGAGGCCAGATTAATGTATGCCATAGCTTACCTGCTCTTTGTTGGAATTCAAGTGGCTTGCAAAGCTTTCAAAGAGATAAGAGCTTGGGTTTATTGCCTTATTCACTGGAAAAGAAACTGGCTTTGAAGGACTATGGGCCTCTGTGCTATATGTTGCCTATTTTGGACTTAGGAATTCTGTTTGATGGAGCCAGTCACTCCTGAAACTTTTCACCTCAAATCCTGTTCTCAGCAGAAATTCTTGAGAAGCTGATAGATTTTCCAAATACCTGTATTTCTGTCAAACTTGTAAAAGTAGACAGAGACCACCCATCAAAATCTCAAATCAGAGTTGACGATCAGAACTGGCTAGCTATCATCAATATGCAGCTATCAACAATTCAGCTCCGTTGAAAGGAAATCCAATAGAAGGGCTTTTGTGATGCAGCGGCAGTGTCCCTACCTGAGTCAGTAGGCCCGGGTTCAAGTTCCACCTGCTCCAGAGATATGTAACAACAGCTATGCACGGGTTGATTAGAAAAGATGAAGGAAACCCAGTGAACATGAGAAGTTATCACATTCTACTGTTTCAAGAACCTCAGCCCTTAGGGGTTTATTTACCCTTGTTAGACTGTGTGGGAATAACATCATTTTAATTCTAAAATCATAGCATAGGTGTTGGTCAGTTGCTTTAAGAATAACATTTTTTAAGATGAACAAACAGATTATTGAGTTCATTAATAGAAACCTGGTGAATTTTATTCTGGATAGTAATACAAGAGAGAAACAATTAGCCACTTTGGTGCTGGAATCAGCAAGTTTATACCAATGGTGCATGGATGAATAGTGGTGCTCGATTATCAGTGCACTCTGCTGACAGAGTCACAGCACCACAGAGTGCAAAAGAAAATCCTCCTTTTGTCCTATGCAGCAGCTCTGAAATCTGGACCCATCTTTGTTATTTGCTACATTACCCATTCAAAGTCAAAAATATGCTGCTATCTTCAGTACAGTAACTAGAGCTACAATTTTCAAGATTGTATTCTCTGTCAGTTGGATACCTACTTTCATAATGAAGAGAATACAACTTTGTAGCTGGTCTGTTAGTTCACAGACGTTTCATTACCCTGTTGGGTAACCTCC
>JAHRHZ010000057.1:18671084-18742760 GCA_024137785.1 Ginglymostoma cirratum | reverse complement strand
GGAGGTTACCCAACAGGGTAATGAAACGTCTGTGAACTAACAGACCACCTTGACGAGCGAACCAACCTCAGCATCCTCACCCCGAGCTACAAGTCTACTCAAGAACGTTAGAATACAACTTTTATTGATAGGATATTGTGCTTCATAGTGACGTCTGTTTTCTCAACATTTGGCAAAGATGGAATGTGGAGTAAAGCAAGGAGGAAAGTTTAAGTAGAGAAGTGTATTTTTAAGTTCAACTTACTTCTGAAATGGTCTTTGTCATTTGCCTGCAGAGTTCAGGCTCATATTTCTCCTCCTGCAAGTAGCTTGGCAGGACATCTTTGAGAATACTGTTCACAGTAGCCCCTGGGAAATATTTGGTAGGATCTGGAAGCAGGTATAACTTCTTTAAAATCATTTAAAAACTAGGATTGGTAACCAACATCAAGTACATAATTGATATTAAAACTTATAAAGAAGAAGAAAGTCTCAGAAGCAAAATTTGTTCAAACTATCCTACATCTATGGAAAATAGTAACAATAACACTAATAAAATTTTCACATGGAATGTGGGGCACAACTCAAGCCTGTATGCCCTTCATTTACATTCTTAGCAACCATGACTGCCAAGGGCATCTGAGGATTCCAGGTTTTCAGTGCTGCTACAACTAAACTGAGAAGGGCTATGGGTAAGAGAGAGTTAGAAATGCAAATACCCAAAAAAAGGTTAGAGACAACATCACAAAATCACTCCCTCTGTCACCTGCTTTGTTACCTGCCTAAAACCCCACTTACCTTACCTTCTCTTAGTGGTGGTCAGAAAGGCCTAAAGACATATAAACCACAGAACTGGATATTTGCAGCTGAAAACCTAGTCATTGTCTCAGCGCCAGTCCTCTCTGCTGCTGGCTGCAAGGATTCCTGGTTTCATCCATGCTGTTCAGTTAGGAAGATGCCTGGCCCCTCACCTGACAATCTGAGCAAAGTTAAGCGGGCAATTTGTTCTCTGCTCTGTGGCAGAAATAGGAATTCCACCGTAGATCAGAAGATTTGGACTGTACCCTTCCTGACAGCCAAAAATCTCCTTACCTGGCTATAACAGAACTGTTATGCTGCAGAAGCAGCCAACCTGTCCTATCTATGCTGGCGCTCTGAACAAACATTATGGCTTGATGCTGATTTCCTGCCTTTTACCCCCCCAAGAACTCTGCACATCGAACTGATAAAAAAAGAACAAATAATCATCTAATGTCCTCTCGAATGCATCAATTGAGCATACTTCCACTAAACTTTCAGGCAGTCCTCCCAGAACCTAACTACTTATTTTGAGTAAAAGCTTTTTCTGCCATTGCATTTCTTCCTTTGCAAATGAAACTTCAAAGCTGTGCCCACTTGTTCCCCATTCTTGAAAGTATAGGAACAGTTTCCCTCCAACCACTCTGCCCAGATACTTCATGACTTTAATAATTTTTAATCTCCTATTCACCTTCCGCTATCCAAGGAAAACAGGTTGGAAGAATTGGCACTATCTTCGTAACTGAAGTTTCTCATCCTTGGAACTTCTTCCACACTCTCTCTAATGCATTCATTTCATTCCTGAAGTGTGACACTAAAAGTATACAAAATACTCCAATTTATGTCTAACTAGTCTGTTACACAAGTTCAGCAAAAAAAAAAAAAGTTGGTATTGTGAAGCGTGCAACAATAAATAAATAATGTACACTCTATAACTCTTTTCTCCACCTGACCTGACACCTTTAATGACTTTACACGTGCATACGTAGGATCTTCTGCCCTTGCAGAGTCTTTACTTTAAACTGCTCCTCCATGCTGTTTTAACAAAAAAATGTTAACATCTCATACTTCTGTTTAAAATACCTAAAAATATAGCCTTTTAACCTATTTTGATACTATACATATAATAACTAGGTGCAGCTAAAGGTAACTGAAACAAATTCAGGTGACTCAAAGTATTTGATGGGAGAAATAAGGCAACTGCATTAATACATTTCCCATAGATCATGCACTCTCCAAGAACACAAGTACAAAACTTATTGCCACATTTAAAGAGATTATTTCTGATGGTAACAATCTCTTTAGAGAGAACTTGTTAATACAAGAAACACAAATCACCAGATCTTTCGACTGATATTGTATTTAAACATGGATTCGTCGCAAAAGACATTTTGTTTTTTAATTTATACAAGACAAAGAGCAAACACATTAAAACTTGAAACAAGTCTGAATTGGAATGACTGAAATCCTGAAAGAATGCTATATAGTTCTTTGAGATAGTTATCATTCAATCTTTTCCACGATGTCTAGTTAATAGTTTGCCCCTATTAGACTACAAAGTCAACAGAGTTCAAATTATGAAATCTCATCTAACATAAACATATGGTTTTCATTAAAACTTTCCAAAATAATTGTCAATTTTTGCTTTTGCATCATTAAATTATGAAAAGCCCAAACTCACGTAACTGATACGTGTTTTCCATTTGTAGCGTGGGCCGTGGAATATCATCGTGATGACCTGGATCATCCATATAGGACACAGTGCTCATGGAGCTATTTAAAAAAAAAAGACAGACAGACAGTCTACAAGTTAAATATGAATTAAGTTAACTTTTTATTTTCAGATGTGCTATTCAGAAACAATGACCATTTTGAATTTGTTGACTAATATGACAAGAAACAATATGAAGTCAATAGTGCACTTCAGGTCTCTCATAGTTGATAGTCTAACCTGAATCAAATATAGCCTCTCAGACTATTTTTTTCATCTATCAAAGATGATGAAATGATGGTGGTGTCTACAACAAAAATTTATTTGAAGAAATCTAATGGCATGCTAAACCAGGTCTCCACATCTGTAATATTACAAGGTTTAGATCAAATGAAATGCCAATTGCTTGTCCATGTTGGTTTTTGTAGTATACACAAATGCTAAGATTGAGCAAAAAAATAAAAAAAGTGTGCACTGCAAAATAGTAATGACTCCGCTTCAAAATCTTAGCCAGGATTGACAGCACTGGGTGGGTAGGTAGGTAGGATGGTGTTCTCTTGACTTACCTGGCCTGGCGGCGGCAGGGGTGGTGTTGGGGGAGGAAACAGTGGAATGGTGCTTTTTCATCAAAAACCAGTTAGGTTTCATAGTAAATTAGCAAAGTCTCCTTTACATGTCATTTCATGGCCAACTGTCCTACATGACAGACAGGAAGGTTTTCTGAAAGTAGAACACAACCAAGTGCTCAAGATAACCATTAAAAGCACCATGCAAACAAAATCAGGCATAATTGGGTTTGAGGTACGCAGAGAAAGATGGCAAGGAACAGGGGTTTTGCGCAAAATAATACAGGGAACGGGACTTAAATGGCTGGAATAGTATACTAGAAGGTTACAGAATGCTACAGTTAGACACTTTGCGGGGGGGGGTGGTGACTTGAAGAGTGGGAGAAATAACGGATGACTAAAATCTCAAATTTGAGGCATGGGTGGGACAAAAGTGAAACATACATTACTGCAGATATTATAGGTCACTATGTGGAATGATCTAATTCAAGTGTGACAAATAAAAACAAACCAATCAAACAAGTTTCATTAGTAAATTGACTGAGACAGGACTGGAAGATGGAAATGTTACAGATGGAAATCTATATTCATTTTTTTCCTAACGAAGACGAATGCCCAAAGCTCAGCTCAGAGCCAAAGAGAATGAAGGTGTAAACAGTTTGGTGCAACAAGAGTGACGGTGTTGATAAGGACCAAGCCTTAGGTCAGTGGTGGACATGCTGGAGGGGATTTTGAGGGACAGGTTTTCCATACATTTGGAAAAGCAGGACTGATTAAGGAAGAGTCAACATTGTTTACATGAACTTTGGCCAGGTATTCAACAAAATTCTGCATGGTAGACTGGGTAGTAAGGTTACAGCACATGGGATCTGGGGGAACTAGCTTGAAATTGGCTTCCAGGTAGGGGACTGAGAGTCGTGGTAGAGGGTTGCTTTTCAGACTGGAGGCCTGTGACCGGTAGTGTGTGCGCTTGTCTGCCTCTCTCTCTCTCCCTCCCACCCCCCGCCTCTTGCTGTCCACATGTGCCTGCACCCCCTTCTCTGTGTTTCTGGGAGAGGAGACATACACAGTACATAATAAACCCTTGGCTAACCCAGGAAGTAGTTTGGCTCCTATCATAGCATTCTAATTCAATGAAGTCAGATTGAATGAATGTTCTAATTTACTTTAGGACTTTAATGTTCTACAGTTACACAATGTTCCCATTTAACGTTTAACTGTTACAATATGTTCTGTTTACATCACAGGTAGCAAAGTCACCACATCAAATTTAATATTAAATTTAGTCTAGCTGAACATAATTGAGAAATGGTTTGGATATCCCTAGGAAATAACAAGAATTTCACAATCCAAATAGTCTTTGCTATATTCACAATTATGAAGATCCTAGGGACTAAACAAAAAAAAAAAAACAGGATGTGTAAAGTCAATTTAGTACTTCCAAGCTCATCACTTCAGTTCATTAACTCCCTCATCACCACATCTAATTGCACTTTGTTTCTACAACTTTTCTTGGTAAATATTTACAAACATTTATTATTCTGGAGGATATTTTTTCTGACATTTTCTAAATTCACTTCTGTTTACATCTGCTGCCCATTTAGCACGATAATGTTCCAAATAAGTTTGCAATAAAACAAAATTGCAAGCTACCAGAGTAATGAGGGACACTTACCTTCTGTTAAAGGCATTTTAATAAACAAAACACTTACATTTTCTATTTAAATCAGTTCAATTAGAGGGGAAGCCAGTGCAGAGTAGTGACAGGATAGCTGATTATAATGCGCAGCATGTGTCTTGGCTGACTTTGAAATATAATAAAATCTTGACCTGTTCATACATTGTCAATGCAATACATAATGCATTGATAGTCCCACAGCAGTCAACGGACAGAATTTCAGGCAAGAATAAACTGTTGTTGCCCCTCCACTGTGACCTCATTTAATCTACCTCATACAATTAGTAAATCAGGTCATAAAAATCCAGTCAATGATCTGGCTATTAAAATTTAAACATGCAAAGCTGAAGAGAGTGTGCTGACTTCTTTAAATGGAAACATCCACGGAGTTACAGGCAAATATTAATTTTCTGCCGCAGAAAAGCTGTTTCAAATGACTGGAGCATTGCTCAGGTATTCCAGAATCATTGTGAGATTCATCATTTACTAAAGCCCAAAACTCAGTGAATAAGAAATGCTGTGTGGTTGCAATTAGTCTAACAACTTGATATTCATTTCGATTGAAAACAAAGTATAAAACAGGCTGTCATTTTCCAATTGTTGGTTTTATATATTTTCAATTTCAATGTTCAGATATATGATAACACACTTTAAATAGGTGGGACTTGAACCTGGACCTTCTTCCTCAGGTGGGGACACTACCTCTTACGGCACAAGAGTCTTCAAATTGTCAACTTTATGCTACTGCTAAAGACAAATGTAACCTTTGTTTTTGAGCATCATAGGTGTATCAGTGATACATTATAAGATGGATGTATGAATTAGGCACTGAACAGAACTGCAGAGTTACCTAAATTGTGGACTGTGACCCCAAATTTTAGGGTTGCAAGCACAGAAACAGAAATGGCAGTCAGAGCTCGGACTGAAACTACGTCTGGCCCCTTTGAAGTAAAGCTGTCTATTCCTGCTGTGCTGTGGAGTCGTGTAAAATTGCAGAGGAGGTAACTGCTGTGGCTATTGCTGCTGTTCCTGCTCCTCATGGATTCAGGGTAAGGTGTGTAAGTAGCTCCTATGCTGCATTTGCTGCATTGAAGGACGACAATGAAGTTAAGATGATAATGAGAATATTCAATGGGCTTGAAAAAAAATCCAAGAAGTTGAAATTGACACTCAAAAGTAGTGATTTCAGACTCTTTTGGAACACATTCTGCAAGAACAGGTCTGTCACACTAAATTAAGCTAAGCAATTCAATTCTTTGCCATTTTTCCCAGTGTTCCAATTTTGTTAATAAATCACTTCCAATGTGGTACTGAGGAGATGATGATAGCCTAGTGGTAATGTCACTGCATTAGTAATCCCGAACTGCTGCAAGGTTCTGTCCATTTTTTTTTGAACAAAGAAACTTGTTTCTTCTGCTATATCCCTGTGTCCTAGGACACCTTGTTGCTAGGAAAAAGGCTAATCTTTCCTTTTTTACCCTTATTTCCTAAAACACGGAACTATATACCTCATGACCTTTTCTAAATTAAAGGCCTCATTTAAATGCATGTAAACATATTTCAAAACAAACCACCAATACTCTAATAGCTCCAAAATGATATTAAAACTAGGTCTCCCCTTCATAACCTGCACAATAACTTCTAGAAGAAAATTCACCACTACCTTCTTAAAAGACATCTAGTGCTGGGCAATAAATGCTAGCCCAGCCAGGGATTCTCACGTCTCTTGAATTACTTAAAATAAAATAAAGTTATACACAGTTCTTTCCATGTTAAAACACAATTTTGTAAATAATGATAGTAATAAATGCATATTAATAACCTACACACAGATAAAATGGAAATGTGCGACCTTCATTTATTATATAAATACTGAGGATAAGGAACACTCAATATTTCTATATCTTACCATCCCATACCAATGCTATTACAACCAAAGATCCTTGTCTCATATCAACTCTTCTTGCTACTTTGGTTTTAACTCATCTCACTCAGTGGTCTTGCTGACTAGGTTCCCCTGCCTGGCAGACACTGGCCCGAGGATCTGTTAGTCTGACAGCCCACATTTTCCATCTTACTGCCTGCACACCCACCATCTTTCCTCCAATAAGCCAAAAAAAAAACACCCAATTCACAATGTGTAATACTATAACTCGTGCCCACCTGTCATGTTTCATGGGCACCCGCAAGGGAAAAGTTAGAAGCGTTATGGAAAACTCTAAAATTGCCAAGATGAATCAGATTCCACCATCACTCAAGGGGTTCAATACTATCGAGGACAAAAGCAACATGCCTGCTTGACTAACTTTAAAATTCTGACTCCCTAGCGTTGCCACACAGTGGTGGCAACGTGTGCTATATACTACAAAACCACCTTCACTCCTTCCAAAGCACCTTCCAAATCTGTGACCTCTATCACTTGAAAGACAAGGGTAGTAGATGCATGGGACACCAGCATATTCTCCTACAAGCCACACAGCATCTTCATTTGGAACGATATCACTGCTATTTCACTGCAGCGGAGTCAAAATCCTGGAATTCCCTCACTAGCAGTATTATGGGCGTCCCTTGTCAGATGAACTGCAACAATTTAAGAAGGCAGCTCAACACCATTTTCTCAAGGACAATTAAGTACGGGCAATAAAAATGTCAGCTTATGGCCTCTATTCATAAGGAAAAAATAAAAATTAGAATATAACTAACATTAAATACTGACAATTAAGCGATTCAAACTCCAAAACACAAATATGGTTATGTCATGTCATGTCACCAAATCTAAATTATTAAGGTAATTGATTTACTCTGCATAAAGTCTGTCTAATACCACGTAAGTAGCACCATCGGAGTTTGGTTCATCTACTTTCCTCTTCCTTTCATGACTGTTATACTCAAGTGTAACAGAAACTTCTGCATCACACTTCAAAGAAAAGACATAAAAGAATCATTTGATCTGTGGCTGTTTAGTGTTTATTTAATAGGAATGATTTGGCTTTAACACAACATATCTATACTCATGTACAATGAAAATTTGAAGAATTTAACATTTTCCAGCAACATGTTTCAGAGTTATTTACTGCCAAAGCCTGAAGATACCCTGTTTCACGAGGCGTGTGAGCAAAGAGAGAAAAATAAAGTCACTATTCAGCATCAATAAATATTTGCTCAAATATTTGATAAAAGATCACTCACTCCTTTTGTTTTCGCCTGCTTTCCTTTGCTTTGACATCATAGCTGCTGAGTGAAGAAAAGCTACCAGTCTTCCTCAGTAAGCGAGCAGCTTTGTCTTTTGCAATGTCAGACATTCTGATGTTTTCCTAGAGGTTGAAGACAAGTCAAGTATTATGCAGTTTTTTTTAAGAAAAATGTTTTAAAGATAGCAACAACTCAAACTCAAAAACCATGCTGGAAGTGAATTGCTACATTTAGCCCATCTACAAAGATGTGAAAAGTGAATGTGGTGACAGAATATTCAGAAAGAGACCCCCAAAAAAATAACATTAAAAGAAATTTGTATAAGAAATATGTTATGAAAAAGGGTTATCATGAGCTATATAAATCTCTTGAAAATTTGTCATTGGGGATTAACTTGCATTAATATTTACAGGTAAAGAAAGGTTAACAAATAGAAATCAACAAAAAAAAACTTAAGGTTGAATCGGCAAAGGGAATTGGCCAAACTTAACATAGGTAAAATAAAAGTAATGAAGAAAGCAACAGCAAATATAGTGACCAACAGGATGGCTTCCACCAATGGATTTAAAGGAAATAGATGAGAATAATTGCAACTGCCTTAACTTTAACCTTGTAAAGTCCTCGCAGTTTGGGAAGGATAAGGGTGAACACTTTGAAACCGTTTAGTTAATCAGAGAGTCAGGTTTGCCAGACAAATTCAATGGAATTTCTTTTGCAGAAGTGAATAAATTAATAGACAGCAAATGCCTACAGAGATTATTTATATAGATTCCTGAAAGGCCTTTAACAAAGGCCAAACAAAACACTTAGTTAAAGTTGAAGGCCATGGATTTGGAACCAAGCATTGCCCTTGTTAAGGAATTGGCTGGAGCTAAGAGGCATAATGTAAGGATAATAGACAGATACTTTAACATTCAGGACATGTCTGTTAATATTTGACAAAGGTGTGTTGGGGTCTCAACTTACCTTGATTACTTAAACGATGGAAAAGAGAAAGTCCCATATCCAATTTGCCAATGACACTAAGACAGCGAGTATTGCAAGCAAAGCATTGTAAATGAAGCATGAAGTGGAAAGACATGTTGCTAGATTTAATGAATGGGAAAGCTGCGGCCATTTGATTTCAGTGTAGGAAAATGCAAGTGATTACATTTTGAAACTAAAATTATAGGGCAAGAGATTTTTTTAAAATGTTGAAAAGGTAAAAGCAAAGAATGCCCAGCGACCTCAGGGATCCAGGTTTTGATACATCAATCATTAAAATCTCATGAAAGGCTACAGAAAATAATTCATAAGTTAATGGAATGCTGGTCTTTATGTCCAGACATCAGAATACAACAGAATCATGTTAGAGCTAGACACATTCAGTGCTGGACTATATCTGGAATACCACGTGCAGTTGTGGCCACCACACTTCAGGAAGGAAATATTAATCTTGACAGGATTGCAGTGTGGTTTAACCAGAACTATACCTGGATTCCATACAAGTTGTGAAAAGTGATTGCACATACTAGGGATTGCATTGCCTGGAATTTAGAAAGGTAAGCATGATTTGATTGATGCTTTCAAGTTTAGAGAATAGATAGGGCACATATTGAAACATTATTTGCCAGTTGGGCAATCTAGGACTAGGTGGCAATCTAAAAATTAAAGACAAGTCTTTCAGATGTGAAAGAGGAACAGAACAGGGTAGAAGTAGCTTGGAAATCTCTTCTGCAAAACAGCAATTGATATGGTCAACCGTTAATTTTAAATCTCAGATTCTGAAGTTGGGCAAATTGAGTTATATTGGAGATCAGCCATAATCTCACTGAATAACTGAAAAGGCTCCAAGAGGTTAAGTGGTCTCCTCCTGTTCCTACATTGCCAAATGACTGTGACCAGTTGTTAATGCTGGCAGGAAACCAGGTGTAAATTTGCTGTATAACTGCTCAATCCAGCTGCTGGGTGGACCCAGTTGGCTTTTATAAACTTGGCAACATTATTCGTGTGCACAGAGCTGGTTGTACAAGATCCAGGTGGCAGCTACAATTCCCTGTACCTTGGCAAATTTCATAATTTTACAATTCAAGGTAGCAGCCCTGTAAGGCAGTTAGAAGCAGGAATCTTGGCTGATATTTCTCCTCCTCCATCCGAGGGAATACTGATGCAAATGATTGAGGTAAGTGTTCTCCTGGCAGACATTAATTTAGCACAGATGAGAAAATAAATTGGAGATCTGCTTGCCAATTAAACATCAGTGGAGAGGCACTTTCAATGTAAGCTATTCCTCCAGTCCTCAAAAGTACCTTCTACTTACGACTGGAGGAATCCGACTTTGTTCCATGGTCTCTCTCAAGGGTCCACTGCTCTGTGTCTAAAGAATTGTCAGAAAATTACCTACATTTACATTAAATCCAAAACAGTCACAAGGCCACACTCAAAAAGATTGCACAGGAATCAGAAAAATAATGAAATTTAAGGGAAAGAAAAAAATGATTAGCTTAATTTCTATATAGAATTCTTTTTTCCAAAGGCAAAGTTTATGGATGATTCGACAATGTTGCAAGTGTATCAAAAATGTAGAGATTTCTCCAGTTATTCTTGGTGCATGGAGCTGAATTCAAAATTCTTGAATAAGACAAGGAATAAATCCATTATAAAAGGACCAATTTTCTAGGTTAGTTAAAACAATAGATGGAGAGTTTAATTTTGCTCCCCTAGAATCAAATGCATTTCTAGCTGCTTAAAAAAATTCAGTTTAGAGAAAGATTTTAGTTCCAGTAATAGACTTAGACTTAGCAATAAAATCAGGTGCTAACCTATTCTAGAGTTAACACGGGGTACTTTCCTATTTCCACTAAAAAGGAATTTTCTCATTATTAAAGAAGCAGAGGAAATGCAAAACACAGAATTTAGAAGAATTTCATCAATGGGGTTGATGCAACACAGATAAATATTTAGAAAACAACAGAGTGCTTTGCCAAACTTTATAAAATATGCTTATTTAAATTTGTATGTTGCAAATTTAAACAAACTTTTGAGGGACTAGGATTCTCTTAGGAACTGTTGTTGACTTAACGGTGACAAACGTTGGGACCATAAGGTTTACCCAGTGATAAGTAACGCAGATTAGATTAATCAGAACAACAGCTCCAAAATTACCTGTTGCTTAGATACAAGAAGAAAAATTGTAGTATCTACGCAAACTGGCTATGCCAGTTGAGGGCGAAACTGAGAAATTACAGTATTACTGTTCCATACAATTAATTAGCCTCCAGTTTTTCCTCTCTCGTTGCTAAGGGCAGGTGAATGAAATCAATTACTAACATTTAAGTAATCTGTCTCCAGTTTTACAATCTATCAAAAAAACTATTGCATTTAAATGCGAATTTTGCCATCAAAAGAAAACTTACAAAAAATTACGAACAACTCGAACCTTCTGTTTATTTGTCCAAAGCTGCCCCTGGCAACGTACTGGAATCTCAATTACAGGAAACAGAAAACACAAGCCAGAGAGACTCTCATCATTCAACCAATCCTAGCCGCCCTAAATTGATGTTCATGTGAAATAACCAATTGAAATTACACCTTCCCCGTCTGGTCCCGCCATTTAACCAATTTCAACCAATAAGAATCTCACTGTTTTAACTTTCCTTAAAACCCCATTTAATAACATACGGCGCAAATTTGTACGTGCAAGGTCCTCAGCTCTGAATTGGCCTCATGGATTGCAAAGCAATGTCAAGACTAGAAAGACCAAAAGGGAGTAGAAACAATGTTAGATTATAGAATAGAACAGCAAACGACATACATTAGAGGTAAGACAATGTAGAATTTTTCAGCTGTCTCATCCAATATCTATTCTCACTTCCAATTAATTTTCTTCTATATCTATATCTATTTATGAGGCTGTTGGACAGGTCAGATTAAATAAGTTTACAAACAAAAGTGATAATTAAACCATCAATTTGTTTTCTATATTGGAGAATTTGCTGAACATATTTTCGTCCCTGAGATTACATTTCTGAGAACTTTTACAATTCAAATGAATGAATGCTCCAGAATAGTAAAATATAATACTCAGTTTTCACTTTGCCATTGGTGACATTAATCTTGAAATCTCAGCAAGAATCATTTATATAGCTCAAGAATCCTATTTATACAATTTCAAAAGATTTATCTATTACATGTGTATATATATATATATATATATATAGCATGTTTCCTTTAAAATTTTAGTGTTCAAATTCGGTGCAACTCTTATAATAGATACATTTATTCTAACATTTTGCTTCTCCCCCATGATTATTCTGCATCCATGACTTCAGTGACATTCAGTGACTTTTGCAGTGACGTGTCTGCATGTCAGCACCCTGAGATCTTTTGCTCAGTTGAAGGTGCCATATAATTACAAGTTTTAAATGTCCACACGTCTCAGTGAAGAAAAAGTTTATGTTCATGAAATATTACAACAAGAATAATTGGCCATTTCTACCATTTGATCTTAGCCTGAATTCAGATAACTGAAAAGCAAACTTAAAATTCTATGTATTTTATGTTCCTCTAGTCAACACACATGGGTCTCAAATTCTACAAGTTCACAAGTGAGCTCTCTTAGCCCACTCAAATCCAAGGCCTACATTTGATCTGTAACTATTCTGATAAATCACTATATCACATCTCTTATCCTCAAAGGAAAATATATTTGCATTTTATATTACATGGTGTCATGTTTCTGCTCCCAAAGAGTATGGTGTGGTATATAACTTATACAAGTGATACTTCAAAAGGCTAGCTTTATTGGGCTTTGCAACTTCGGAGAATTCAACAGTTTCACTTTATTTGTAATTTTTTGTGAATTATTCTGCTGATGCCAAAAATTGCATTTAAATGCAATAGTTTTCATTTTGGGAGGAACTAAAATTCAAGACCATGTCCTAGGCATGAATATGATAAACAGTAAGCCTAAGAATTACAAGGTTTTTTCCACTGGAAATTTAATTACTGAAACAAACGCACAAATTGTTCCCAAGGCAATCCAAAATACTTATATTTTATGGAAAATTGCTGTAACATTTTCATGTTGCAGATATAGTAGTACTTATTTAAGTATAACTGTTCTCAATGGATCTGGTAAGTGGGAGATCTCTGTTGTTAATATTACCAGAAATCTGTAAAGTTTGCTTACAATTCATGAGCCTATGCATAGCCTGTAATTGCAGGTTCTGGCCACAGGGTGTTGCTGTGCCATCAGTCTTTCAGCCTCTGAACTGCGCCTGCCTCTTGGAACTAGCATTATTTTAATCTCAGCCAGTAACTTTGATTTAAATATCACCTATGTTTTTCAGTTTGTTAAATCCCATTTGCTAATTTCAGTCCTTTACATTCACTTCTCCTGGACAACCTACGCGCTCTCATTCCTTAAAATATAAAGATTTAAACACTTGGGTTTGCTGTGAGTGAACTGAAAACTGATGAGGATCCAAACTAACTGAACAACTGCTAATAACAGACTTTGCCTGCCACCCACTGTGATTCAGTCTGATTGATTAACTCACTGAACACAGGCTGATTGTGGCTCTGAATGAGGGAAGCTAGCCAGGCCTATCCATATGCTTACGTAGGTCTTTTACTTCATTAATGACCTCTTAAGTGCCACTCATGATCTAATCTGTTCATGAATACCATCTGCCTCTGTTTCCATCACTGATACTGTGTTAGCTTAATTTCATGTCTCACTGTGCCTTCTTTTTCAATCCTGTGCACTCCAAGTTGCCCCATCTTTTTGTTGCTTCTTTGCTCTGCTCATGTTTTGAATGTGGACTCTTTCTCCTATTTCACCCCTTCCAAACCTGTTTATTCCATCTTTTTTCTTAAAGAAGCAGAATACCAAGGATGCTACAAATCTAAAATATGAACAGAAAATGCTGGAAATACTCAGCAGATGAGGTAGCACCTGTGGAGAGAACCACAGTTAAAGTTCCAGTAGGTTTTCCCAATTGATAAAAGATGGAAGTATCCCAGGATTATTGCATTATCCATGTCATATGCTCTTCTAATTTCCCCATTTGTGATTTGTACATTACTAAGAATATCATAGGACCTATACATGACACCTGCTGCTTTCTCCCCTTTTATTGCTTATCAACACACATACCGAGTCTGGGTCTAAGGTAATGGATAAACAAAGGTTCATTTGAACTAAGATGAAGTTTCACACCTCTAATATATCATACTTGGTGGAATATTGATGAGACAGTTGAGCAGAAATTTAGTTGGACTCTGATATGGTCTCTTTTTGGAGGTATATGTGCTTTCACTACCTCTTGTTAGTAATAGTTAATATGCCCAACAGCTAATTTTTCTGTATATTGGTGCTGTTTATGTAATAAGCCACATTTTGTTATCAAAGACAAGACATTTATTCTGAGAATTATTAGTGGTCCATCCTCATCCACAGAGTACTAAGCACTTCCTCGAATAGTTTTGAAAGCAGGACTGATAGCAGCACTCTACTCCAACCGCAAGCCAATAGCGACTACCATCGCATCATATTTGAGGTTCTTGAGTAGATTTGTAGCTCCGGTTGTGGATGCTGTGGTTGGTTCAACAGATACCTGAACAACTGGATCAGACGATGCCTATCACACAAACAACAACAGGAAGATACTGCGTGCCCGAACACACTCATCACTCTACCATGCATCGAGAACATATCCGAACTGACCATGAGATTCCTATGACCATTGGGTATCAGAGAAGCACACAAACCCACATCAACCCTATGCCATCTGCTAACTTGAACCAAAGACCCCTTACCCAATATGGACAGAACCAATGTAATATACAAAATATACAATATACAAAATTCCATGCAAGGACTGCGACAAACGTTACATTGGACAGACAGACAGGAAGAAGATTTGCCATAAGAGTACATGAACACCAACTAGCAATAAAAAGACGTGACCAATACTCACTCATCTCCATTCACATGGAAAAGAAGAACCACTAGTTTGATTGGGACAACACCAGGGTCCTAGGACAGGCCAAACACGGGAATTCCTAGACGCCTGGTTCTCCGCTAAGAAGGCCATCAACAAACACATAGAACTAGACCCTAGATATACACCATTGCGGAGGAAAACTGGAAATGAGGGAATCAAATCCAACGGACCCCAGAGTTTAAATACCAGGCGGGGAAAACACAACAGCGCTTCATCAGAGGCTGCACTGATGAGGTTACCCAGAAGGGTAATGAAATATCTGTGAACTAACAAACCAGCTTGGTGAGCGAACAATATTAAAATATTGTGACAACAGTGGACCTTTTGTCACTGTGATAAGAAATTTCCTGGGCTGCAATCCTTTCTCATTCCTGCCTTAACTCACCCTTTATTACTAGTGCTAACCTGTCACCCTTTCCAATTTTCTATGTCTTCTAAAAAATAGCCTTGAAAACTCTTCCCCAAGCTGTATCATGCTTATAACCATGTCATCAAACCCTTTTATCTCTACTGTTGGAATGTAGTCACGGTGTCGTATCTCCCAATACCAGGTTGGAAAGTAGGAATAAAATGATGCAGGCCTCCAGCATGCATCTATCCAATGAGTGAAAGTGATATGTGTGGACAGCCAATCACATGCTGCGGCAGGAGTGCTGCAAAGCACCTAACACGAGGGATGGTGTTGGCATTGTTTTTGAAAAGCTGCCAGATCAGTACTCAATATATAAAAGGCCCTGGTAACGGAAGGTTCCTATGGATGGGTAAGGAGCTTCATTAACAAGGACAGATAAGTGTAAGACAAATTGTGACCAAATGTCAGGAACATTCCATTGAGTAACTATGAGGTTAAACCCAATTTTCGCTTCAAAGTCTTTTATCAAGAAATGTTACAGAGTCGACATAAGACAACTCGCTTCTTGGGTCCCTCCACATAATTCAGGATCATAGCAATAGTAATTTCCTTCAGATAGCCAGAAGAAGCCATTCTGTCTGACTGAAAATACCATGCCACAGGTCACAGCAGAGGTGAGAAGGTAAGGTGTTCGTCATTGTGAATGACTGCAGTATTAGACGAGGAATGGCCTACTCTGAACCACAACTTTGTCTGTGTGTGTGTGTGTGTGTGTGTGTGTGTGTGTGTGTGTGTCTCTCTGTGGGTCTAGTCATCATTTGTTCCCACTGTACACCTCGTCAGCTGTTCAGGTCTCGGGCAAAACCCTCTTTCCCTCTCTGCAGATCTCTCTTGCTCCTTAGATTATAGTGCAGGCACATGAGTTGAACCGTAGATAAAAGCAGCCATTCTTGGATGAGAGAAAGTACTGCATTGAAGTCATTTTCTCAGCTAGTCTAACTTGCTATTCATACTGGATAAATACATACTATTATACATACAATTAATACGTAGAATCTGGATTCTCACACGGAGGGTGTTTTGAACTGAACTCGCACCAGAAGTGGAGAGGGCTGCACCTGTGGTCAATAATTGAGAGTTTAGTAATTCAGGATCTAATTGTGTATGTTTTCCTTAGGAAAACTGACTGGCTTTGCCTCATGCCATTCCCTTTGATGTTGAAAGGCCCAGACTCAGAGGGCACACCATCAAAGTATTCCCTTGCTCCAAACACCAATGCAGACACACAGACCCTGGTGGGTAGACATGTGGGTAACAGTTCGTGTTCACATTCTTTTGGGCACCACACTGTTGGGTGAATGCAGGAGATATAGAAGCTGTTACATCTGGGGCCACTGTTAGTTGGCGGACTGCCAGAAACCAGGCCAATACTGTGGCCCAAACTAATCTGATGAGGGTTAGGCTCAGCCTGCTGGAGACTAGCAGGAAAGAATCTGATGGAGCTGCCTGAGTTATTGTACAGATAAGTATAAGCAATGGGGGATTGCACCCGGGCCATGGTCTCTGCCATTTCTCAGTTGGGTGAGTGCATTGTTTCCTCCACAGTGAGACAGTCCTTGAAAATCTTCAACATGGTTGCCCAACTTCAGTGGGTGAGGTTAACCTCTGTAAACTGTTATCTATTTGTGTCATCAATTCATCCATCTGATTGCACAACTGCTTTGAGCATTCATTTATAGTATCTTTAATAATACTTTTCCCTGATGAATTCTTATTTGTTTAAATCTAATAACCATTGTTAAACTCTCTGTGCCATCCTAGCACAATCTGTTTGATTTTACTTGAATCAATACACCGCTCTATGGCCTGGAATTTTCGTCTTCAGCATTTCAGGAAACAAGAAACCTTAAGAATTTTTTTTTGAATGATTTATCCAATGTAAACCTTATTGAATTAGATGACACAGCAGAAATTTTCTCACTCTTCAGAAAAGCATAACTAATTGTATGCAGTCAGTGGCCGAGACAAAGTAAAGATAAAGGCTGTAAGATTGGGCTCACAGTATTGAGGCCACTGCTTTTTCGATTGGATATCAAAGTGTCTTCTGGCACTCTTTGAATCCCCTGATCAGTAAAAATGTTTAGAAAGGATAGGAAATGGCCCTCAGCATGAAATAAACTAAAAAAACCTCAAGCTAGGTGATAGACTAACATCTTGACTACCTTATACATTGGTAAGAAAGGTTCAGACAAGTTATGGACATAGGGTACAGTACTAGTGTCAGGAAATAATGTATATTAATAAGACCTGGAGGCAAGGATCATCAAACGACTGCCTTATTCAGCCAAAATATGGACCAGAACCGATGAAGGAAGACCATGGCAAGATTTCTGTAATGCTTCAGCTAGAAAGCAGAATGCATTCATCACAAGAAGTTTAGATCAACAATGGGCCAAACATCATTCGTCTTTTGATATCAGTGATCTGCTCTCAACTAACATTTGCTGTGTAAATGTTCCGTCTATTTAGCTAATGCATCATTTCTAAACTTTTGTTTCTTAATAAACTTACTAAGCTATCTTTGAATTACTTACAGTCAACTGTGTATTTTAAGTATCTTTGGCTCCTGAACCCAAAATCTCACAACTTTATTCATTTATCCATTCCTAAACTTTTCCGCATCCTAATTAATTATCAACTAAGCCTTGTTGTTTGATTAGCTTTCAGCCTGATCTCAGCCTAGTTTAAGTCAAATTTGTCCCAATAGAACAGTTCCCTCTTTCCCAGCTATTCATGCCAATCACCCATGAATCAAAGTCCGTGCCTTCTACACTACCCTGTGAGGTAAACATTTAAACATCAAATCTGTTTATCTCTCAGCTACTTTAACATGAATCAGGCCATAAGCCAGAAATAATTATTACTAAGTTTCAGTTTTTTGCTTTGCACTCTAACTCCTCAAACTCCATTGGCAGAACCTCATTTCTAGTTCTACTTATTTCATTGATTACAACATAAATCACAAAAATGGGATCCTTGGCTGCCTACTTCCAATTCCTCTCCATTGCAAAGAAATTCCAACCATCACAGTCGAGGGGACTTCTAGGCAGAACTTCAGAGCACAATGTCCATCTAATATAAAGTTGATAGGAGGAAGGGGCAGAGGATTAGGGCAAGGACAAAACAGAATGACTCTCTATGTCAATGATATTTTAAGTTCAAATTAGACTAAATTCCTCATAACAATATTTCACAATCTATCAGGTAGCAATGTATGAAGTATTAAAATAGATCATATTTAGTTGACAGTATGAGCTTCTGCTTCTCATTTCTTTTGCTCAGGTAATCTCAGGCATTGGTCTGTTTGAAAGCAAGGCACCTAGGAGTGCTTCGTGATGACACTGTGATACTGGATATACACAACAATCACTTAGTAGCGTAGAACTTGAAAATAGAAAAAAGGAGATATGTTGTCCAAGCTTTTCATCTCATCAGGAGAAAGGCAAAGATACCAAATTTCAAAGGGAATAACAATTTATACTGCATGAGAAGAGTATTGATTCACAGGCAAGCTGACTGTATTTGAAACGTTGCCGTTGAGCATGAGCAAAAGAACTATACGCTCTCCTGTTGAGCACAAAAATGAGTAGTTTCAGCAGCATTTTTTGTTTAATTTTAGGGAAAAAAATTCATGACATGGATATGCTTCGATTTGATTTTGAAAAATCAGTTGTAAAAATTAAAAAGAAAATGGAAGAAGTTAGACCAGTGCTGCAATTTTTTTAAACTTTATTTAATTTCAAAGAAAACCAACATTTAACTTTTTGAACAGTTATTACAGTTTAATTTCCATACTGTATAGAATTTAGAATTTGATTTATAAATGGCCAGACCATTTCTTTACTACATAATACATTAAAACATAATTGCATATTCATAATTATGTGCAATGAACCAACAGGGATAACAGCCACTGAGGAAATGACATATATTTGTATATATGTATATATAAAAAAAGGTATTTACAAAATAGCACGCAAGATGAATACAGCTATTTCTTATTTTTGTTCCAATATTCTTGCTTCAACAGTTGACTCCTGTTGGGATATGGTTGCACAGGCCTAAAAGCCTTTCAGTACTTCACCCTGAATATTTAACTTTTGTGTGTATTTGTGTCTATATATTCCCTGAAAAAGGGTATTGACAAGCTTTACAAGCAGATTCTGTTCTCAACCAACATCCAGATACAAGCTCTTTCCATTAGGAGCCACTGCTTTGTAATCAGGGATGGGATACCTGGCCAATTTTTTCCTCCAAGGCCCAGGGGATGCTAAGGCTGATGTAGCTCTTCAGCTGCTGCTCACTTGAGATCAGCTCTCACAGACCAGGGACGAAACCTTAGACGTTTTGGTCTACACATGCACTTTTATAGCCAATAGTACCTTTATCCGGGAGGCCATTGAAGTGCCAACAAACTATTCTTAAGCAAAACGAATTGGTCAGATCTAATTATTTTTTTCAAATCCTTACATGTACATTCATTGTGCACAGCATCTGTGTGGAATGGCCCTGCAATACTCCTAAAAGACAATTCTCATTGTTTGACGGACAGCTTAAGTAAGGTCAAAGTAGATTATTATGTGTTGAGTGCCATATGTAATAGACAGCTAAAGGAGCAATACCTGCTTTATCATTAGCAGTGAGGGAGCACATCAGATATGAAAAACATTTCCGCGCTGCACCAAATTATGATTCATTTAAAACCAGCTCCCGGCTCCAAATATAACAGTTAGCTCACTTATAGTATAGAACACTTTCTCTGGTAGATGGGTTGACTTTAAAAGTAGAACATATGTGGATGTAATTGCACATGCAAGTCCTTTAAAGTTGCAAATGGATTTTTTAAAAAACTGGTGTTGGGGAAAGTGGTCTGTTTAGCAGGAGTGGAGTTGCTGCTCCTGAACACTGCAGTCCCTTAGTGGGTCAGTCTGCCTGGAATCACTGTTTTCTTGCCACTGCATAAGTTGAATCCCCAGTACTTAAACTTTCTTTTTGAGGTGAGCTTGCTATTTGAGAAAGGGGTTGCAGGTGCTACCATCACCGGCAGAATCACTCCTGTTTTCCCATTCATACGTTGTCACCACAGCAACAAGTGCTATTGACAGTTGAAGATAAATATAAGCGAATTATATGTATCACCAATAATCTTTTACCAATAACATTAGTATTGATTTGATCTTTCAAAAATATTTCACTGTGTTTTACATGTTCTTTAGTATCAGTCAGTGAACAGAAGATGGAGATATGTTCAGTGGCAAATGTGCAAAACAATAAACTCTTTACATTATATATCCACACACTTTGTACAGCGATGCACCAAAGATTCAGGAGCCATGAATATTGAATCTATCAAGATCAGAAGTATTTTGTTGGGGCAGTAGGTTGGGGAGAGAATGTTCCTTTTAACATTCTAGCTAATTCTAGTGATGAATATCCTCTATATACCAGACAGACTCCTTTAAAAAGCCTTAAGCAAAGTTTCATCAGCAAATGCATCAATGCAAAACTGATTTATAACTGATAATATAAAAACAGCTGTGTATGTGTGATGAAATTCAAGATGGTAATTTGTCCACGTGTTCACATTGCAACCTTTTTTCTGCTTTTAAATAATTTCATTTTTATTATATAAAATTTCAACTACATTACCGAAGCAAAATAAATGTCTTTTTAAGAAGCTGCTGGAACCATTATTCACAGTAACACGTGTATCACTTTCAGCACTGACATGACAGTGATATAGCATTCCAGACAGCCAGCATTAAGATTCCACCTGCTCAGAGTTAGTCTGCAGCTGAAAGATTTATATATTTGGTGGCACCTTATGCATTGACTACTGTCCGAGTGTTAACCTCTTGCTCAGATGCTGACTGACCTCCTTTGCAGTTTTTGTTACAAAATCCAATATTATTGGATTGTCATTCCATCTCTGAAAACTTAACAGCCTTTCCTCCTCACTATGCATAAACAAGATAATTACATAACCATATTGCACGCCTCTCTCTCAAACTATACAAGGCATTCTTCTAAAACGTAGCATTGCATTGCAAATTGATTCTCATTCACTAAATGGGTGATCCCAGGGCAGGTTTTCAACATCAAAAATATATGCTTGTGAACAGTAAAAAAAGTAATTAAAATCTGAAAACAATCGGCATCAATACTGGTCGATCAAAAGGCTAAAAATTGAAATAATGCAATGTAGTTCTTAGACAATGCTACTCAAGTCAAATACAATGCTACATGTTTGAAGAGGCATGGCCTATAGGTTAATTGTGGTATCTCTGAAATGCCTATAATAGCTGAAATACGGGGGTATCTGAAGTGAAGAGTATGGGAAAGAAGTGAATACCAAATTACAAATACATTTATTACACTGTAAAATACGAAATGTTACCAATGTCACATCAATCATATAATAATACTGCAGGACGGGTCGGCAATTTCTGGTGTTCTGAGTTCTTGTTGGAAATGCTCTGGCTGCATGGAACAGAAGTTTGAAATCAGTGAATAAAAGTTTGGTTACAGGTTCAGTCCTTAACATCTCCTGTTTGTTTTTAAAAAGCTGTCCGGTGAGTAACATTGAACACTGGACAAAGTTGTGAGAATTCAGTTGTCGGCCATGTATTTCCCTAAAAAAAGAAAGAGAACTAGATTAGGAAATACTGGAGTCAAACTCAGACAGACCATAGGGATAGAGATAATAGGTACTGCAGATGCTGGAGAATCCGAGATAACAAGGTGTGGAGCTGGATGAACACAGCAGGCCAAGCAGCATCATAGGAGCAGGAAAGCTTGACGTTTTGGGCCGAGACCCTTCATCAGAAAATCATCAGAAAACCATAGGGATAGTTGGCTTTCAAAATATAACACAGGTCATTTGGCAATAGTGTTAAATACACGCTGTTGAGGCAGCTTAGAGGGGGATTAATTTTATATCTAAGTAAACTATACCTGACCTTCCATGTGGACATTACATTAGCCTCCTTGGGAGTTAACTTGATCAGTTGCTGTAACTATAATAGAATCTCCAGATCGATGCTTAACTGGGATTTCTGATGATCCACCATTGAATTGATGTGAACAATTGGAAGAACTGGCAAAGAAGTCCCAAACGGTCTATTTTGACCTTTGTGGCACTAACTGTACCGGTCAGCCTTTTCCTTCTTCAGTGAAGATGCCCCACTGATTTGTGACAGATTGGTCTCATTTGACTCTGGCAGGTGAGTTCTGGGGCATCAAATATATGTGCCAGCAAGTTAAACTGTGGCAGTGAACTGGAAGGTGGGTAGGGGTGGAAGATGATCAAGGGTGATTACGGTGGATGCACAGCTCATTTGAGGTTCACAAAATTGATCTACCAGTGCCAGTGTTAATGGGTGGTAAGACTACTGACCAAACTTCCAGGCGGTTACAGGCTCATTAATGTTAGGTGAAAACAGTGAAAAATAAACCTAGGTATGTTTCTTGAAATCAGGGAAAGTGTCTCCAACAATACTCTACAGCAACAGGCACGCGTCATTGCCAATGAAATTAGCAAATTTTCTAACAGCCTCAAAAGTCCACTGGGTCAACGCTGGAAGTGCCAACTGGATAACATTGCTGAATAACTGCTAGGATCACTGCTGAGCAGCTTTTCAGAGCCATACGGAAATGGGACTAATTCGATTGCTTATTGAAAGAGTTGGCATAGCTTTGACAGGCTTAATATCCTCCTGTGTTGTTTAAAGGCTTTTCTTTACATTAGTCAACTTAGGTAATTACAAATGGCTCTATAGAATTTGAGAAATACCTGCTGCAAATCTCTTTTTGATGAGTGAAAACCTATATCCTGCCCCAACCAATTCAATATCGACGCCTGACAAAGTGCTCCCTTCACTGGTGAATTGGACAGCCAATGTTGCAGGCTTGCTTGGTCCTTCTGATAGGTGAAACCTGGCAAGGAGAGATCCAACACCTAAAACAAATCAATGGAAGAACATATGTATTAAGGAGGCTGGAAATTTATTTTCAAAATTGAATAAGTTTTCTTTGGCAAACAAGTTAGGGTAGACACGTGACATGAGATACTTTCCATGATGAACTGCCCACATCTATCACAAGATGGAAGACTGTAGGGTCAGTCATCTCTGGAGCTCTCTGCTTTGCAAGCTGTTCATGATCATCAGTCTACCCATTTGAACACAACTGGTTTGTCACTTTGTAGATCTAAATGCAGGAAGGGAGAAATTAGACTGAAAAAATATCAATATAACTTTATTAGTTTGTAGGGGTAATGTATGTTGATAATTCAGGTATCTTCATCCCTTAAAAGAACCTGTAGCTTTGGAGTTAAAGGAGGAATAGTTCACTTTTGTAACTCTGCCTGATCTTGTTTCTATTGACTACAGCATCAAAGTGTTACTTGTTTCACTTTTGTGTGATGTCATTGTACCTGTGGAACAAGAAGTTGCCATGACACGTGGTCTTCCAGAAATTCCATTCAAAACATATGGTAAACCCTGTTTTAATTATGTTGTCATTTAATTTATACCACTAAAATAATTCACTTCAAGTAATTTGTTCAAGCCAATTTTACTTTCAATCCTGTTGTGCTTTCGTTTCTTGATATTCTTAAGCCACATATAATTAACAATGAAAATGTGAGCAACTGATCTACTCTTGAGCTTTATTTAGGACTTTTGAGTTTCCTGTTATGTAGAGAGCTGCCTTGCTGTCAATTTTCACTTATGATAGCACAGGGGAATTGTCTGTGTGAATGCATATTTAAGTTTTGTACAACTCGCAGAAGTATTTAATTTGGAGAATTAATAGTATTGCATAAAATATGTGAATCCTGAAGTAGGTTATTGAGCTATGTTTTACCTCTGAGCCAAGGGAAGTATATGCCTACTGTCTGTTGATTATAATGATTGTGTAAAATTGCAACCAATGATTAGTGGGCACGAATCCAAAGCAAACAGAATATTAAGGTAAATTGAAAAATCACCTCTGCTGCAGCCCATACAATTGCAAAGGCTCTGAAACAGTCAGCGACTTTGAGTGTATCCAGTGAAGGAAACCTGTGCTCCGTGAGAAACTGGTGTGCAATAGAGCGAATGCATTGAACATGGTCAGAACTCCCTGCTCAGCTGACAAGCTCTAGTGCTTGGGTTCTCACAATGTAGGCCTGGTGAGTATTATGTGTATGTAGGATACAACAAATATCACTTTCAATCTTTACACTGGCAGGAGCAGAACATGCCTGTAATGAAATCTAAAACAAAAAAGTTTATTTCAATGGCAGAATTTCACTCTCAATTTACCTCCATTTTCTGATTTCTGGGATATATCTGGGATCTTCCAAAGTATCCTATGTTGTTCAGCATTCCTTAAAAAACAAATACCAATCAATTAGTGACTTACAAAACTTCAAACAGTTGAGATGAACAAAACCTGTCTAAAGTATTCTTCCTTACCCACAGGTGCTTATTCATGCTGGAAATGGCATTTTAACCGTCAGAGACACCTTGCCTAAATAATAATTTTAACACCTCCAATAAGGGTCAGTAGGCTAACCCACCATGAGAAAATTACAATGGACTTGGCATTATCCTGTTTCTCAAGTGTATAATTTATTGGCAGGATTCACTGTACAATAAATGGAATGTTTGATCTAAATTATACAATTTTAAAGGTGGTGCAGGAACTAAGGGTGTATGGACACAAATCTGTGAAGATGTTGAATGAATTCAGAAGGCTATTAAAAGGATATACAGGAACCTTGGTTTTACAAATAGAAGCAAGAGTAAAGAGGCAAGGAAGGTATATTAAACCTTGATAAATCCCTAGGCCTCAGCTGAACTAACAATTTTGGGCAACACACTTTTTGAGAGGGTGTAGGGTTATTTTGCTGGAATGGTATAAGTGATGTATGATTTTGATTATGTGTGGGATATTTTTCCCTAGAACAGAGAAGGTTAAGAGAACATCTTATAAAGGTGTTCAATTTCTTGAAGGGTTTTGGTAATGTAAATGAGAGGAAAAATCTGTTTCCAGTGACAGAGGGCTCAGTAACCAGAATTACTGACTAAATCAATTTGTGAAAAAAATCAGAGGTGACGAGTGAACTTTTTTTGCAACTTAATGCAATTCCTAAAACATTGGTGAAACCAAACACAAGAATAATTTTCAAAATGAAATTGGTAAATACTTAGAAAAATTTACAGGTCAATGGGGATAGAGTAAAGAAGTGGAATTAAACTTCCCTGCTATCAACCTCCAGTGGGTTAGTACACATGAGAAACTGAACTGGACATGCCATATAAGCACTGTGGCTGTAAGAGCAGGTCAGATGCTGGGCATTCGGCAGTGTGAGACTCAACTCCTGTCCGCCCAGACTCTGTCCAACATCCACGAGGCACAAGTCAGGAAACTGATGAAATACTCTCCCCTTGCCTGGATGAATGCAGCTCCAACAATAACCAAGAAGCTCAACACCATCCAGGACAAAACAATCTGCTTGATTGGTATCTCATTCAACACTGTTAATATTGACTCCCTCCATCACAAACGCAAAGTGGCAGCAGTATGTGCTGTTGATAAGATGCAGTTAAGAACTAAGCAAGGCTCCTTTGACAGCACTTTCCAAAATTGTGACCTCCAACACTGAAGGACAAGAACTGCAGATGCATGGGAACGCCATCCGCTGAAAATTCACATACTATCATGAATTGGAATGGTATTGCTGTTTCTGCGTTGTCGGTAGGTCCAATTCCTGAAACCCCCTTCCTAGTGGCACTGTGGGTGCTCCTAAACCCTAGGGATTGCAGTAGTTTAAAAAGGCAGCTCACCACTACATTCTACAGGGCAATTATAGATGAGCAATAAATGCTGGCCTAGCCATCAACACCCACACTCCTTTGAATGAATAGAAACAATTTTATATCAACCAGGACAGAAAACTCTAGCCAGTTAATGCCCAGTTCAGAATGTTAATTCTATAAGGATTACCAGAAAAGTTAAAGTTCTTGTGAATACATTATTTGCTAAGTAGAGTTAACAGAGAATTCATAGCAGGTATGATTGGACAGTGATCGTAGATGCAGGTAAAGAGTAGAATGATAATAGGCAGAGAGTGTGGAAGAGTGACTGACAAGAGATGCAAAGTGTGGAGAAATGATCAAGGTTGTGTTTGAGTACTGTTGCCTGGAATTGGAAGAATGTCCTTTCGAAAGATTTTGTGCCGGAATTACCAAGCTGAGATATTCAACCAAGTCTGGGGGCCAAAGTCTCAATAAATATGTCATACAGAGTCAATGTAAAAACAGAAATAATGTCTTACCATGCAGCAGGTGGAAGTACAGCCTGTACTTTTGCTACTCCTCCATCTACAGGAGTGAGGAACTGGACATTATTGAGAGCGACAGGTGTAACCATTGCCTCTGCATTATACTTATAATCTATTCGGAGATCAGTGCTGGTGGGTTCACAGCGCCAGCTCACTGCTAGGTTCAATGGTGTGGACTGAATACCCTGTGAAGAGACCTTCAGAAAAGGAAGATGACTGTTAATTCTGTGTGATCTTCATTTTTAATTAAACAGCCTTTCAGATATTCTTTCCCTTACTCATGAAGGTGTGCTGCTGGAGTTTGGTTGCACAGTTGAACTTTCACTGAAATAATTGTTCCTCACAAGGGGCTGACCAGCAGAAAAAGAGACATAGGACTATTTGACTAAAGGGAACAATAGCTAACATCTACTGACATTCACTTTCTAGTTACAGTCGTGACCACAAGCAACGGCTGAAGTTTATCTATATCCAGATTTTTAAAGGGGTTTGTTAGTTAACTTCTAATTTTACAAAGTGGTCTTCAATCAGTCAGTATCTGCATTGTGTCTGCTTCAGGCATGGACTCTAGCAGACTTTGTTTCAGCATTTACTACATGGGGAGGGCAATGTATTTCTAATATACATACTGCACCTTTGGGTGCTTGGGTTCCTTTGTGTTTCTGAGAAAATGGCTATATTGCATGAAAATTCCACACCATGACATATTTTATGTATTAAGTGGCATAATTTACCACGTGAACTGAGAGACGATTCAAGCTAAATTTGACCTTGATGACAGTGTAAAACATTCAAAATTGAAACACCCATCATACATCCCTGGTACTTCCAGTTATTATAGGGTTAAATGTCTCCTGAATGTGTTCGTTGCATATACAGAAGGGGAGTCAAGTCACAAAATATCATTCACTCAGTGCATCCTGTAGCAACATTGTTTCAATATAGGTGATCTGTTAAAATTGTCTAGTTAGGAGCTAGAGTTTGAGACAATGAGACTATTTGAGGGACAACTCCACAGATAGGAAAAATGATATGAAACTTTGCTGTAGTGCTTTCTGTGGTAAATTTTGTGATGTCAGAGTCTGATAAGAACCAAAGTTAAAAGGATGTTCCCATTGTCCACCCTGACCTGCAATTTTAGTTTTGAAATTGATGACATGCAATGCACATGAATTTCATTTAAATTCAGTGTTTCAACTAAACAACCAGTGTGTGGGACAGCACATTGCTTTGTCTATTTAAGATAAGAAATATGATGGAGCTGAAGTAGGCCAATTGGTCTGTTGAGTCTGCTCTGCCTTTCAATGAGATCATAGTCATTCTGATAATCCTCAACTCCAGTTTCTTCCCTTTTTCCTATAATCCTTGATTCCATGCTGAAGTATGCTTCTCTCATTTGTCCGTTGTGTATAAATGATATTTGTCTTATATGGAGACAAGGACTATATTGACAGCAGGAGAATAGTTAGTGCTTCTGGTACTTGACTGATAATCCAATGATTTGGAGAGTTGGCACCTGACAAATTTAAATTCATATAATTAAATAAATCTGGAATTTACAAAAATAACTAATCTTAGTAATTATTGCTATTAAAATGCCAGATTGTTGTAAAAATCCATCTAGCTCACTAACGCCTTTTAGGGAATGAAACTGTCTTTACTCAGTGTAATTCCAGATAGAACACAGTTGAATCTAAATTATCCTCTGTAAAGACTGAGCAAACTATTAACTTATACCGATGAATCATAAGAAAAATAGCATGGATGGACCACTCAGCACAACCTAGAGACTGAAATTGAAATCTTCTCTACTAATGTTTGAGTATTGTGCCAAAGGTGGGAGTACTGTTCCAGAGGCTAGTCAAACAACTGCCTGACGCAGTCACAATCCCTGAATCATTCTTTACAGGCAATAGCAATGATTATTATCAATGATAGTGATACAGGCATTTTTGTGTAAAAAAGGCGTAAAAGTTTATGGTGATAGTGTGGGTAAAAGGTACTGAAATGTCTGATCAGCCATAATCATATATAGTAGAACAGACCCAATGGGCTGAATGACCTACTCCCGTTCCTATCATATGTTTCTGGCTCATACTCCTCCATCATCAATCTGGCTGTGTTCAGAACTAGTGCTGCAGTAATACACAGTAGGGAGGGATTGATTCTAGGAGTCCTGAACATTGATTCTGGACATCATGAAGTCTCATGGCATCAAATCAAATATGGGCATTGTAACCATGAGATGATAAAAACTTATCTCCTAGCCTGCACCCTCCCACTGATGAATTTGTCCTCCTCCCTTTTAAATACCACTAATAAGAAGCACTGAGGGTACTAAGGCCACAAAATGTTCTCTGGATGTTCTTTCTAACCACTGCAGGAATACTTTCACCACAAGGACTGCAGTGGTTCAAGGATGTAGGTTACCATCAAATTCTCAAGGGCAATCAGGGATAGGTAATAAATGCTGGTCTTTCCAAACAAGCTACATCCCATGAACAAATAAAAAAAAAAAGTAGCAGTGCAAAATGCAGAGACTCCCTTCTGATCTCTAATTCTTTAGCTTCCTGCACTGTTTTAATGAAGTTCAATGCAAGTTTGAGAAACAACTTCTCAGCATTCAATGTGGTGCTTTCCAGTTTGAGTCCAACCTTTCAACATTTGCCCCATTTGCACAGATGGGTGTACCTGGTGAATATGCTACACATTCCCAATTATCATTCCTCTAGATCAATTTTTTTGCTTCTTTATTTGTTGAACTTATCTCCTTTCTTCTCACACAATCATCCCATATGTCATTACACCTCGCTTGTCTTCGACTCTTTTTTATTAATTCACGGGATGAAGGCATTGCTGGCCAGGCAACATTTATTGCCCATCCCTAATTGCCCAGAGGGCAGATAAGAGTCATTGCTATGGGTCTGGAGTCACATGTAGGCCAGACCAGGTAAGAATGGCAGTTTCCTTCCTGAAAGGACATTAGTGAACCAGATGAGTTTTTCCGACAATCGACAATGATTCATGGTCATCATTAGATTTTTAATTCCAGATATTCTACCATCTGCTGTGGCGAGATTCGAACCCAGGTCTCTGGAACGTTATCTGGGTCTCTGAAATAACAGTCCAGTGATAACACCATGAGGCCATTGCCTCCCACAAATCTTCATTTTTTGTTCTCCCGACATTCAAACCGCTTTCTTGCTTCTATCCTTGCTTATAGCCTGTTACTAACATTTCCAGTTTGAACCAAAAATATTCACCCTGAAATGTCACTCATTTTTCTTTCCACAGATGCTGCCTCTTCTGCTGATTATTTCCAGCATTTTCAGTTTTTAATTCCAAATTCCAGCTTCCGCAGTATTTTGCTTTTGCACATCAAGCAAGTGCTTAGAAGGGATAATGTTTCAATCACTTTTTGTTTGAGCAAATTGTGACTGTACACACCCTAATTATTACACAAGGCAAAATAGAAATGCTGGTCCTAGTTTAGGGTCATCATTTTAAATGTCAATGGATTTGATCAGCATCGTACTTGAGTGTAATTTAACAGAACACATTTTAAGAAATGGATCACTGGTTTGTAATGTGCATGCCTGAAATCCACATACCTGATACTTTAGCATATCCACATTATAATATGTGGCTGATGGTTTCTGCTCAGCTACTTTCTTTAAATGAGTCATTAGATTTGGCATGTTTACCCAGAATTCTCTTGTATTGGCATCACCTTGCGAAGTGCTACTAGACAAGAGAAAAAAAAAGTGTAAGCCAGCAAGTTTTTTTGCCAAAATTATACAGGGAAAGAAAACAGAAAATGCTGATGGTTACTGATTGATTGATAAACTATGAAGCTATATGGCAGTCTATTGATATGTTTGGAATCAAATCTTTCGTCAGAATGGGTCTGAAAGCTAAAAGGCATTGTTAGTAAGGATGGGAAAAAAATAGAAAGAAAAGGGAAGGGAGAAGAGCAGAAATAACAGGCCATTACTGAAACGGAATAAATGGGCAGACTGATATTGCATTGTTTATCCTTTAGACTGACAGTAGTTTGAGGGAATTTTGATCTCAGACTTTTTTGAGCTTGTGCACTGTGATGCTGAAATAACAAATATTATAGAAACAAAGTAGCTGGGTTGTTATGATTAGCTTTATTACTATAATGATTGTGACCATTTGCAGTGTTACTTGCAATGAATTGGAGGATGCGTTGTTTTAGAACAGAAGCTCTTTAAGCTTCACATCAACTCCTTCTTGCTCCTAATGAAAGCAGCAATATCACATCTTTTGCAATGTGAATTCTCTTATTCTTACTTACTGATTTAAGAAGGTATTTCTTCCTCACCACCACTGCCTTAACAACTAGCAACAGGCTCTTTCACCCCATAGAACAAGGTCAGTCTACATTGCTTTTCTTGCTGTCTCATGTCTGAATAACTTCCACCTTTTGTGATATGCAGTAGGGAGCCAAAGACAGTCTCTCTAATCTTCAAGAACCATGTTTGTTTCCTTCTCACCCCTTTTCTGCCAAAGAGATCATCTATCTTTCACTCTCTTCCCCAGCTAGTCTCTGTCTTTTCAATATTCTCCATACCAAATACTTACATAACATTGAAAATTCACTCATCAGAGCTAAACTCCCTGTTTGTGTATTAGTTATCATTGGACAAGGATGCATTTTGTTCTTTTAAATATACATCCAATTCAGCCATATTCTTGCATGCATATATTTTGTTTACATTTGGCATATTTATATAAGGACTGGGGTGTGCATGGTTTTCTGGGGCTTGGGGGTTACTGCTCAGGTGGCAACTGTGAAACAATGTGATTAGGGATAAACTCTGAATGTAGGATCCAAAATCAAAATACTGTGGATGCTGGAAATCTGAAATGAAAATAAGAAGTGGTGAAAATATTAATCAGGCTGGCAGAGTCTGTGAAGAGAGGAACAGGATTAATGTTTCAGGTCGACAGTGAATAAAGGTCACAAACCTGAAATGTTACACATGCTGCTAGACCTGCAGATTATTTCAAGCATTTGCCATTTTTAATTAAAGAACAGAATATTAAAAATGGCAAAAAAATCATCGTTATGTGGATCAATTTATCAGTAAAGACACTCAAAATAATGCAGACAAAGATTCAAAATAAAACCATACTGTTTTTTGGAGAGAGAAATTGGAAAAATTAACATGTTAAAAGGAACGGCAACTGGAATTAATCTGTTAAGAAGGGTTACCTAGTAGCCTTTGCCTAAAAGGTACACATCTCTAAATATCCTATTGAAATTGGCATGAATACCCTGACATTTAAGTGGATATGATTGAAGATGGTGTGGGACCCAGTTAGACTATATCAACTATCCAACCTTCTATTGCATTTGTCAATCTGTATAACTAAGTGAAATGAAACACACCATGCAATGTATTCTCCACATTTGCAAGCCTCCATAATATGGGAGGACATATGATATCACACAAATGAGAGAAATGCATGAGACAGATTTCCCTTCACTTGTGCCTTGGTGATGCTGGTCACAAAGGGCAAGTTATTGATGTGCAGATGCTGGCCAAATTTAAAAGGGAGGTTGGGGGGTGCCATTAGTTTTTTTTTCAAAATTGACAGGGCAGTACAGCTGACACTGATTTTGCAGCACTTTTCCATTTCCACTCTAAGCAGAGCCATCCAGTAAATGAAGTCTTTCATCTTTCACCGCAGTGAACCATGGATCAGCTTCAGCAGTCACTCACATAATGATGGAAAGCTCAAACCAATCTTTAATTTTGAAACTTTGTTCAAAGCCACCAGAACAGGTACTATGATCTAGATTATTGTTCCTGAGGCAGTGTGCTGATTTGGGAAAGCTCCCTGCTCAGCAGACCTGCGTCAACAGATCAAGCCATGGATTGCCCAATTTTCCTGCTGGAGGAGGAAGGGGTAGGAAGTGGGAGGGAGTGAATGCTGGGTTGAGAATTGCCTTTCCTGTAAACGGTTGAAGGTGGCTGCAGGTGTCCCATGTGTTGAGACAGCCTGTTTAGACAGCTCACCTTGGTGCTCTGTGACTTCGACCACTCACCATCCACCCCTCACTCACTCACTCCCTGTGCCCCATCCATATCAACACATTAGCCCATGGACCCTTACAACCATATGTTGATTTTGTGTCAATTTATGCTAACCCATGCCCCACCCTTTGTCCTCCACGCCAACTCGCACAGTATCCGCCATCGGTAGAGTTTAGGACCTAAGCTGAGCGGGAAGAAAATAAATTTCTAAGAATCTATTATATGCTTCATTATATTAAAAAAATCTCATGGATAAAAGTCAATTTTGATATATTTAAATCCCTCCAAGTGGTTTATCCTTTATAAAAAACAACACTTATAATTGTAGCCTGACATCAAAGACATTAATTCCTCAATAAACTCTCGGAGCTGTCAATGAAACTATGAAATTACAGCCCTCCCATCCCCCACTGTGACAATGATAGATCGAGGAAGCAGTCGAGCAGTGTTATAATGATAGTACTGTGATGGCAATCATCAGGTTTATGTTCACAGCCCCCTCAAAACTTTTTTAAACACAGAGATACGGTAGGTTAGTTTTTTTGTTCAAAATATAAATATCAGACAATTTAAATAGCTTAACAGTTTAACAGACCTTATCCACCTCTTTACACACATTCATGTCTACTCTTAGAAATCAAAAGTCACATGCTGCAGGAAGAAGGTCTCTTTGACAGGCCCTACTGGGGTTAGCTTTCCTTTACTTGTGAATCACCTCATGCCCCTTCTCTTGCCACACATGAAGACAGGATCAGTTGGAAATCTGGGCAGGACTTCTCAATCTGGGGTCCATGTGCTGACGAATGGAGTCGCCATAACTCCTTGAAAATCTGAACCTTCTTGTTTGAGTAGAATAGTATTTGTTCCGACTTATGCGAGAGTTAATTTATTGTTGTTAAAAGATCCCGTTGTGTAAAGTGCAGCAATCCTGAACTGATTTTCATGCCTGTTTATCTGAAGACATTAACTCATTGTGGGCCATGGGGTCCATAAGCTGTTAGGCTTCAGTTGCCTCAAACAAAACAGTTATTGAGAATAAAAGAATGCCTAAATACCAGTGGGAAATCACTAATCATTCACATTGAGTATCTCTGAATAGTGAACTGGATCAGGAAGCCTGATGGGTGGGATAAAGAGATCAAATGAAGCATTGTTTACAATGAGTTAATTCAACAAATATTTGGTTGAACACTATATTTCTTTTGACTCCTTGGCCCTGTTTCACATTTGTCAAAGCACAGAACCATTTGAAGAATGTTCACAGTGGAGTTGCAAGAGTAATAACAAGATCTAGTGTAAATAGTTTGTTATTGGTGTATATAGATCAGTTGCATTTTTCCCTCTTGGCCAATGCTGAGATTACCTGCAGAGAAGTTGTGGGTTTGGCAGGATGTGTTCCAACCTGCTGCAGTTTGTTATGCAGAATGTGAGAATTGCAGGGCATTGGTTATTGGCAAAATGCCTGGTGATGCCAGCTGGAAACGACAGAACCATTTCTCCTGTAATTTTCACAATACACCTGTTAATACAGAAAAAATTTGATGTCAAAGTAAGTCTAAGAAGATGAGTAATAAAAGCCAGAAATGCTGGAGAAACTCATCAGGTTGACGGAGAGAGAAACAGTTAACATTTCAAGTCCATTATGACTTTTTGTTTGAACTGAAGACAGAACTGGAAAAGTGATGGATTTTATACCATGACAAAAAAGTACAGGGAGCAAGTGGAACAGAAGGGAAGGACACGGTTAGACCATGAGTGAGATTAGAGATCACAGCCATCACAGAACAAAAGTGAAACAAAGCAGTGATAGTCATAAAGAAGAAAAGCCCAGGGAAGGTTTTCATGGTTAATTGTTAATAGCTTTGCTGAAAGCTAAACCAAGAAAACAAGACCCTGCAGGGAAGCAGGGAAAACAAAATGGAGGACAGAGTTGACTGAAATTATTGAGCTCAATGTTGAGTCAGAGATTACCGTAATACCTCTCAAAGAAAATTGAGATTCTGTTACTCTAAAAAGATTAACATGTGGAAGCCAGTTTCAGTCCTGCCAATATCTTACGCTTTTCAGAAAAAAGACTCTGGATAGTGATAAAACAATCTGGACTTTTTGAACAAAATTACTAAGACTTAAAGAATTCTAAGTAGGTGGAGAGGAACTATTCTTATTGGCTGAAGGATCAAAAATCTGAAGACACCACTGGGGGATTGGCAAAAAGAATAATAATTGCATGATGAACACTTTTCTTATGTAACAAGTGGTTAGAAACTGGAATGCACTGCCTGAGAGCATGGTGGGGTCAGATTCAATCATAGTTTTCAAGCAGTGGAATTTAATAAACACCTGAAGAGAGTAAAATTGCAGGCTTATGGGGAAATGGCAGGCAATTAAGACTACATGAGTTGCTCTTGCAGAGACCCTACAAAGACATGACCGGCCTCCTTCTGTGCTGTAACCTTTGCAATATTCGGTGTTCAGTGAAGAATAAAAATAAATACTGCAATATGTAAAAGACCAAATCCAATTGCCACAAAGTGAACTTCAAGGGAATTGCTTCTGCAGAAGACAAGAAAGGATAAAGGAAGGACAAGCCATTCAATCCATTAGACCTATTCCTGCACTGAAGGCATGCAATCCACTTTAGCATGAACTCTACCACGCACATTTAATTTCCTAAGGTATGGATGAGACAACCTTTTTGATTATTGAGGACTGGACTCAAGGAAGACCAGGCTCATGGGGGGTGGGGGGATTTGTGGCAGTGGTAATGCCCCTGCCTTTGGACTAGAAGCTCCAGGTTCCAAACCCAACTGCCTGTGTTACGTCAAGTCCAAGTAGGTTAATTAAAAATAATATGAAGAGCAGTCTCAGGTCCTGCTTCCTGACTGACATGTTTGTTTGGAGCAAACTATCACCAATTCTCTCTCCACGACATCCGACTGCTGTTTACAGCTTCTGGTCATTCATTCTGACTTCTGATTGGTTAACCAATCAGATGCTACGGATGTATTTCCAAATACAATCAGATAGACCGATTTTACATATGAAAAGCTGATACAGGGATTGAAATGCTAGTTAAAAGCATTGATGGTTGGCATAAATGAGTAGAAAAGTACATTACATCCAAGAGAAGTGACAAGAGAATAAAATATAGTTTTAAAGATACAAACATCAACCTTGTTAGGTTTTTTTGATTTTCTTTTGTGAAATGTTACACTTATTAAAGATTGACAATTCATTGCAGAATTTATATCATCATTATTATAAAGGCCTTGAGCTTTTTACTCACTTGCTTGGGTCTGCTCCTTTGAAGTAAGCATTGACAGTTTCTGTAAAGGCTGCGGCAACAGGGAGTGTATCCTGTGCACCCATTGTCAAGGGGCTGGGTCCCCGGGAAGCCCCTGCAATAGAAAAAGATGCATTTAACCCTTTAGTTCACTGGACTCATTTCAATGAACTATTCATTCACTTAACATGGCAATAAAATAAGCAGAGCGAAAATAAAAGGACAGCACGCAAATGAATTAGTTCGACATGACTTAAATCATGCAGGGAGTATATAGAATAAAGGCAAAATAAAATAAAGGTTAGTGAAAATACATGTGAAGTTATTTCTTTGTACTCTCTTTCTGTAAAACCCTTAAACATCCTGCAGGATAAACTTTACAGTCTCTGCAGAAAAAATTGGATTGCAAATCAATTATGCAGATTGAACAAACCCTTTGATGATGTCATTGTGTAAAAGCAGAATTCATGTCGAACACCTAAATATCTAATCTACTTTCACCCCTTCTTTCTTGGGGGTATTGGCTTATTCTGGGGTAAATTTCTACTGGCATCCACCACATTCTAGTACCTCTTGGAAGTGGCGATTCCTGATGCTGGAGCCGAGAGAAAGGCCATCTCCATTTGTCCTAATGAAATGCTCATGCATTAATGTTTTTCAAAAAAGGTCAATAGGCAGAAATAGGATGTGACTAATTGTTGCCTTCCCTAACTCAAAGGCCAATATGTACTTTTATAGTAGGCTGAGCTAATAAAACAGAGCACCAAGCAAAGCAGAACTTGGGATCTCCTTGTCCTGATGTCTGAGTTCCATACCGGCCAGTCTATTTAACTGTAAGGCATGAGAGACTCAACAGAGTTTTGTTTTTCTTTTGATTAAATTATAGAACTCAGATAAGCCAATGATTCCAATATTTGTGCAGACTGTTCCGATAGCCTACTGTTGGCTTGTTCAAAACACACTGTAGCAAGTTATAAAGGCTATACAGCAGGTCTAGTAATTTATTAAATCTGTCAGAATTTTGGAATAACACCCTGATCCACTTGTACAAATGTATTTCGGAGAAGTGACAACACCATTATTATTTGGTTTGGTCTACATCTGATCCCAATTCTACATGAGTTGATTGGTTCAATCTCCTTGGCACTAGGGATGAGAAATGAGTACCACATTGCCAGTATCACCTACATTCCAAGAGTAAATTTAAAACAATATCAGGATAATTACAACAATTTTGGGAACTTATGAGGACTTACTGAGTAAATGTAGTACAGCCAACAAGAAAAGGAAAGCTTGGATTCAACTCTCGTGCTGTGGAAGGTTAATAAATTATTAGCTCAGTTCTTAATCCTGATTATTATCCTGTATTACTGCTGGACAACACTGAAAGGATGCATTTTGTAACTGAAAAGATTGCTGCCATATATGCTGTAACACACACAGTGTACGCTTGAGTGAGGTATTGGAAAGCCGCCCAGTGTTTTGAAACTGGACTAGCTTGTATTACTCGCTTTATGAGACTGCGTGGTATAGAGTGGGGTTAAAGTATTGAGAAGCAAAGTGAAAATGTCTCATTGTATCCTCTCATGATGATGAGCTGAATTAAACTTCTCATGTTAGAAAATTGGTACACCTGCTTATTTTCAATTAGAAATCATTTCAGTAGATTTTCATCCTATAGAAAAAAGACTTCAATTGTTTCTTTCTCTTTTTGTTATTACATAGGAAGACTGATAATTATATTTAATGTGAAACTCAACTTTGATGTTATTGATCACTCTGCCAGATTCAATTACCAGTAATTCCCATTTGATTACTCTGCTCCTTTCGTTATCCAGCCTTTCATTACCTGTGATACTACCCTCCATAACTTTCCATCTTTCCAAACTGTAACATTTCTTATCATAACTCTTAAAATTCCAATATAAAGCTATTCATCTTCATTTTATCACTTTTCCATGTATCTTCTACCCTTTTTAACCTTGGCAACGGTATGGACTAGAGGCATTGCCTCTTTAAGAAATCTTTTACATAGAAATTATGCAAATTGTACTCATATTTTGTCATATCTCAGAACCAGGGCAAAACTAACCACTTCTAATGGCAATGGTTCAAAATACAATATTGTTTTCAAAGTCTTGCAGATTTTCTGGACAAAGAATTCTTCTGACTCTGTCAGTTTTCTTGAGAGCTTAGTTAATATTCATTCACCAGGATGCTGCTGGAGACTGAGGTGCCTCAACATATCATTTAGAGTCTTTACTTCCATATTTAGTCAGAGATTGAATTCAAATCATTCTATATTCGGGAATAAAATAAGATACCCACACACAGTGTAAAAGTTAACCTCCTCACTATCTCTTTCTGTAGATATTGATAGATATAATTTATTGTTATACATGCGAGCAGTTGACTGTAGCAATAACATTCCCATTGTCCCTACAGGTGGTGATGACATAGAAGCAGACTATTAAATAATCATTGTTCATATGACACTAAAACTAGTACAAATAGAACCCAGTGAGACTTTTCTATGGGACAGAAGTAAATGCATTCCAAACTGTAGTACCTAGGTCAGAAAATCTCAAATCATAGAATCCCTACAGTGTGAAAACAGGTCATTCAGCCCATCAAGTTCACACCGACTGTCTGAACAGCAGCCCACCAAGACCCACCATCCCCATTTTATCCCTGTAACCCTGCATTACTCGTGGCTAATCCATCTAGCCCGCACATGCCTGAACAGTATGGGCAATTTAGCACAGCCAATCCACCTAAACTGCACCTCTTTGGACAATGGGAGGAAACCAGAGCACACTGAGGAAACCCACACAGACATAGGAGAATGTGCAAACTCCACACGGACTGTCGCCCAAGGGTGGAATCAAATCCAGGTCCTTGGAATTATGAAGCAGCAGTGCTAACCACTGAGCCATTGGGCCACCCAAATCTGATTTTTAGACAATGACCATAAGCAAGGTAGTGTTTGAGGCATTTCATTTGTTGTCAAATGAATGGTGAAAGAAAATCAGTCTGCTTACTCATTCCATGTCCAGTTACTCCAACTGAAAAATCAGATTGTGGCTTTTGGGAAAGGACTTGGAATCAATGACAATCTTGGTTGTTGGGTGAGGACTTGTTATCAATGATGATCTTTGTTAATTACTTGCTAACACTCATTTCCTGAACTCATGCTACTCAGCTAAGGTATTGGTGAGAGATTAGTGCTCGACAAAACATATCTCAGTTACAATCATAATCTCTGGAAGGGGAATGGAGAAATGTAGCTCTGTAATATTTAGACATGGCCGTGGGACTATTTTGAAAGCAGATTTCTGCTCATCAGTTCTTTTTTTTTCTCATCTGAAACCCCACATTCATTCCACCAATTCAAAAATGTCACCACCATTCCACATATACTGAAAAATAAGACCTCCTGGGTCATTGAACTAGTGTAGCCATCACGGAAACACAGAATTGTTACACTTCAAAAAGAGGCTATTTGGCCCATTGTTCTATCACCTAGTGCCAAGCCCCTGCTTGTCCTTTACCACTGCATACCATTTCTATTCAAACTGAAATCCTCTTGAATGCCTCAATTGAACCTGTTTCCACCACATTTTCAGGCTTTCCACACCCTAACTACTTAATGTTTGAAAACATCATCCTTGCTCACTTTAAATCTATGCATTCCTGTTCTTTTCTCTTTTACGAGGGAAACAGCTTCTCCTTATCGACTCTGTCCAGCCAGCTCATATTTTTGAAAATCTCTATTCAATCTACTCTCAGCCTCCTTCTGTCCAAGGAGGACAGTCCCAACTTCTTCAAACTATCCACATGACTGAGGTTTCTCCTTCCTGGAACCATTCTGCATTCTCTCCAATCAGTCACATCTTTCCTATAATGTGGCACCCACAATTCTGCGTAATACTCCAACTGAGGTCTAACAAATGTCTTATAAGTTCAACATTACCTCCTCACTCTTGTACTCTGTACAACTGTTAATAAAGCCACAAACACATTTTTCTTTTTTAACTGTTCTCTCCACTTGTTCTGCCACCTTCTATGATCTGTGTACATATACAGGTCCCTCTTTTTGTGCATCTCATTTTCTACAGCCTTTCAATGTTCTTCTGACCATTACCTGACACTTCCCTCTACTGACCCTCATCTGCCACCTATCTACTCACTTCACCAACTTGTCAACGTCTTTTTGGATTTCCACTGAGTCCTCTTCACAGTTTACGATTCTTCCAAGTTTCAAGTTATGTGTAAACTTCGAGATTATCCTCTGCACATTGTGATCCAGATCATTAATATGTATCAGGAAAAGCAAGGATCCCAATACTGACCCCTGTGGAATTCCTCTATAAATCTCCCCTCCAGCCCAAAAAATATCCCTTGATCATTACACTCTGTTTTCTATTACTCAACTAATTTTGTACCTGTGTTGCTATTGTACCTTTACAGCAATACTCATAAGTGTGTTGTATCACACTGAATCAAATGCCATCTGGAAAATGTATTTTGTAGTATCTCATCAATTCACCAGAATTTCCAGTTTTTTTGGAAATGAGTGATACTATGAAAACTGTAAGCATATAATATTAATTGCCCTTTCACTCTAGTTAATATTTCATGATTGTCATACGAAAGGAAGTAAAGTGTTATGAAGTATACATACTGTATTTTATAAAGTATTAACTCTAAGAATATTACCCTGTCTTTTTAATTTTGTTTAGTCTACTCATTTGTTTTATCCTGTACATTCTATGTTTACACATTCTATATTCTTACAAAGCAAAATCTATTTAGAAGAAGTCTACATATTAATGATTTAATCATGATTCTTGCCCTGATAACCTCGGCCACTTCCTTTACAAATCAAATATTAAATTCAGCACGATTCAGCACAATACTCGATATATTAGCAAAACAAACACTGTATCTGATTCTATTGCATGCATGACATTAAAAGTTTGGTAAGTTGACACTGTGCAAAATAATATATGCTCCCCCAATGATTTAATTGGTAAATGATTTGACCAATACAACATTGAGCCATACAAATCATGAAGATTCAGACTCACCCTTTGCTCGCTCTGACTGATTTAACCTCGGATAGAGCAGATACTTGAGTTTGATTTCAGAAGATCAGAGTTAGGGAAAGGATTTCAAAAAAGCCAGTCTATATTCTTGTTTTTGATCACTTTCCAGTTACTGGAGAGTGGGTTTGTATATTTATGTGGACAGAATGGACTCATCTATGACTGTCCTAGTGACTATATCACATAGCGGAACACAAAGTTTAGGCTCCAGCATAATTAATGGCCACTTGAGCGAGGCACCAAAGACAGTTATTATCCTTGGTCAGAGTTCCAGCATATGGTCAGAAAACAGAAGTGGGAAAAGTTTAGCAGCGTTTGGATGCTAGCGCAATAAGATTGTTTTTTTTAAAAGTATTGTTAAGGGAATATTATTTTTAATAATTAACCCAATATGTCTGACTTGTTTTCTGAGAGCACACACCTTGTTGAATGTACACTGAGCCCCCTGGAGAAAATCATGCATCCTCCCATGGTTTACTGACCACCATGTAAGGCGCCTGTGATTTCCTGATGCGCTACTTCTGGATGGTTTTGCAGCGTGCATCACCAACACGGCTCTGTGTAATGACATCATCATTGGGTCGAAGCAGGTTTATTTCATTAATATAATAATACTTTGATTTGTAAGGTGGGAATGGGGAAATTTAATTTTCAAAGAATATTGATAAATTTTAAGTTGGCATGTTCTGCCACATTGGCTTTACTTTTAAAATAGACAGATAATAGGATTCATTCAAATGATATATATGTACCTGAAGAATAATAATATGAATAACTATTATCATGATTTATTGTGCTATAAGAACAGAATAAGTATTTCACAGAACAATATTGAAAATGCAACATGTAAACAGTGTGCAAACAGAAATGTCGTAATAGGTACTGTGAACAGAATGGAAACATTATTAGCAAATGAAACTTAGGAATGGCTAACATACGGGAATAAAGGCTGCAAGGCCAGAAAGGAAACAAAAAGGAAAAGAAGTGTCGCGTAAATTGTACATTACTTACCATCAAAAGTCAAATAAAATTTTCCTCTATCAAACCATACCAAGGAGGGTTGATCATTCTCTGCATGGTTAGGAGATGAAGTGGGATAGGAGGAGTGAAGGCAAGGGAGAGAGAAGGACACAGTGTGAGTCACACATAAAGTCCATCACTCGTAACATGGGGGAAGGCCAGGTGCACAGTCAAAACAATGAGATCGTCACTATGCAAAAAATAGTCTATAGTGTTACTGAATTGACATGTCTGCCTCAATTTCTTTCTGAGGACCTCAGCTCAACTTTGATTGTACAAAGAGTGCAGTACCTGTGTTTGATCAATTTGGTTAATTGTAGTGACATCAAAAAGATAATTGAAATACTCAGGCAGAAAGTCATCAACCTGAAGTGCTATTTCTTTCTCTTCATAGGTCCAATCTAACCTAATGAGAATTTACAGTGCACATCTCTACCTCCATGAAAGCTTTGAAGAACTCGATTGAAGATAATGGTCATGGTAATTGAAAAACCATGTTAAAAATTACTCTGGTTATACTTTGGTTGATCAGCGAGCAAACTTGTACCAAGAGCTTCAGAAACTCTTCATTCATATGAGCACTTTAAACAGATTTCATTCAGTTCTTTCAGACATATTTAGTTCAGAAGATACTAAGTTTGAATCTCAGATTTCGCCTGAGCCTCTGCTTGAACTTTACACGTTGATTGGTGTGTTACATGATCTACTATAAACTGTATTTTTATGACAACATGAAGTTTAAAGATGGAGACTGCTTAGTTTCTACATTTCAATTTCAGCCTGCATCATTTTAAGAAACTTTGCAGTGATCTTGGAAAAGTTCTACAATGCTATGTATTTTCAACGTAATAATATAAAGATGAAATAATGTGAATGATCATTGAGAACTTGGAAGGCTATCAAATTTCAGTAAAAAATTATAAATAACACTAGGCTATTGCATTTTGACCACCTTGGTTAATAAGCAACAATAATGGAATGCCTAACTTCATCACGACATGTCGACTTCTTCCCAAAGCATAGCACCTCTGAAGGAAAGTGATTTGACAAACACTAATTTCTACCCCACTCTGACTTTTCAGTGGTAATTTGACCCAAACCCACCTGCTGGGAAACTGAAAAGTGCGACAGCAATTCAATATCTCATCCAAAGTTAGGCTCAACTGAATTCAATGGAAAGTAAAATAGGCAGGCTGTTTTCTTAATGTTATGCCAAATCCAATGAGTTTCCCGATGTACTGGTTAGCTTAAAACTACAGTATACATCTCTATTTCTGTTGTAATATTAAATTCCAAATAAATGCCTGCAATCCTCCTATCAGACAAGGGGTTCAATACACTCATGTGTAACAGAAAAATAGTTTTGCATGGGTCTATATAACAAATTGCTAGGGTTACCTACTTGGTGGTCATAGTTGGATAGCTTGTACCAACATAGAAATTTTGCTGGTGCAGTGGATCAGGAGGTGCTTTATTTTGCCCCAAATTGTGCTTTGCACTGGCTTTGTGTTTTGTGAGAATGTTAATGTGGAATGAGGTAGGATGAATAAGAGACCTCATAACAATCATAACATAGTAGAATTTCAAATTCAGTTTGAGACAGACCAACTCAGACAAGTAAGGGAAAATTGCAGAGATATGAAGAAAGAGTTGTCCAAAGTTGACTTGGATAATAGATTAAGGGAAAAAGAGTGGATGTACAGTGGCAGACATTTAATTATATATTTCATAACACTTAGCAAAATCATTATTCCAGCCAAAAAGAAGGAATCGATGAGAAGGATTAATCACTTATGGTTAACAAAGGCAGTCAAGGAGAGTATTCCATCAAAAACTAAAAGATACAAAGTAGCAAAAACCAGTCAGAGGCCAGAGGATTGGGTTTTCTTTTAGGAACCAGCAGCTAATAAACAGGGAGAAAATTGGTTATGATAATAAATTGGCAAGAACTGCAAAATCAAACAACAAAAGCTTCTATTGGTAAATAAAAAGAAAGAGAGGAGCCCAAGGATGTGTTGGGTACAAATGTGGAATTAATAATGGAAACAGGAAAATTACAGATAATTTAAACTGATTCTTTGCATTGGTCCACGGTGGAGGACACTATAAACATCCCAAATAAAACCAATAATGGAAGATGCTTACGGGAGAAAAGATCTTGTAGCTGTCTCCAACATCAGGGACAAATTCCTTGAGAAATTCATGGGACTGAGGCAGACAGGTTGCCAGGACCTGATGGCCTACATCCAAGGATTTTGAAGGAAGTAACTGTATAGATAGTGGAAGCTTGGTGGCAATACGAAGGGTTCCTAACTTATGAATGTCCAACTTACAAACATTCATACTTATAAACGTGATCTCATACAGGGGTGTAATTTTAAAGATCTGACATACAAATATTTCCTGTACTAATGAATGGCTCTTTTATATTATCCTGCACTGTATTCTGACAAGTGTACAAATTGACTTGCAAATGGAGTCCAGAATGCAACCTGTTCACAAGCTGGGGACTGCCTGTACACCACAACTCACTGGATTCTGGGAGGGTTCCAGTGGATTGGGAAACTAACAATGTGATGCCCTTGATCAAGAAGGGAGGGAAACAGAAAGCAGGATACCATAGGCTAGTTAACCTAACATCTCTCAACAGGGAAATGTTGGAATCCATTGTTACAGAAGGCATAGCAGGACATATTGAAAATTTTAATGCAATCAAGCAGAGTCGAAATGGCTTTCAAAAACGGTCATAGAGTCGTAAAGAACGAAAACAGACCCTTTGCTCCAACCAGTCTAGGCTGAACATAATCCCAAACTAAACTAGTCCCACCTGTCAGTCCCTGGCCCATATCCCTCCCATATTCATGTATCTATCCAAATGTCTTTTAAACATTGTAATTGTATCCACATCCATCACTTCCTCAGGAAGTACGTTCAAAATGCGAACCACCCTCTGTGTAAACGTTTTTTGCCTCATGTCTTTTTTAAATCTCTCTGCTCTCACCTTAAAAATGTGCCCCCTAGTCTTGAAAGGGAGATCATGTTTGACACATTTGCTAAATTGCTTTGAGGATATAACAAGTGGAACATAGGAATGCATTTCCAGAAGGCATTTGATAAGCATGTTACACAAAAGGTTATTGTAAGATAGAAGCTCATAGTATTGGGGATAATGTATCAGCATGGGTTGAGGATTGGTTAACACACTGAAGAGTCACGAATATGGATCTTTTTCAAGACAGAAATACATAACTAGTGGAGTGTCACAAGAATAAGTCCTTAGAATTACTTACTATCTATATTAATGACTCAGAGGAGGGGGAAAGAGTATAATGTATCCAAATTTGCTGATGGTACAAAATTAAATTGGAAGGTATGTTCTGGTGAATACATAAGGAAGTGCAAGGAGCTACAAATAAATTGATGAGTGGGCAAAACTTGGCAAATGGCATTTATTGTAAGAAAATGTGAGGTTAGACACTTTGGTAGGATTAATTAATTATTTAAATTCTTTAAATAGAGTGAGACTTCTAAAAAATTGCAGGGCACTGGGATCTGGGTGTTCTTGCGCACGAAACATAGTAAATTATCGTGCAGCTGCGGCAAGTAATTAAGAAGGTAAATAGAATTTTGGCCTTTATTACTTGGCGGGGGGTGGGGTTAGAGTTTAAAAATAAGGAAGCCTTGTTATAAGGGTGTTGGTGAGTCTGCATGTGGCGTATTGTGTACAGTTTTGTTCCGTATATTTAAGAAATGATGTATTGACAGTAGAGGCAGTTCAGGAGAGATTCACTTGCTGATTTCTGGGAAGATGATGTTGACTTATCAATTCTGAGGATGCTTGATAGGTTAGATGTTGAGAAGATGTTTCCACTAGTGGAAGGATCTCAAACTCAGGGATAGAGTTACAGAATAAGGGACACTGATATCAAACTAAAATTTAAAGTTTTTTTTTCTCTCTGAGGCTGATGTATGCCTGGAATTCTCTACTCCAGAGAGTTGTGGAGGCTAGAGCTGTGGCAGCCAGATCACTGAAAGTATTTAAGGAGAAGATAGATAGACTTTTGCAATTTTTTACACTTGCAAGCTATGATGAGCTAAAAAAAAGAGCATGAGAATAGGAAATTAATAATGGGAAACAAGGAAGTGGCAGAAACCTGCAACAAATATTTTTGTATCTGTTTACAGTAGAAGACATAAAACACATCCCAAGAATAATAGGGTCTTATAAGAAGTGGAGGCAGTACAGTAAATGTAATGCCACTATTTGAGACAGAGGGAGAGAGAAAACAGCGAACGTTGGGCCAGTTAGCATCTGTCATTGGGAAAAGCTGGAATCCGTTATTAAGGGAGCAGTAACAGATCTTTTGACAATCATATTCCAACAAAGTCAAGATGGTTTTGTGAAAGGGAAACAGCATTTGACAAATTTATTTGAGTTCTTTGAAGATATAACAAGCAGGGTGGATAAAGGGAAACCAGAAAATGCAGTGAATTTGGATTTCCAAAAGGCATTTGATAAAGTACCACAGAAATGGTTAGATGATGGTGTTGGGTGATATCAGTGGAGTGCCACTGGGTTCAAGGCCTCAATTACTTTACATTGTGTGTGACTTGGATGAAAGGACTGACTATATTGTAGCCAAATCTGCTGATAATGCAAAACTAGTTAGGGATGAAAATTGTGAGGAATACAGAAAGAGTCTTCAAAGGGAAATGGATGATGTGAGTGAACAAAAGAAATGGAAGACGGAGTATAAATGAGGAAAATGTGAAGTTGTTCACTTTGGAAGAATAGAAGAGTCAAATGTTATTTAAATAAAGAAAGACTGCAGAATGCTGTGGTACAGAGGGATGTTGGTTTTCTCATGCATGAATCGCATGAGGTCAGCATGCGGGTACAACAAGTGCTTAGGAAAGTAAATAGAATGTTGGTCTTTGTTGTGAGGGGTGGAGTATAAAAGTAGGGAAGCCTCGCTACATCTGTACTGGGCAATGGCGAGACCACGCAGGGAATACTGTGTGCAGTTTTGGTCTCCTTACTTAAGGGGAGATTTATTTACACTGGAGACAGAAGTTCACCAGATTGATTCTTAGGATCAAGGGCTTTCCTTAAATTGAGAAGTTTGTTCATGTTGGACCTGTGCCCAGAAGAATGCTGTGATCTTAGTGAAACATGTAACTTTCTACAGGCTCAATATTAGGAGGATTTCCCTTTCCTGGTGAATCAAGAACTAGTGAGGAATTTAAATGTAACTAGTCTCCCATTTAAGATGGAGATGAGGAGAAATTTATTTTCTCGGAGGCTTATTAATCTTTGAGATCTCTCAGAAAGCAGTAAAGGCTTATTCATTGAATATATTCGTTGCTGAATTAGACAGATTTTTGATTGATTTGATTTTGAGGGGGACTAAAGGTTATGCTTCATAGGCAGAGAGAAAGAAAATTAAGACAATAAACTATAATATTACAGAATGACAGCAAGTTCTAGGGGCCAAATAAGACCATAGGAAAAAGGAAAAGTAGTAAGCCATTTGGCCCTTTGAGCCTGCTCCACTATTCAATAGGATCATCGCTGATCCAACATTCCTCACATTCACTTTCCTTCCCTTTCCTTGTAACCCTCGAATTCCTTAATGTTCAAGAACCTATCTCAGCCTTAAATATACACAAGGACTCTGACCCCACCACTCTCTGTGGAAAGGCCCTTTGAGAGAAAATAATTCCTTCTCATCTCAATCATAAATTGGCAGCCCCTTATTCTGAGACTATGCCTTCTGGTCCTAGATGCTCCCATGAGGGAAAACATCTGCTCAGTATTTACCCTGTTGTTGGATGTGGCAAGCACTGATGTCAATGCTGCATACAACCATTGTAACATGATATGTATATATATCCTGTACTTTATTGGGAAATGTAGAGCATCACTGACCTGCAGTCTGAGCTGTGATTATGAAGGCAACTGAGATCCATGTGAAAGCCAGATTTGGAGCGACCTCTGGCCTCTCCAACACATGTTGTAAAGGAGCTCTAAATAAAGACTAATTTGTGATACTGAACATGGATCTTAAAGAGGAGTCTGAGACCCCTCTCCAACAATTGGTGCTGTGAACAGAGTACTGTACAGGCTGACTAAGTGGTCCCTAACTGGGTGAGTTTGTTTGATACTACCATTGGTTTGATAGAGAACAAACACCACAATCAATCCCGCCAATTATTGTGGTATTATAAGATCTAAAGGAGTTGTGCTGTATGTGGTGGGCAATTGCTAGGCCCCAGGGGACAGTAAAGAGTCCCACAGTTGAACAGGGAGAGAGCAGACCCCAGTTCACCTCAGGGATGGTACGGAGCCCCATAGTTGAATGGGGAAAATAAAAGGGTGATGTCAAATGGGGTCTGGGGACATCCGAAGTCAAGACTATAGTTGACCAAACATAAGAAACGAACTGACCAAGTGTTTAAAGCTGATTGGAACCCAATCAATTCACCTGGTTTGTAAAGAATATGGTTTAAAAACAAAGAAGACAAGGCCTTAATATTAGTACTTTGAGCTCATGTAGAATGACAAAACCCCTGAATCATTGAGAGAGAAAAACAAAAGATGTCTATAGTAATGCTAGCCTGGCCCAGTATTAGTAGCCCCTGAACCAAATTGAATAATTAAAAGAGAAATTCTTTGATCAGCAGATAATTGTCACAGCTGAGAGGTATGGAGGGAACCTCCATGGTCATGACTGTGTGCTATAGCTGCTGGTTCTGGAAAGTGAAAAATTGGATGTAAAACTAATTGTTCATCTCACACTCACTAGAGCAAAGCAGAATGTTAAAAACTGAGATTGGAAGAAAGTAAGAAAGTGAACATAGTTGTAGGGGGAAGGGGAGTAGAGAGAGAGAGAGACAGAGTGAAAGAGAGTTAACAGCTTTTGTGCGATGGTCTCTGAACTGAACGTCTACTTTGTTGTGGTCTTGTTTGTGTCCATTTTCGTTTATTAGTTGTTAAATGTTATCTTGTAGTTTACGTGTTTTCATTCGTGGAGCTTGATGCCTGAGGATACTTTAAGTTCAGTTAATATTTTGAGAATGCATGGTATGCATATGTGTTGTGTGTGTTCCTACCAGTTTGAAACTTGTGTGCTTACAGAGAGGAACTAGCAGTGGTTGCGTAAGAGAAAGACCTGCTATGAAATATTGATTTAGAATTTGTTCCTCAGAAGTCTAGTAAAAGAAATTACCTTTTTTGGAATTGCTGGAATAAACCTAATTGAAGGAAAAATCAAGTCAAATGACATCACTTATTTCCTCTTTTCTTAAAATTAGGTACAATCTGTGTTTTGTGTAGTTTGAGGAAAAAATCCTGGGTAAATGCTTTATTTCAGAATCTTAACGAATGAATAAGCATGTTCAGAACTTCATTTCCTGGCCAGAGTATACTTCCAAATATTATTTTAACAATGAGTGAATCTTTAATTCCAGATGATAAAATTTGCTCATCTTAAATGTTGATTGGTGTAAATCATGCTGCAAAAAAAGGGAAAATTGGAATTTTGAACATTTAGTTCTGTTTAGACAAAATTATCTAAAAACTGAGAAGACTGATATCAAGGAATTAACAAAAAGTAAAGCCTAACAAAGGAGGTAGGCTTTCCTTTGTTCAAGAAAGAACTATAAAATGTGGCTGTTATTTCTGTACAAGTTGAAGAGGAGCTATTGATGTAATTACTTACAAGAGTTTTCATCCCACCCCTTTAGATCAACATTAAACTATCTGCACTGCTCGAAGAATCAACAGAGATACTTGTAACAATTAACCAATTCTGCTTGAAGTGGGATGGATAGATACTATTTTGTTTCTCAGATAGCTGCAGGTATAGGAGGTTTTCCAACTGCTTCGAATTTCTGAGTTTGCCTGCAGACTTATATGTTGTAATACAGTGATGGACGAGTCTTCCTCAATCCAACAAGCCACTTGTTAACAGTGTACATTACTATTGGAAAACTAATATCAAAACATCAAATATATTGAGTATCAGGAGTTAACATATACATGGAAAGCAGGTAAGGCTCTAGTGTAGCCCATTGTTATATGTTGGCGTAGACTCTGAGAAGGGTATATCACCTTGTCCTGGAACCACATACATGAAGAGCAGGTTAAAGATTTAGTGGAAACAGAAAAACTGTCCAGAAATTAAAATTAAGGAAAGCACTGTATATAGTATGAGGAAAAGACCGTGGTTAAATCCAACACTGACTGGAAAAACTGAACATTGATTTTGAAACTGATGGTGAAATGAACTTCTCTGGTATAGGAAAAAAAATCAAATCAGAAAACTGTGAACAGACAGCAGTAGGGACTATTATCTTGCAAAATCTTGCGAATACTGTTGGCATTGTTTCCCCCGCTGATTCATCTCTGTGTAGTGAGACAAAGCTGGGGTTCACCCATGAGCCAGAAATTGTGGACAAAGGAGTAGAACTCAGGGGTACAGGTAGAGAAGAGATCCAACAAGTCCCTCTCCCTCAGTGATGTTAAAAAAGTCCTCTGTGCAAATTTGATTGTATTCACAGAGAATTACCATAATAGTTACCAGGAAAGTATTCCTTTCATTGGACTGAAATCAGTCGTAAAACGAGGAGTAGTGCAAAAGCATCATAGATTCAACACTTGCAAATCTTATTTCTTTGAAAAGTTTAACAAGCTTTTTTTCAAACCGACATATAAAAGATGTTGTGGAAGAAATGGTTTAGCTTGTTCTCAAAACTTAAATAAACCTTTTGGGAAGACATTCAATTTGAATTCGGGATTTGGAATGAGAAATGTTATGTCCGTATACCTACTTAGAAAATGTTTTCTTTAAGACAATAGAGATTTAAAATGCTAGTTTGAGATCGTTAAAAGATTTTTTGACCGTTTTTATAAACTGAATTTGTGTCACTATGACATGGCGTCACCTTGTAACTTGGCGTCTGCCCCTTTCAAAGAGGCAGGGAATGAGCCAGTAAAGGTGAGTGTAGGTGGGGAGGTAGGGAGGAGATAGGTCAGTCCAGGGAGGACGTACAGGTCAAGGGGTCGGGAAGAGGTTAGTAGGTAGGAGATGGGGGTGGGCTTGAGGTTGGAGGAGGGGATAGGTGGGAGGAAGGGCAGGTTAGGGAGGCGGGGACGAGCTGGGCTGGTTTTGGGATGCTGTTGGGGGAGGGGAGATTTTGAAGCTTGTGAAGTCCACATTGATATCATTGGGCTGCAGGGTTCCCAAGTGGAACATGAGGTGCTGTTCCTGCAACCTTTGAGTGGCATCATTGTAGCACTGCAGGAGGCCCAGGATGGACATGTTGTCTGCGGAATGGGAGGGGGAGTTGAAATGGTTCACAACTGGGAGGTGTAGTTGTTTAGTGCGAACCGAGCGTAGGTGTTCTGCAAAGCAGTCCCCAAGCCTCCGCTTGGTTTCCCTGATATAGAGGAGGCCACATCTGGAACAGCAGATACAGCATACCACATTAGCGGATGTGCAGGTGAACATCTTGATGTGGAAGGTCTTCTTGGGGCCTGGGATGGGGGTTAGGGGGGAGGCGTAGGGGCAGGCGTAGCACCTCCTGCAGGGAAAAGTGCCGGGGGTGGTGGGGCTGGAGGAGAGTGTGGAGCAGACAAGGGAGTCCCAGAGAGAGTGGTCCCTCCAGAAAGCAGATAAGGGTGGGAAGGGAAAAGTGTCTTTGGTGGTGGGGTCGGATTGCAGTTGGTGGAAGTGTCGGAGGATGATGCGTTGGATCCGGAGGTTGGTGGGGTGGTACGTGAGAACGAGCGGGATTCTATTTGGTTGTTATTGCGGGGAGGGGCTGTGAGGGATGAGTTGCGGGAGACGTGGTCGAGGGCGTTCTCGATCACTGAGGGGGGTAAAGTTGCGGTCCTTGAAAAACGAGGACATCTGAGATGTACGGGAGTGGAATGCCTCATCCTGGGAGGCGAAGGAGTTGGGAATAGGGGATGGCATTTTTGCAGGAAGGTGGGTGGGAGGAGGTATATTCTAGATAGCTGTGGGAGTCGGTGGGCTCAAAATGGATATCGGTTTCTGGGTGGTTGCCAGAGATGGAAACAGAGAGGTCCAGGAAGGAGATAGAGGTATCAGAGATGGTCCAGGTGAACTTAAGGTTGGGGTGGAAGGTGTTTTTGAAGTGGACGAACTGTTCGAGCTCCTCGTGGGAGCACAAGGCGGTGCTGATACAGTCATCAATGTAAAGGAGGAAGAGGTGTAGTTTAGGGCCAGTGTAGCTACGGAAGAGGGATTGTTCCACGTAACCTACAAAGTGGCAGGCATAGCTTGGGCCCATGTGGGTTCCCCGTGGCCACCCCCTTTGTCTGTAGGAAGTGGGAGGAATTGAAAGAGAAGTTGTTGAGGGTGAGGACGAGTTCGGCTAAGCGGATGAGGGTGTCAGTGGAGGGGGACTGGTCGGGCCTGTTGGACAGGAAGAAGCAGAGTGCTTTTAGACCATCTGTATGGGGAATGCAGGTGTATAGGGACTGGACGTCCATGGTAAAGATGAGGTGTTGGGGACCGGGGAATTGGAAGTTTTGGAGGAGGTGGAGAGCATGGGTGGTTTTGTATCTTTCAAAAGAATTGTGCAAACTTGCTTCTTTTGCTTTATACTCTGGACAGTAAGGTTTCTCCAGGGTATAATGGTAATTAATAAGGTCACTTTTAAAATACAAGAATTGCATCAGGAAAAAAAAATGACACAGCATCCAATGGAAATGGGAATGACTCACCTTGGGTGTAGTTAAATGGAATATATCCATGAAATAAAAGTGTAGATAGAATTAGATATTTATTTATTATTCATTTATTAGATATTTAAGATACTGTCTTGGAGATATGTGAGCCCCTATAGGTTATTTTAAAGAAGCTGAATTAGCTGATTTGGCTACCACCTGGGGCACTGGATCAGATGAGAAGGATACACAGCCACCCTCTAGCGACTTTTGGTCATTCGAAAAGGTCACCTGAAAGTTAAGAGTGTGTGACGTGGTTTTGGGAAACTGATGTAAGGGAGCAGTGATGGTTGTTGCATCTGAAATAATGAACATGCAGGAATGCATAGCAAAAAATGCACTGAAGCATAGGCCTCAGACATGTACACCTATTTGACAAAATGATTAGTGTGGCCCAGAATAACACAAAAACGTATTTTAAATGATAAGGCACTGACACATAATCCTTAGAGAAACTGACTTTTGGTATTGGTGAGTAGATAATAAAAAATTGCAAATGGAGATAGAGAAGGAAAAATACTGAAGTAATATCCACAAGATAGGTAAAAATGAAGGAAGGAAGATTATTGGGTTTAACTATGCATAACTTTATGACTAACTTTATAGTAGACTGATATTACAAATATTATAACAATTAGGAGAAGATCTGCAATGGATTTGAATTGCATGACCAAATTTGCAAATTCATTAATAATAAGCAAGTATATGATGTGGCTGGCAAATGTCTAGGAAGGGACATAACAATCAGTTTTGGAATGTGGTCAATAATCATAAGAGCCCAAGGACAGGTGATAGGAGGTCTGGCAAACATCACAAGATGATGGGAGGACCTACGGTGGACCATGAAGTTGTCCACCAATGATCTCTATTCACAGGATTGGATGTGTAGGTCCGAGGAGATGTGGCAAGTGCTGATGTCGCTATTGCATGTAACACAATATGTATAAATATTCTGTATAATGTTTTAACAAAGATCTATAGCTTGGGTTGTGGTTGGAGTTGTTGGTTGGTATGCTGAACTGACTGGTTTTCTCGCAAACGTTTTGTCTCCCTTCTAGCTGACATCTTCAGTGCTGTGTAGCCTCCATTGATGCAGTATGATTCTGTCCCGCTCTGAATTTATATGGTCAGGTCTGTCACGTTGGGTGGTCCTATTTTGCACCGTAGTCGTATGTAAATGGGGTCTATTTCAACATGTTTGTTTATCGCACTGGTGGGGTTGAAAACCAGGCCTCCAGGAATTCCTGTGCTTGTCTTTGTTTTGCTTGTCCTAGTACTGTTACTTTGTCCCAGTTAAACTGATGCCCTTCTATGTCGGAGAGTATTGAAACAAAGGAGAGTTGGTTGTGCCATTTTGCTGCGAGTTGGTGTTCATGTAGCCTGGTGGTGAGTTTCCTGCCTGTCTGTCCTATGTAGTGTTTCTCGCAGTTGTTGCATGGTACTTTGTATATCACATCTGGCCTGCTCATTGTGGGTGTGGGGTCTTTCATCTTTGAGAGTAACCGGTGAAGCGTGGCTGTTGGTTTGCGTGCTATCCTTATTCCAAGAGGTTGTAGAAGTCTTGTAGTCAGTTCTGATGTGTTTCTAATATGGGGTAGGGTGCCAGCGTGTTGGGGCATACAGTGTCTTCTTGGTGTTGTTTATTCACCAGGCATTGGCAGACGAAGCTGTTGGGATACCCGTTGCTCGTAAAAACTTTGTATAGGTGTTCGTCTTCGTTTTTTTGCACAGCTCCAGGGTGTTGCAGTGTGTTATCACTCATTTAAACTGAATCTTGACACAGTTCTGCTTATGGACGCTGGGGTAATTACTGTTGTAATGGAGGATTTGCTGTGTGTGTAGTTTTTCTGTATATACCGGTATGGAATTCACTGTTGTTCGTTTGTTTCACCACTACATCTAGAAATGGGAATTGATTGTTCTTTTTCCGTAGTGAACTTGATCCCGTGAATATGCTGTTTATAGGATGGTGTGTTTCCTCTAACTTTGTTCGTTTAACGATCGTGAAAGTACCGTCCATGTGTCTAACTCATAGATTAGGCTGGATCTGGGGGAGGGCTGTGCGTTCAAGTCTTTGCATAACAGCTTCTGCTATGGGTCCTGAGATGGGAGAGCCCATGGGTGTCCTATAATTTATTCATATACCTGGCCATTGAAGACAAAGGTGCATGGTAGGGCACAGGTCTAGTCATTTTAACATGTTGTCCTTGCTAATGGTTCCATTGAAACCAATGAGGAAAACTGGGCCCCATGTGAAAGCCAGATTCGGAGCAATCTCTGACCTGTCCCATATGTGTGGTAAAGGAACTCTGAATAAAAATTGATTTGTGCTACTGAACACAGGACTCAGCCTTCTCCTTAAAATCCCTCTCCAACACCTGTCAAGCTGCGTAAGAATCAATGAGATCACCTCTCATTCTCCTAAATTCCAAAATTTTTAACCTTTGATCATAAGACAATCCTTCCATACCAGAATTCATTTAGTGAACCTTCTCTAAACTGCCTCCAGCGAAATAATTCCTTTGATAAGGGGACTAAACTGCTCACATTACACCAGATATAGTCTCACCAGCATCTTGCTCATTTGCAGTAAGACTTCCATGCTTTTATACTCCGAGCCCTTTGAAATAATTCCAAAATTCCACCAGTCCTCCTGATTAACTGCCTCACATGTGTGCCAGCTTTCTGTGTTTCATGCACAAATAACCCTAACTCCCTATGTGTTGCAGCTTTCTTCAATTTTTCACAATTTAAATAATATTTTGTTCTTTTCTTATCCCTTCCAAAATGAACTTCACATTTTCCCACATTATACCCCATTTGCCAACTTTTTGCCCATTTACTTAACCGAGCCAATACCTCTCTGTAAACCTCTCTGTATCTCTCTCATAACCTGCCTTTCCACCTAGTTTTTTTTATTGACTGCAAGTCTGGCTATGATACATTCATTTCCTTCCTCTGAGTCATTAATATAAATTGTAAACAGTTGTGGTTCCAGCACAGGTTCCTGTGGAACCCACTGGACACAGGTCACCAACCTAAAAGAGAATCCCTTACCCGCACTTGCTGTTTCCTGCCCATTAGCCAATTCTTTAACCAGGCCAATATACAACCTCCAACACTGGGCTCTTATCTTATGATTCAGAATTTTGAGAGGTACCTTGTGCAACACCTTCTGGAAGTCCATACAACATACATCTACTGGTTTCCTTCTATCCGCGTTAGTTGAGACTTCCACGAAAATCTCTAAAAATTAGATGTGATTTCCCTTTCATAAAGCCATGCTTACTCTACTTGATTAGATTATGATTTTCTAAGTGTTCTGCTATTCTTCCTCAGTAATTGATTCCAATACTTTTCCAACAACAGATGTTAGGCTAATCAGCCTATAGTTTCCTGCTTTCTGCTTCCCTCCCTTTTTGAATAGGGGTGCCATTTTGGCAGTTTTCCAATCCTCTGGTACTTCTATAGAATCCAAGGATTTTTGGAAAATTACTGTCTCTGTAGCTACCTCTTTTATGATCTTAGGATGCAAACCATCAGGGCCAAGGGACTTATCTGCCTTTGGCACCATTAATTTGTCTAATACTACTTCTCTAGTGATGGCAATGGTACCTATGGTCAACTTCTACAAATGCCTTACTTCTGCTCATATTTTGAAGTTGTCATGAATCTGTTTCTTATTTAGCTGTTCTGCTTGCTACAAAGTTTGAATCAGTGCTGAAATATGCCCTACACACAGTACCTGCATCCAGCATGTTCACTGAATGGCACAATATGATTGTTGGCCTGGGGACCACGCACACGTTTCAGATTCATTTCCAACTTTTTTTTCTATCTACGCTGGAGAAGACCACACATTTGAGTTGTGATCTGGTAGAAGCAGATTCTGTAGTTATTTTGAAAAAGTAATTTGCTAAGTACTTGAAAAGGGGAGGTGGAACGAATCAGATAGCTCTTTCAAGTAACTGGCAACAGCAAGATGAGTTGAATTGCCTCCTATTGTGCTGTTCTATTCTAGAAAAGTTCATACTCACACAGAATGGAAGGGGAAGATCCATTCAATATATGACCTAGGGTAACTTACAAGCAGAGGGCTGTGCTGATTCTCAATGTGGAAGTAACAGAGGGCTTTGGGGAAGAGCAATGTCAGAAGCTGTCCCCTGTATTCATGGATAGCATTCACTGCTTTTCACTTTTTATCTTCAAACTTAGTCATTTAATCCTTTTGTACATAGCCATACTCTATAGAAGAACACAGTAGGAATTGTTTCATTGTGTATTAATTATCATGGGTCATCTTTTCGGGGAGACTCAGAAATCATATTCTCTTTCTGATTTTGCAAGTATACTGTAAACAGAAGAAGTCTCATGTGGTTACCTCAGCACCCAGCATTATGCACTCCTACAATAGGCAAGTATGATCTGAAAAACATTCAACATGGAGGCAGTTAACTTGTAAGTTTGAGCAGGGACTATTTTATAATATTCCATAAGATGTAGGAGCAGAAGTAGACCATTCAGCCCAAAGTCTGCTTTGCCATCCACTGAGATCATGGCTGATCTGATAGTCCTCAATTCCACTTTCCTGACTTTTCCCTATCCCCTAGATTCCCTTATTGATCAAAATTTGATCTCAGCCCTGAAAATACTTAATAACCCAACCTCAATAGCCCTGTGTGGTTACAAATTCCACAGATTCAATATCCTCTGAAAGAAGAAACTCCTCATCATTTCTGTCTTAACTGTGTGATCCCTTATTCTGAGATTATGCTTTCTGGTCCTTGACTCTTCCAAAAGGTGAAATGATCTTTCTGCATTTACCCTCACAAGTCTCATAAAAATGGTGTTCATTTCACTAGGCGATGGCCTAGTAGTATTATCACTGGGCTATTAACCTAGAAACACAGGTAATGTTCCGGGACCAGAGCTCAAATCTTGTCATGACAAACAGTGGCATTTGGATTCAATTAAAAATTCTGGAATTAAATGTTTAAGGGTGACCATGAAACCATTTTTGATTGTCGGGAAAAACCCATCAGGCTCAATAATGTCCTTTAGGGAAGGAAGCTGCTATCCTTGCCTGGTCTGGCTTACATGTGACTCCAGACCCACCGCAATGTGCCTGACTCTTAACTGCTCTCTGGGCATTTAGGGATGGACAATAAATGCTGGTCTAGAGCTTGCTGCCCACAACCTAAGAATAAAGAAAAATATGGCCTCCTCCCAATATTTTGAATTCCAATGTGTACAGGCCAAATCTGCTGAACCTCTCCTTATAAGATAGTCCCTTCATACCTAGGATCTTACCTAGTGAACCTTTTTCTGGATTGCCTCCAATGCCACCTCAGTGTTCCTCAGATAAAGGGGTCCAAAACTGTTTACAGTATTCCAGCTGTGGTCTGCCTAGTGCCTTGTAGAGTTTTGACAAAATCTCTCTACTTTTATGCTCCATTTCTTTTGATGAAGTACACCATGGTAGCAGTCATCCGACTTCTTTCCTCCACATGAAAGGACAGGCATATCTGCACCACATACTACAACCAGCTCTTTGAATAGAACACAAATTGAAGCAGTGGGACCAATGATGTTGTACATGTGGGCTTTGCTGCACACGGTGGAAGTGCTGCTTTATTTTGCAAATGTATTCAGGACATATGCAGAAGGTCAAAAGTTTTAAATGCATTGAATTCAGCTATTTATTCTGATGTGCTTCAAAACATGTTGCTCACTTGAAAACAAGCTAAAGAAGAGAAAGTCCCAAATCACATCACAAGGATGAGAAGAATCAATGGAAGAAAAGGCAAAAATTCCACCAATTCTGAGGCAAACATGAGGTTAAAACCTATCACAGACAGGGGCAGATGAAGAATAAATGACTTTCCCTGTATGCTCAAGGTAAGGAACAAAAAGTCTGATCCCCAATTGGATAGAATGTGCTAAATGACATAGCACAGTAGCCTGCATCGTTCTCACAAACTGCTGCTTGTACCAACACGACCACATCTTCTTGCTTATTTGATCTTGTGGAGGCTACACTGGCTGAGCCTCAACACACTCAGGAGAAGAAACAAATGTTGGTCACAATAAATAAGCAGGTCCTCTGTCTGGAAATCCAATTTAATTATTTTAACCCGCATTGTGTAGAGATTTTGTACGCATTTGACCTGCTCATGAAAGTGATTACTGCAATAAGCAGGCAAAGTATTGGCAGAAGTCACTAGAACATATCTAGAACCCATCTGCAATATTTGCCTCAAAATGCAATGTAGTGCATTTGCTTCATCTATGCAAGAGGGCAACTCTAGACTGCAGTCTACCTTTAAGCATTCCGAGTCCTCGATGTGTCTAGCTACACTTTCAGTATTTTTTACTCTGTTGTTACAGGGATATTGGGTTCTATTATAAAACAAATTTCATCGTCCAGCATTGAGATATGTTGTTAGGGGGATGTTATTTGAAGAAAATCTTGAGAGAGAGAGTCTCACAGACCTTCATGCAATGTAGAAGATGGGTATCATAAATACCGTAGAAATCTTGTGGAAGCTTCTAAGTGCTGGGCATGCCTGTAAAAGTCAGTGTTCTGGTTTTAAACTCTACACTCAACCCAGACTGCATACATGTGCAGGGTGACAATGGATAGGGCTGAAAATGGGCAGAACTGCTGCAAGAAGAGAAATTGTCACGTTTGCATCAGTGTTATTGCCCCTTAACGTGTCAGCACAAGGATCTGCATAGTCAAATGAATTGTCAGCGATTACCACTAAAACCAGAACCAGCCAACACACACATACACACACACACATATATATATTTGGGTTATCTGAGGATAGGAGCTAGAGATAATACTGATACAAACTATGTATAAACTTCAAGGGAAAATACATTTAACTATACAGACTCACAAATAAATTTGTGGCACTTTATTTGAACTTTGTGTAAAGTTTCTTATTTGGAGAATACAATAAAGGTGCAGGAAATGAAAGGCAGTTGAGAAAGTGAAGAAGGATAATTTTGCAGAAATAGAACTTGTTTCCTTCGTGTTATTGGTATAGCAGGATTTGTTAATTGGGGATCAAACCACTTGCTTTAATTTTTTTTAGATGAATACCTGGTGCACCAGACTTCTTGGTTGTACTGGTGCTTCTGTAATATAAGCATCTTTGTATTTCAAAGTGTGGAGCTTCTAATATATAAACCTGATGATTTTGCAGACTCTGATGGGACAGTAATGCAAAGTTCTTATCAATCTGTCAAGTCAAATGTGCTGCTAATTCAAACACTCTTATTGGCGAAGTGTGTCTTGGGAATTCCTGTAGCATTATGATACTGGGGGACTGTGTTATGTTGCTGTGATTTTTAGAGGGAATGAAGATAGGAATATTGATTTTTCAGAATAATTAACTTGTCATCTTCATCACCAGGAAGTACGTGGCTTGCTGTTGTAAATGTCTTCTGTACTTGCCGGAAAGAAGTGGCGATATAAAGGCTGAAGATAGTGATCTTGGCTGTCCCTGTTCTTCTAGGTTAGCAACAAGTCTCATTGCAATATACAGCTTTGATAGTGGCTGCCCCTTGAACCTGAGTCAGCAGAGACAACACTGCATTGTACAAATTGTTGTGATTGCTTACTGGACCTCATTGGTGTGGTTGCACTTCTTCTGGTTTAATCTTATTTTCCTCCAATGCCTCTGTTTATTTTTATTGAGTAAGGGAGGAGCATTGACAGCACAATTAAATGGCAGGGAAATGAATTAACACTGCAGTTTAAACATTCTGTTTAGTGGGCATTAAATTTGTTGGTTGATGTTGAGGATCATGCTGTCTGACAATAACTCTATATTTTAGTTTAGGAAGGCATTTATTATTCAGAACTACATAAATAGAAGAAAGAAAGAATGTGTTTTGATTTGATAACTTTTTAATGCCTTCAGGATGTCTATTGGGCACTTTGAGTCATAGATTACTATTTTATTTGAGATGGAATCAAAGTCATTGCCTGCAAGAGTGCTATTGGTAAATGGATTGGGCTGAATTTCTTTTTTATTAATGCCAGCAAACTGATATTGCTAGACAGAGGAGGAAAGCTGTTTTACTGCTTTTCCACTTGTGGGACTTCCCAGATGATGGGCAGATGTTCTGTTATAAAATGCAAGTTATAAAAGTACAAGTTATACATATTTCCTGCCATTTGTAACAAAGCAACTCACTGGGTGCAAGGAATGCCATCCATCTCTGTCATCCAGGCATGCAATAGGCCACTATTGAGTGGGACTTTACAAATGAAACAGCCCCTTACCTACCTGATTGATTGTAGTGGGGTAAGCAAGGGTTTGAAATAATTTAGGTTAAATAACTATTATGACTATAGCCATGCATTAGAAATGTACTCTTCCCCACCTGAGGCAGTTGGAAATGCTTCCGGAATGATTCAAATTATTCCGAGCTTTTACTGAGTGAGAAGGTTGGGTGAGGTGGGGTTTTGTATTGTACGGTAATAGTTCCAATCCCCTCTTTCCATCTCACTGAATATCTACCACGTTTGCGGAAAGCAGGTTAATCCACCAAAACACAATCCGATCAGTTCGTGGAGGCTACTCTAATAACACCTAAAAGTAACCACGTGTAACTACCTTATTTGGTAGTACATATGTCTCTGTTTCAGGAAGTTGTGGGTTTAAAACTCATTCCAGAATGAGCAACACAATCTTGCTGGCATGACTTTGTAGCACCAAGAAAGAACTATATTATCAGAGCTTCTTCACTACTTAAGCTTGCTCCTCTTACAAATGATCAACACCTTAGGAATGTGTCTGGACTACTCTAGAATTCAGCCCAGTTCATCCCTGTTAGGATCTGTGGGATGTGACTGAGAACATTGGTAGATCCTGTTGTGGTTCTAAAGTGAACTTGACTATTCTGTGATTGATGATCCTGTCTTCTGCCTAGAGGCTTTTTTCTTTGGAACTTTGTCATCAGCTCTATCTCTTGTTGTGACGTTACAGAAACAGGGCTTTTATGCCTCCTATTTAAATGATTCCATTCCCTTGATTTCAAATGAATGGCCCATATAGCAACTTTAGAGCCCCAATTCTTTTTAAAAGCATTGGAGTAGCACTTGATAAATACTCCTGCTCCAACATGGAAGACTAACAAAGCTGCTCTTGAGCGCATAATTTTCCCAGCTGATAAATTTATTGCATTAAATCTGGTTGTGGCACACAATCATCCAAATATAGTATTATAATATCTGACAGAATCAAAAGGTAAAATCTCCATTATAAATTTAGTGTAGTTTTGATTTGGACATTCCTCAACTCACTTGGGCACGAACTCTTAATAAATTTTAACCAGGACAATATGCTTTCATAAGCATTGGTTTATTGATGCTGACAAAATGAAATTTGCTTTGATACCTGTTCCTGTTTATTGAAAAGAACAGCCTACACTAGTTTCAAATTTGATTTTACAATAACAGGCTCCAAGTTGTTCATGCCTAATAAGAATCTTGAGCAAGTTAGAGGTTGAAATACTTGTCCCCCACATCGGCCAGTTAGAAATCGTTAACAAAATTTCAAATTAAAGTACATATTTTGCAAAGGTGACCAGACTTTGGAGTTAACATCTTTTGCCAAAGTGCAATTTGTTAGGGTAATTCAGTACTTTGTTTGACTAAAGAGGTTTTTTTTTCCAAGGTTTTCTTCCTCTTTCCTACTGTCCCATAGATCAGTTTCTGTATACAACTTCTTAGACATTAATAACCCTTAGACATTAATAATAATCATCTGCATTGATATGACAAAGGTTGACATATTATTCCACTGGTTTGTTGGTTTGGTAATCTGACTTGAACTTCAATCTACCATCTGATGCTGACTGATTATGAGAATGTAATCCAGAGGATAATTCAAGCTTAATTGATCCTCCACTTCGACCATAGGTTAGCACACTTCTAAATGTTGGACTTTCTTTAAATTAAGTCTTCAATTATTGGGTGTAGGATTAATTATCCTTTTGGTTTAAAACCATGGTTTATGCTTCAGTTTGTTATTTGAAGAAAGAGCAATTTAACTTAAATATAAAATTTAATTCATGTGGAGATAGAAAAGCATTTCCTAAAATTAAAGAAGAAAAACCACTTTATCTTTTCTCTATATGAATATTTCATATGCCTAATAGGTTGCAATGATGATGATGATGATGCATAGAATTAATAAAGCACTGGAAAGCAGGAGAATGAAGTTCCATGAAAGTTCAGGTCAGACACATTCAGGTGATAGTAGAAAAGCAGCTCAGAGATCCTTATGATCATCAGATTTCAAAATTAGAATCATAATAGGGTAAAGGATGGAGGACAGAGAAAGGAAAAAGATTTGGATGATCAAAGTGAATGGAGAAAAGTAAGGACAGATTGGGAGCTGCACAGTAACACATTTTTATTAACACAGAATGTAACTTGAGGGATGTCCTGAGGCACCATAGACAAAGAGCAAACATGGGACTGAAATTGTGAATGCAACAGTAAGGGGGCAAACAAACGTTTCATGCCTTATTTGTTTTGGCAATGAGTGAGGAATTGAGGATTAATCTACCAAACTCAGGGTTAAATTAAGCAGACAGCAAAGACGATGACCGCTCCACTGGCTGTAAATCACAAACTCTCACAAATTGATCTCATCTTGTAACAAGGGAAATGCACGCACAGGTCACTGCCAAACCATCAATCTCAGAAACATGGCTTGATTATAATGCTATTTAAATAGATGAGGTATGAAGGAGTTAAAATCTCACACTTAGGCTGGATTTTCTCCTCCCAAGAAATTGTGCAAATAATTGCAAGGAAGCACAAATAATTGTGTGGATTGGTCCCAGGGAAAGACAGACTCCCTTCTGTCACTTCAGACATTCTGAATGAACAGACCTTCATGGCCTATGACCAGTTAAGGATTTTAAGCAGCCACTTTATCATCACTAAAGGGCCTAGTACTGCCACCAGTCCAATTTACTGTGTTCCCAGCAGGTAAGAAAAGGGACAGCTTTCCAGAGTGGCTACGTGGGGCAGACTACCTGATGTGAGGGGGAAGGGAAGGGGTGGGAGAAGGGGAGGGTGTCCCTGAGTTTGCCAGAGTCTGGAGTGGTTGGAGATACAGATGGAAGAGGCAGCACAGTGGCCACCAAAAACCATCCCTCTGTCCTTGTCTCATACCCTCTGACAGCCACCAAAAAAAAATCTCTTACTTCCCCATTGTTCCCAGTTTTCAGTACTGCTATGCAGTCAGCAGCTTGGGCCTGTGAAGCACATTGTGATGACAGTAAGTGTCAGCCTGAGGTTGCTGGCAACTTGAAGTGGGACAGGACATCTCTGTCGCAGGAACTTATTGGTCATAAAGCCCACATTGTGACCACGTAACTGCCTTAAAGAAACTCGATATGGCAGGCTTTCTTGGCTGCTGCTGGTGGTGGAGGGAGGGCAGAGGGTACTGTAAAGGCATTGGCCTGCACATTAACTAAATATGGAAAATTCTGGCCATGGATTCTCCTGAACCTTTGTTGGTTATTATCCTGTTTATTTGTGGGTATTCCACAAAATCTTCCAAATTAATTTTTTTGTCAATTGGATCAGCTCCTGAAACCTATGGTCTTTTCCTTGAAAAGATCAAGAACAAATTTTATAACATCACATAAATTGGATGCTTGAGCTCTAACCAAGTGGTTCAAACAACAGCAGTATTGCATTGAGATAACAAGGTGTAGAGCTGGATGAACACAGCAGGCCAAGCAGCATCATAGGAGCAGGAAAGCTGACGTTTCGGGCCTAGACCCTTCATCAGAAATGCAGTATTGCATTGTCCTGCTGTGGTTTTAGGGTCTAAGTTACTGTAGTGATAATGTCCCTATCTCTGAGCCAGGATGGCTGGGATCAAGCCCCACTGCTACTGACGTGAGGAGTAATGTCTCTGAACAGGTTGATTAGAAAACAACATAGTCTAATTCACATTACAGTTTATGCTTTGTCAGCTGTTCTCAGCAATGTCAGTGGTAGCAGTATAACAACTGACTAATTTCTCTGGAACAGGCAAAATGGAGAAAATCATAAGACAAAAGTCTTTGATATCAGCAGGGGGTCATCAAGAGTTATTTGCCAAGCAGCTGCTGCCAATCTCAAAGATAACTGTAACTTTTCCTTTGTATTTTCTACCGGTACTTTTTCCATTCTCCTGAAGTCAATGATTCTTTGCTGGCTGGGGTATGACTTCCAGAAGAGTTGTCTTCCCCTTCAGTGTCTCATCCAGCTGACCACTGTGTAAGAATGGATGACATTTTCTGCTAGGCCCTACTAGAATTCAGCAATGGGCATGAGTTCCCAAAGTCGCACATTAACATTCCACCTCTGGTTTCCCTGAACAAACAGTGAATGCTGTTGAAATGAGATCCATTCTGTCTAAGGAAAGACTAATTAAAAGAACCATGGCCTGAGCTATAAGAGTTAACCAGCAATCAGACTTCTGAGATTGCAGCAAATATTAAAATGGAGAGGAGACTTGCTACCAAGGCTTCACTGTTATCTGGAAGTTCTATGTCTGGTGTCCAAGGGATTGCAGTGAGGTAAGTCCTCCCAAGCACACGAGGAAGAGGATGACCTCTCAGATCAAGCAGGTCTGGATGGAAGTCGTGAGGACATCACAACAGGAATGTGGATCCTACAACCTGGAGACAGTGCACCAAGAGGATCTAGGATATCACACTTCATGATGGAAACCTAAACACTCTGACTTCTCCAGCATCTTTCTACACTGTACCAATCAGAACAATACACCTTCAGCTTCATTCATTCCTCTTGCCGCAGACATCCCACATCCCCATCTGAACAGTCAATGGTTAACTTCACTCAGCCTATTGACCTCTCACACTCCTCAAAAGGTGCTCTTTCTTCTTTTCTCTCAAGCAACAATGAATACTCTCACCCCTCTATTTTCTCTGCTTGCAGAAGACAGCTCTCAACTTGGCAAGAGGAAGAGATCTGGTGGCAAAGTTGTGGGTCATTATAATGTGTTCCCGTCTGCTGCACTGGGAAGGAGGCTTTGGTCCAGAAGATTGCAAGTATCAGCAGAAACCTACTGACAGAGGCACTGGGAGTCAGACACCTTGAGAGAATGAGCATCTCTCTGCCTGCAGGCATTATGTTTGCAGGTGGGGAGAGGGGGGAATGTCTTTCCACCTTTTAGCTGGACCTCTACTTTCATTCCCTGTGTCCTTTGGAAGCTCATGAGGCTGAAGAGAAAGCAACTAGTGCTGGGGGTATTGCTTCCGCTGCAACTGGAGCAGTTGGCAGTGACATTGCTTCAGCTCTCACCTCTGATCAGAGGTGGAAGGTGGGGTGCTCCGATTCTATGGTGAAAGCTGGCAGCAGGGACGTCTAACTGAAGCTGAATGAAGCACAGTCCAAGTCAGCATGTGTCACGTAGTGAAGGCTATTTTGAGGAAAGATGTGCTTTGAACAGCAGTCTCTCAATGATCGTTGCTGCAGCTCTGCTCTGTCACTGAACAAAGCATTTACATCTCTCCTGTTTTACTGAAGAAACTCTCCCAGCTGTGTATTCTCATCGGAGACCCATAGGAGAGCTGCTGCCATGTTGGGAAACATGCCCTGGTTGGGAAGGGCAGAATGGAGGTCGTTCTTAATTAGCTTTTACATTGCTTTTAATAATTGAAGCAACAGACCCAAAGCGGGTTACTGCAGGTTTTCAATCTCGCCCTGCAGAAACCCAGAAGAGGAAGTTGTAGACATGCTCACCGAGCCGGTGTGTTTGGTTTTGTCACCCTGCTAGGTAACATTGTCAGTGCACCTCCGGTGAAGCGTTGGTGCTCTGTCCCACTCGTTATTTATATGTCTCAGTTTGCTGGGGTGGTTGGCATTACTTCCAGTTCTGTTTTTCAGTGGTTTATATGTCGGGGCCAGTTCAGTGTGTTTGTTGACGGAGTTCCAGTTGGAATGCCAGGCCTCCAGGAATCCCCTGGCATGTCTCTGTTTGGCTTCTGTTATTATGGATGTGTTGTCCCAGTCGAATTTGTGTCCTTTGTCCATGTGTATTGAGACCAGTGAGAATTGGTTGTGTCTCTTGGTGGCTAGTTGGTGTTTGTGTATCCTTATTGTCAGTTTTGTTCCAGTTTGGCCTATGTAATGTTTCTCACAGTCCTTGCATGATATTTTGTATATTATGTTAGTTTTATTGGTTGTGAGTATGGGACCCTTTACGTTCGTCAGTTACTGTCACAGGGTGGTTGTTGGTTTGTGGGCTACACTGATACCTAGGGGTCTGAGTAGTCTTGTGGTCAGCTCTGGTATGTTTCTGATGTACGGTAGGGTGACTAGTGTGTCTGTCCGTGTTGTGTCTTCTTGTTGTGGTCTGTCGCAGAGCTAACACCATCACCCAGTGAAAAACAGAACCGGAAGTAATACCTACCACTCCAGCAAACTGAGGCATATAAATAACAAGTGGGACAGAACACCAGCGCTTCACCGGAGGCTCACTGACGATGTTTCCAAGAAGGGTGACGAAATGTCCGCAACCAAACACACTGGCTCGGTGAGCAAGTCAACGACCTCGTCCACAACCTGAGCTACAAATCTTCTCAAAAACTTTAAACCCAGAAGAGGGTGGGATGATGTTAGTCTTCTGAACCAACCCCAATATGCGTGTATGTACATAAACCTGCCTCCCCCTGCCTGGAACATTCTGCACTCATTGAGTGACCCTCAGTTATCTGATCAGAACAGCACCCTACAGATACCTAGGTGGATATTTCCATCAAGGTCATTTCAAGCAGGGTTGGGGACCCTGGATTCCTTTCCTGTGCCTATCCCACAGCACAGTAACCTGTACTTCCAGCCTGATTTCGATCAGTTAACCAATAATAAACTTAAGCCTTCCTGATTTGTATGGCATGGCTTTTAACAGTTGAGCTTGCAGGTGATTTCTGGATAAGTCTTTGAAAGCGTGGAAATTAAACCATTTAATTAATCCATCCTTACACATTTATATTTTGGAATTCACACAATTTTGAACTTAAGGTCTGCTCATTCAAGGTGATGAAGTGGTTTCCAATGTTTAGAAGTGGTGATCACTCAGTAAGAAAAATTCCAATCAATGCTTGTTAAACAATAAAAGTTTATCACAGAAGTCTGCTGACTCTCGCTGTCCACCTTGAAATTCATCCATAAAATGGGAATTAAAATTATTTCCTACATGTTCTTTTATTTTGGAATATATTTAATTTCTTGCCATCCTTTCCTTAAAGCACTGAATACAGATTGGTTATGGCTCCCCAGTGTTAGCTGCCCTTTGATATCTTCTTCAAATGCCCATGCAGTAGGTCCAAAATGCATTTTAATCCCAACAGTCTAGTCAATTGTGGGGACTTCACAGTCCAGCCTGATATAGCCCTATAGCAATAACATTCATACACTTTACAGTAGGAATCACTGTGCAGTGAGACAGAAAGGGACAGACTGCAATCATTCCTTATCTAGCTCGGGGGTTTTGAGGCAAATTGCATCACTGACCTACTTCCACTGAGCTAAGATGAGATGACTCAGGACAGACTGGAATTAATATATTGTTAACATGACATGATTAAGAAGTGTTTTCATACAAGTGTTTGCTTTGCATCAGAAATTGTGGAAATTTCGGCATCAAAATGTCCACCTTCTTCCTTAACCTAGGATTCCCTAGCACCACAGTTGACAGGGCCCTCCAGCAGGTCCCACCCATCTCCCACACCTCAGCCCTCAGTCTCTCTCTTCCCTCCCCCAATTGTGAAAGGGTTCCCCCTTGTCCTCACCTACCAGCCCACCAGCATCCAAATCCAGAGCCACCACCAAGGCCATTTCCACCACCAGACACATATTCCCTTCCCCTCCAGCCTTCTGCCTGGACAGTTTCCTATGAGATACCCTGGTCTACTCCTCCTTCACTCACAACACTGCCCAACAGCCCCAGGGCATCTTCCCCTGCAATTACAGGAGGTGTAACAAGGAAGGTTTGCTTCCTCTCTCCTCAGAGTCTAAGGGTCCAAAGACATCTTCCAGGCAAAGCAGGACTTTACTTGCACTTCACTCAATCTAGTCTACTGCATTCGCTGCTCATAATGTCATCTCATCTACATTGGGGAAACGAAATGTAGACTGCTGACCGCTTTGCAAAAATACCTATGTTTTGTTTGCAAAAAAGACCCTGAGCTTCCAATTGGCTGCCACCTCAACACACCGTCTTGTCCCCTGGCCAAAATCTCTATCTCAGGCTTGCTGCAGTGCTCCAGGAGAGCTCAGTGCAAGCTGGAAGAAAAGCACATCATTTTCTGCTTGAGGAAGCTACAGCCTTCTGGACTCATTATTGAGTTCAACAATTTTAAGGCTTGAGGCGCCTTCTCCCGTGTCTTTACACCAAACCCCACACACCAGGCCTTGTTATCACACAACCATTGTTAGTCACTGTTGGCCACGAGGCCACAGTCGGAGAACCCACTGATGACATCACATCCGCCACCGCCGGGTACCCCACTTCCGGGACAGCGAACGCCGCCGCTGCTGAAACCACCGCCTCCATCACCGAAACCAACACCACAGACACTACCGTCATCGCTGTTGCCGCCGCCGAAGCCGACACAACACCCACCGCCGACGTACCTCCGCCCACCGCCAATGCCAATGCAACTCCGCCCACTGCCGACATAACTCCGCCCACAGCTGACTCCGACAACGCTCCGCCCACTGCCTCCACAGCCAGCAGCTCCAGAGGAGACAGCAACACTGAGCCCTGCCGAGTCTTCGCCATCCCCCCAGACCTCCCCCTTACTGAGGACGAACGGTCAGTCCTCAGTAAAGGGCTCACCTTTGTCCCCCTCCACCCACATATCAACGAATACCACTCACGCTTGGACATTGAGCAGTTTTTCCGCCGCCTCCGCCTCCACGCTTACTTCAACCGCGAATCTAACCCTCCCTCTACTGACCCCTTCTCCCGCCTCCAACACAAGCCCTCCTCCTGGACACCACCCCAAGGCCTCCTACCCTCCCTCGACCTCTTCATCTCCAATTGCCGTCGAGACATCAATCGCCTCAACCTCTCTACCCCTCTCAAACACTCCAACCTCTCCCCCGCAGAACATGCAGCCCTCCGCTCCCTCCGCTCCAATCCCAACCTCACCATAAAACCCGCAGACAAGGGAGGGGCAGTCGTAGAATGGCGCACTGACCTCTACATTGCTGAGGCCAGGCGCCAACTCTCTGACACCTCCTCCTACCGCCCCCTAGGTCATGACCCCACCCCTGAGAACCAAACCATCATCTCCCAAACCATCCACAACCCCATCACCTCAGGTGACCGCCCACCCACCACCTCCAACCTCATCGTTCCCCAACCCCGCACCGCCCGCTTCTATCTCCTCCCCAAAATCCACAAACCTGAATGCCCTGGTCGACCCATTGTCTCCGCCTGCTCCTGCCCCACCGAACTCATCTCCACCTATCTCGACTCCATTTTCTCCCCCTTGGTCCAGGAACTCCCTACCTACGTCCGTGACACCACCCACACCACCCACACCCTCCACCTCCTCCGGAACTTCCAATTCCCCGGTCCCCAACACCTCATCTTTATGATGGACGTCCAGTCCCTATACATCTGTATTCCCCATGCTGATGGCCTAAAGGCCCTCCGCTTCTTCCTGTCCCGCAGAACTGACCAATCCCCCTCCACTGACACCCTCATCCGCTTAGCCGAACTCGTCCTCACCCTCAACAACTTTTCTTTCAATTCCTCCCACTTCCTACAGACAAAGGGGATGGCCATGGGTTCCCACATGGGCCCAAGCTATGCCTGCCTCTTTGCAGGTGACGTGGAACAATCCCTCTTCCGTACCTACACTGGCCCTAAACCCCACCTCTTCCTCCGTTACATTGATGACTGCATCGGCGCCGCCTCGTGCTCCCACGAGGAGCTCGAGCAGTTCATCCACTTCACTAACACCTTCCACGCCAACCTGAAGTTCACCTGGACCATCTCCAACACTTCTCTCTCCTTCCTGGACCTCTCTGTCTCCATCTCAGGCAACCACCTAGAAACAGATGTCCATTTCAAGCCCACTGACTCCCACAGCTACCTGGAATACACCTCCTCCCACCCACCCTCCTGCAAAAATGCCATCCCCGATTCCCAATTCCTTCGCCTCCGCCGCATCTGCTCCCAGGATGAGACATTCCACTCCCGTACATCTCAAATGTCCTCATTCTTCAAGGACCGCAACATCCCCCCCACAGTGGTCGAGAACGCCCTCGACCGTGTCTCCCGCATTTCCCGGAACACATCCCTCACGCCCCGTCCCCGCAATAATAACCAAAAAAGAATCCCCCTCGTCCTCACATACCACCCCACCAACCTCCGGATCCAACGCATCATCCTCCGACACTTCCGCCATATGCAATCAGACCCCACCACCAAAGACATTTTTCCCTCCCCACCCTTATCTGCCTTCCGGAGGGACCACTCCCTCCGCGACTCCCTTGTCTGCTCCACACTCCCCTCCAGCCCCACCACACCCGGCACTTTTCCTTGTAACCGCAGGAAGTGCTACACCTGCCCCCACACCTCCTCCCTCACCCCAATCCCAGGCCCCAAGAAGACTTTCCACATCAGGCAGATGTTCACCTGCACATCTGCCAGTGTGGTATACTGCATCCGCTGTACCCGTTGTGGCTTCCTCTACATCGGGGAAACCAAGCGGAGGCAGT
>JAHRHZ010000057.1:18649242-18670984 GCA_024137785.1 Ginglymostoma cirratum | reverse complement strand
GATAGGTCAGTCCAGGGAGGACGGACCTATCTCCTCCCTACCCCCCTACCTACACTCACCTTTACTGGCTCCATCCCCACCTCTTCGACTTGTCTGCCTCCTCTCCACCTATCCTCTCCTCTATCCATCCTCTATCCGCCTCCCCCTCTCTCCCTATTTATTTCAGAACCCTCTTCCCCTCCCCCATTTCTGATGAAGGGTTTAGGCCCGAAACGTCAAGTTTTCCTGCTCCTATGATGCTGCTTGACCTGCTGTGTTCATCCAGCCCCATGCTTGTTATCTCGGATCCTCCAGCATCTACAGTACCTTTTATCTCTGATACAATTGTTAGTTACTAATAGCTCCCATTCATAGCTATTCATTCTCTTAGGCTCACTGTTATCCACTCCTTTGCCTGTCCAACAGTTCTTCTCTCTCTTTGGCTCTATCCCCATCTATTGTTTACTCTTTATCCCCTCTCCCCACCCTATCTTCTGCATAAAAAACAACTTTTACTACCATCAGTTCTGAAGAAGAATCCCCTGAACCGAAACAGTAATTTTGATTTCCCTTCACGGATGCTCCCAGACCTGCTGACCTTTTCCAGAAACTTCTGTATTTGTTCCTGATTTCCAGCATCCGCAGTTCTTTCAGTTTTTGTTTATTTTGTGTTTGCAGATAGTAAGAAAGAAAACAGACATTCAAAGAAAGACCTTTGAAAATAGATTCCTGAAATCAAACAGCAGTATTTGTTGCGTTTTTAATATTTTACGGACACAAAGAAAGTTTAAGAAGAATACTTTACCGACTGTAGGGGTGGTGGCAGCACTCAGTGAGTTAGTTGACGATATGGAGGAAGTGCTTTCTGCTCGAGCTAGTGGTGCTACTGGTGGAGGACTAGATGAATGTATTGGAGGACTAAAAGACCTGGACTGTAAAACATAAATCAAAAAATACCTGGTTATTAAAATGTACCTTACTTCAGATCAAATTACACATCATTACACTGCATTTCTGAATAAACATTTCATCATTTACTTTATGAGATTGATGTATAAGGTATATGCAGTAGAACTTGTGGTAAGTTTGAAATTATCCTGAATTTTCCTCCTAGTTACTGCTTTGGAGGTAAAATGAATATATGTAATGTATTCTTCAGCTTTGCCAGCCCTCCAGAATGTCATCAGGTCTGCATATCTCATGCGTGAGACAAGACAATGTTTGTTTGCAACTTATTTAACTTTAATGAGCATTACAACCTAGCCTAATGTTGGCTTTAACTGATATCTTGAACATAGATTCACTGGAATGCCAACAAGTTTTAAAAATTGGCTCAAAGGATTACTCCATCCAATTTAACCCAAACTGTTCCTTTAACTGAAATCAACCAATCAGGTATCCTTTGGGATTGTTAACAGTACAGAAGCTGGTGCCTAAAACGCGCTAACTAATTGTAAGGAACTAACTATAAAGCTGTCAAAGTGACAAGAAGCATCAAATCTGCCAAGTGCTGTCAAAATAGGCAGAATCTCATATTTTTGGCTTGGTGCGAGTTACGTTGAGAATTTTTCAGGGATTGAGGCCTAGTGACTTTTCTCACTGTTTGCTACCAAACTCTCTGCATTGGCTACCTACCTCATCCTACAGCATCTGTCTGTTCCAGCCTAATGTTACTACTTGCAGTTTTCAGAACAGCCCTCCACTCGGCAGATGTCGTAGGCGCTGACTGTACCCGCATCTTTAAAAGGCTGTGTACTCAGATCAGCACTGGCATTCCACAGGCATCAGATTGGGAAGATGGCACTGTGATCCTCCACCAGGGAGCTGGTCCTGATCAAAGGGATGTTGCAAAGGAGAGCTGTCCTCTTCCCAGAGGACAGACAGAGAAGGCCATGCCACCGGAGGCTGGCAGCCTGGTTTACAGTCACCAGCCAGGTCAGTGTCATCTGCATAGTGACAACAACCATCTCTGTTGCAACAGGGTAAGTGCCACAGTCTTCTCTCTGCTCCTCACACACACTCTTTGTCTGTCATTGCACCAGCCTTCCATCAGGTTTAATGCTTTACCACTCTATTGCCTGCAGCATCTTCCCTCATGGTCTCACCCTACTCCCAGCCTCTCATACCACAAACACTGCAAACTCTCTATGCTGCCTCCTCACTCCCTCAAAACATCTCAGCACCTTTCAACCACCCCTGCCCCAGGAATAACAGGCATGCCACTCATTTTCGTCTCACTCAATCCCTTCCTCCTCACCTTACATGAGTAGATAACTCATAACAAGGCAGGGAGAACATGAATGGGGTACCCACCATTGGGCTCTCTACGAAGAGAGAATCCTGGCCCTCTTGGGAAGATGTGGGATGCAGAGACATCCTTTTCTGGTCAGCTAAGTATGACACCTCATCCCATTGCAACACTCCCATTAACCCCACTGTCAGTCTCAATCATCACACACCACTTCTAACCACTGGCTGTGACTCTTTCTCTCTCCTGTGTCTTGCAGGTGCCACCAACACCTCCCTCCCTGCAGAAATATTTCCAGAAGCCACCTCCTCAACCTTTGAGGACAACAGTACCAACGTCTGCCTCCTCCAAGGCCAAACTGCCTCCTGCATCCCATGCTGACACCTTGGTGAGAATGGTAGACTTCGTGAGTGTGAGAGCACCATCTAGTCAGTAGTTCCATTCCGTGGAAGAAATGCCCCAGGTCGTTGGTACTGGTGCACATGGGGTGGGGGAGGTGGGTGTTGCGGGCGGATGTGGGTGTGTTGGATACCAGGCTCCTGCTCAGCCCCACACGGGAGAGCAGAGGAGCCTGTAGTGTCAGCAATCAGGAACAGCAATCCACACGCACAAGGAGGAATAGGAGTGCAGATGGGCACATAGCACACAATGGCTCTCATTACACAGTGCTGCTTTCATGGACAGTTGGCAGCTGCCATGGACAGCCAGGTCCAACACTCTCAGGGACTGCTGGAGAGACACTAACATCTGAGCTCCTGTGGCCCAGCCACTGGTTTTCAGGACTGAAGGCACGACAACAGGGAGAATGGGGAACCTGAAGAGCACTCCAGATAGCACATCCTACAGCAGACAGGGCATTGCCAGGTGGCACTTGGTTGGAGGAGGAACCATACAAAGATACCCCCGGTAGTCTCTGCTCAGGACATTGTAGAGGTGGTCAGGCCCTCCAGCTCCACCCTGCCTCCCTCCTTTCTCTGACCCATGGAAGGTTATATTGAGGAGGGTCAACCTGCCTCTGACAAGAGGACCCTTGGCATGTCTGACCCATCTTGTCCCAAGTCAATTTGAGTCACTTGATTAAAGCTTCAGAGCCAACACGTTCCTCTGCTGAACAGGTTCCCTCCACCTCAACAGTGGAATCGAGGAGGACCGTAAGGCATAGGGGGAATGAGTGTTAGAATCATAGTTCAAGTGTCATTGAGGTCTACAGCACTGAGAAAGGCCCTCCAACATATTGAATCTGCTTTGAACAAAAATAAGCACTCGACTATCTTAATCCCATTTTCCTGGACTTAGCCCAGAGTCTTGTATACCTTGGCATCACAAATGCACATCTAAATACTATTTTTGATGGTATCAGCATTTCTGCCTCAACCACTCTACCAGGCACTGAGTTCCAGATTCCCACCTTTTTTTCTGGTGGAATGTTTGGCAATGGCTTGTAATGATTATGAAGTCTCGTATACATTTATTTACATCTGGTTGTTAGTCTCTCGGTGTAGGCCCAAAAGGCATTGTTACACCATCCAGCATCAAGTCATGGCCATAGACAAGGTTTCATTGATGGAACCCTGTGCTGAGAGCCTGCTGTATCATCTCAAAGCAAGAGCAGCGTGGGGTACACATGGCATCAGAGAATCCTGACAACTCTGGTCCTCTTCAAACAGAATTCTTATTGTTTCATGGCCTCTCTAGTCTAAACTGTAGCTGTCATTGAGTTGGCCAGCTGGGTGTGTTGAAGGTAGGTGCAACACTCAGAAGGGGGCAATGATTTAGGATGGCCAGGGAGTAGGGACCTTGCAGGTCTGTATCCTGTCCAGTAAATGGGTGTATGTGTGATGCTCTTTCCCTTTAAAAGCTTTGTCATCACTGAGTGAGTCCTGCAGGCCCCCTCCCTCACAGGATGAGTCACTTACTCCACCCACACAGGCACTGCCATTTTGTTTGCACACTTCCGATTTTCAGTGCAATGGAAGGTGATGGTGAGAGTTCCTCGGCCAGTGGTTTGCAGGTATCACCACAACATGAGCCTCTGAGCATCCACATCCCCTTCCTAATAACCCTCACTATAAAGCTCATTGGCTTCACACCTCCCAGGTCCCCACCCAACCTGTCTACATGTGCCTGCACCTATCCAAATCCCCAACCCGAGACACTAACTAACTGCTAATTCCGGACCTGAGTGTACAGGGACGACATATGTGGACCAAATCCTGAACTTCAATAGCAAACACCCCACCACACACAAACAGACCTGCATTAAGACACTATTTAAACAAGCCATTTCACTCTGTGCAGATGTTCCTCTTTAATTCTCCAGAGTTCTGGGGTGCTGCAAAGTATTTACTGACAACAGATACCCAAGAAGTTTCATCCGTCAATGCTTGCAAAACAAATGATAGTCAGAGGACATGGTACGACAGAAGATACTAGTACAACTACCCTACATCAAAAATATATGGGAAGCCTATGCCATCCAACTATGTGCTACCCACGAACAACTCCACTTCCTACATGAAGGACCCAAGAACCGGGTACTACCTCACAGCATAAAATACAAACCACCACTAAAAATTCACAAGCAAGAAGGATAACAGAGCAAAATGACTGCAGAGTGCGAGAGGCAATGGTCACAGACACCCACAACGATCTCCACGGATACAAACGGGAAATTGCGTGCCAAAAATCTTTGTACCAGAACTCGACCAACCAACAGTGGGCCACAATACTGGAACAAGCCATTAATACTAAACAACAGAGAACCAGAACAAGGAAAAGACTCAACCTACAGGAGAAACTAACTGGAGTAATCTGCCAGGATGACACAACAAAGCAGTCATTTGGCTAAGGAACCTATCTGACAAACAATTCACAGACAGAGTAAAAGCCGTCCTGATACACGGACATAAATGCAACCGCGAGGACGTGAACAAAACAGATTTCTTAGCAGCACTGGAGTCAATGCTGAAAACCAATGCTGAAAATTCATCAGGCAAACAGTAGTCCCAGGACTTAACCATAAACACAAATCAGGCATTTTCAGCACAGCAGAGAGAAAGGCCCTCGAAAGACTGAAGAAAGATAAAAACATCGCAATCCTACTCGTGGACCGAGGAAGAATGATCATGGTTCTGAACAGAACAGACTCTATCGAGAAAGCACAGGCATTACTCGCAGATACAGCCACATACCAACAGGTGGTGTCAGACCCCACACCACAGCTAGAGAACAGGATAACACAGACACTTCAGAAACTTAAACATGCAGGAGAGATCACTAACACATAGTACGTCAGAATGAAACCAGATGGCTCAAACACCCCTCACTTCTACAGACTCCCCAAGGTACACAAACCTGGAATCCCACTTGGACCAATAGTCCTCCTACTAGGCACACTTATACACAAGCTAGCTAGAGAATTACAATGGAGACTTAAACACTGATTAGCAGATCCCCACAGTCAATCCATTTGGCCCAAGAATTTCTCACACAGCTCAGGGACACAAAAATTGACGAGGACGAAATCATGATCTTGTTCGATATTACAGCGCCATTTATGTCCATCGACAAACCGTTAGCCAGAGGGACACTAGCCACACTACTGGAAGGACCAATAGCTCTGACCCTGAACACCAGCAACACCACCAGCAAGGACAACTTACTGAAACTGCTAGATTTATGTCTCACAACACACTTCATGTTCAATGGCCAGGTATACAAACAGATCAACGGCACACCGATAGAATCACCCATCTCAGGTCTTGTCGTGGAAGCAGTGATACAGAGACTGGAACACACAGCCCTTCCTATGATCTAACAGAAACTGTGGGTAAGATACTTGGACAACACATTCATAATAATCAAACGCACAAAAGTAGAAGAGACCACCAACTTGTCAACAACATCTTTGCTCACTAGAGACAAAGAAAACAACAAACAACACCCCTTCTTAGGTCTGGAATTAGCCTTTAGTTAGTCTCTCTACCATTATGTCTGAGTATACAGGAAGGACACACATGGACCAAACCCTAACCTTCAATAGCAGGCACCCCACCGTACACAAACAGAGCTGCAGTAAGACACTATTTAAACAAGCCATATCACACTGCAACACCCCAGAACTCTGGAGAATGGAAGAGGAACACCTGCACAAAGTATTTGCTGACAACGGATACCCAAGAAGTTTCATCCACCAATGCCTACAAAACAAATGATAGTTAGAAGAAACGGTACAACAGAAAACATTAGTACTGCTACCCTACATCAAAAATACATCAGAAATGACAACCAGACTCCTCAGACGGCATGAGATTGTGACTGCACACAAACCTACATCAACACTGCATCAAATGCTATCAAAGACTAAAGACCCCATACTTACTTCTGTGATACACAGAATCCCATGCAGTGAGTGTAATAAACACTACATTGGACAAACAGGGAGGAAACTGATGACCAGGACACACGAACACCAGCTGGCAGGAAAAAGACATGACCAATATTAACTTGTCTCGATGCACACAGACAATGAGGGCCACCTGTTCAACTGGGCCAAGTGAACAACACACACGCAACGGAATTTCTGGAGGCCTGATTCGGAACACGAGTCTCCATTAACAAACACATAGAAGTGAACCCCATATACAGACCACTGCTAAAAAGGACAGAACTGAAAGTGACAAGACCCATCACGCCAGAGGATCATATAAATTCGGAACGGAGCAGAACACCAACACTTCGATCAGAGGTCGCACTGATGATGTTGCCTGGAATGGTAACAAAATATCTGCACACCACGGAACAACCGGCTTGGCAAGCAAATGAACAACAGCATCCACAACCTGAACTACCAAGTTTTGCGACGGTAGGTAGGGGTCAAAAGATTACTGTTGTGTTGATGTGGATGGTGCGAGAGGAGTGTATGGGGATGATACATAAGATCAGGTATAGGCTATTCTATATCATGGTTGATCACATTCTCAATGCCACATCCCTTAAAGTCATTAGTCTCCATAATCCAATCAATTTCTGTCTGGAACCTACTCAACAGTCAAGTTTCCACAGCCCTCTGAAATACAGAGGTCCAAAGATTCATTACCCAGAGTAAAGAAATTCCTCCTGATCTCTGTTTTAAATGACTGAAATCAATGAATATTGCAAGGATGGAGAGGTGATGGAGATAAAGAGGCATGGCCTGGATTGATTTGAAAACAAGTATTAAATTCTTTAAGCTGAGATGTTGTTGCATTTGGAAATAATGAAAGTCAGAAACATAGGGATGTTTGGTGACTGGGACTTGCTGTGGGTCAGAATATATCATGCACTATTATAACAAGGCAGCTGTAATGCATTTTTGGAGGTTGGATCCGTTGACTTTGACGCCTTCCCCCTCTGACCCCTTTGCAAATGGCCACAGGGAGGCTGCTTCATTTAAAATGGTGCACTCACCAATCCGCCACTGGCGTATGCCAGGGGACTGCTCTACTCACCCCTTATTTGGACCTAGAATAGGCTACCCACTGTTGTGAGCAGTCCATCGTCTTGTTGGTCCACCTTGGAAAATTTCCCAATGTCGGGAATGTGTCAGTGGAACCTTCCTAATGCAGTTTCCTGCTGAATTCCATCCCACTGCCTTCACTCCTGTTCTTGAGATCGCATGCCGATGATAAATCAGAGTCAATACTAGATGTGACTGGATCTTGATTCACATTCTCACGGTCTAGCCTGTGTTTGATGGTTGGCAGAGAAGAAATCTGACGTGTAATAATCCATCACTGTCCAGTTACTGGACTGATTTGCTCTCAACCCCACAGAGACCAGTTACAAGAACTGACTCTCTCTGCAGATTCTGAGCAGCACATTAACAATTCCTTTTTGTTACCTTTCCAGTAACCGTTTAAATATAATGAATATAATAGTAGAACACCAGAACATACCATGTCGGTAACACTAGGTTTTCCAGGAGGCAGTTTAGGCCGCGATGGAGGGCGAGGTGGTGGAGGAGGAGGAGTGTTACTAGTCACGTTCAATGGTGTTGCTGGACGGGCAGGAGATGAAGAACCTAAAAATAAGTAAACATGTTTTTAAATTTTACACGTCATGGGGGATACCTTAGCACTGAGGGAGGATAGGTTTCTTGCTTCTCTGAGCCCACAAAAGTTCTGGTCCCTTAATTGGCCTTTACTGGCCAAACAGTAACCCTCTACCACTCTACACACACCAGCACAAAACCCCACCTTCTCCGTCCCTCCCTGTCATTCTCTCTCTCTCTCTCACACACACACACACACACACACACACACAGACACACACACACACACACACACACACACAGACCTATCTCCCCACTATCCAGCAATTACTACATGAGTTTTAGAAATCTACCCCATTGATTCCTGTTGTATTTTCAGTGGTGTTGGCAGCTCACTGCTATGTTATAAAATTGACCATTTTTGCTGTAGAGTCAATATGGTACACGCCAAAAGACTATTCAATTATAACTGAACATAATTATTACATCAGATTCATGGAAAATAAAACTATGAACATAGCTAGAAAATTGGAAGTTGGAGTGCTTATATGTCCTTCGGATGTTGCCTTAGAAAGGATATATTGGGGCTTGGAGGAGGTGTAATATAGATTTTCCAGATTGCTACCAGGACTCTAAGGATTTAAACTATGAGGAGAGATTGAGCAAAACACAATAGCAGATAATTTCTAATCATCTGGTAGAAGGTGAGATTTGAACCTGGGCCTCCTGCCTCAAAGGTAGGGACACTACCATTCTGTGGCAAGTTCCGTTAAATTCAGACTTAAACGAAGAAATTTAGAAAGTTTAAGTGTGATTTTATCACAATATCGGAGATATTAAAGAGTGCAGATAGTGCAGATAGGGAGAAATTGTATCTGGAACTAGATGCCACGATCAAAGAATTAGACTGACCTTTCAAAGGTGAAATTAGGCAACAAGTTTCTGTGTAAAGGGTAATAGAATTTTTGAACTCTCTTCCACTAGATCCTAAATCAATTATTAATTTTAAGACTTAAATGGATAGATTTTTGTTAGTTAATGAAACTGGGGGAATCTGCCACAAAGGTGGGTACACTATATGGAGGTTGCTCACAGCCTGGCCAGCTGAATAGCAGAAGGGGCTGCAGAAATTAAATGGTTTACTCCTGTTTCTGTGTTCTTTGTGTTTGATTTGTTTTTAAAAATGATAGGTGTCCTCTCTAAAGCATAGCTCATATTAATGGTCATTTTACTGCAAGGACAATATACTTCTGGATTTTAAATATATATTTAGATCTTCCTCTTCTGACATGTCGATTCTTGCTGTTCTTCATATATGAGGTTAAACAGGAAGTACTGGCAGAATGTACACACCATGGTTGAGTCTAATATCTACGAGTAGGAGTGTGAATGTTAACATCAGCAATGGCATAAAATGTGTAACATCGACTTAGCCACTTGTCATACAAGTTAGTCTGATATTTATTTCCGCTCAAGTCAATGAAAGACAAAATTGGGTCTGTGTACAAGGAGCAGTCTATTCCATAGCACCTGGTTGCACTACGGGCCAGTTACACCCATTGATCAGTAAAATTCCCAGGATAGACCTGTAAGAACCATAACTGAATTTTCTCCTCCCAGTCCAAGGCCACCAAAGACAATTTTAATATCCTAACTGTGATCAGTTAATGCAGCATAGATCAATGTAGATTTTAGTAGTCTGTGTGATCAAGTATTACAACAGGCAATACAATTCCTTACAAAGTGAGTGTACATATTCATTCCCATCCCCATCGTCTATGTTTGCGAAAGGAGATTGATGTACAAACAAATAAAGGATTAATGGAAGCTGCAACATCAGCACAAAAAAGCCATACAACCATAAACTCCCGTTATGGTTATAAACCAATGAAGAAAAAGTGCGCTCAGCAAGACACAGATCTGATCTAATTACACAACAGGAGAGGTCTGAGGGAGGTAATGGAAATTGGCTGACAGCAAGTTGTTTTGAAGAGGTGAAATCTGTAGCATTGCCAATATTCATGATCTACTCATCCTTCATGCTGGGAATTTACATTAAATTTCCTGTCTGAAGCACATTCACTTGAAAATGAAAACTACAAATCACTGGACTCAGGATTAAATTATTTGTGTTGGTGGCACTGACATTGTAGCGTTCAGTCCTTCACCACAGTCAATGAAAGCAACACAGGCCAGAGTTAAAACCTGGGATCTTCTCAACACTATGGTTCAGAGCCATGTCAATTATCCACTATCAGGGAAGTTCAATCTTATTATGGTTCTGACGTTCTATTTATATAGATAATATATCACTGACAGCAATCAAGTGAAAATGAGACATTAGCATTTCATTATCTTTAGAAAGTTATGAGTTTTGTATCTCTGATTACATCCAGGATGTGACTTTGTAAACCCAGAGAGCTGCAGTAGGAACAGCAGAAACCATGACCATTTTTGGTTAACTGTCCAAAGGACTCAGCGACTCACAAAGAGGGGAGAAAAGAACCCAAGTTTGCAGGTCCCTATGTCAGCCTTTCTGTCCTGTTGCTGTATCAGCAACATAATAATGGGGATGGTTTGAATAAAAGGGGCCCATTTCTGACCTCAGATGTAGTCCTAAATCCTATTCAGAGGCATATGTTTAGTTGATATACTTTCGAGAGATTAAAATTCCAACGAATCGAAAACTAGATTTTGAAGGGATCTTTTAAAATGTCAAATCTTGTACAATTGACCAGTCGGTCCTTAACAGAAATCTTAATTCCTTGATGTGTTGCTGGGTGGGAAGATACTGCAGGGCGTGCAATATCCTATGTAAAGTATAAAAACCTGTCGGCCAGTTTCGTAAAAAGGTTAGAGGTGAAGCTTCTATGGGGAGGGGTGCGTGGAATGTTACTACAGACTCACGTTCCTTCAAAAGAACACAAAAAAGCAGAGCTCAGCACAGAATGGAACAGCACAAATACAGCAGGACAGAAGCAGGAGGAAGCCACTCATATTGCTGACATTGAGGCTTCTTAGTGGTGGCTGGCTCCAGTGTGGACATGCTAATGCAGTGTCTAACCTAACACCACGTACCACTGCTGTTGGATACGCCACTGCCTGAACTGGGTCCTGGAGAAGATACCACTGTTCTGTAGGTAGGAGGTGGAGGGGGAGGGGGTGTGGTCTTTTGCACCATTGCCAGTTCTTTCAGGGAGGAGGATGACTCGCTCTTTTCACTCTTGACCAGAACCTGCTCAGAACTCTTTTTCTCGCTCCCGTCATGGTCTAGAGGCACAGAAACACTCGGAGGGGCATCAAGGGACTTGTTTTCACTCAGAGCCACTGGTGAGACCTCATTGCTAGCAGGTTGATCAGAGAAATCAATCCACTTGTTCTTCGACAGGATAACTCCAGATCTGAGAGATACAACTGGGCCAAAAATATCATCCAGGTCACTGATAGACAACAGTTTATCAGGCTGGGGCTCTGCTTTGCCCTGGTCACTCCCTATAGTCCCAAGGGCTGAATTCCGTAAAGCTTGCTGCGTTGCTGTATCAAGGTCTGACTTGGTGCCTTTCAGAATAGTATGGTCTTAAGTTCAAAATTCAAAGAGTGAAAGAAAATCAGGAATCAAGAGGACAAAAGATTAAACACAAAGCAAAACTCAAGAATATACACAAACAATCAGTGTCAAAAATTGAAAAATTCAATATTACCGAAGAAACAGATTTGAAACATTTTTTTAGAAAGCGATGAAAATACATTTTTCTCAATGCTTTGCCACTCTGCACCAGTTTGTCCTACCCCCTCCCCATTCTTCTGAAAGCATTGGCCTGGTGCGTTACCCTTTTGATACTTTGGCCAAGCAACTTCTTTTTTCATGTCTGAGCCAACACAGTGAGTGTCAGCACTTAATTCTGCCATTTCTTCATCTGACAGTCATACATGTACTTTCCAGAAGGGAGAATTAGATATGTAAGAGGGACACTGTTAGAGTGTTGTCTCCTTCCTAGAGCCTGTTGAATCCTATGTAGCACCTTACCTGCTTGTCCTTAGAGGGTCCCTTGATCTGCACTAATTGCTGCAGGATCAAGGGACTGGGCAAGGGCATGCTGAAAGTCCCTGTGGCTTTCCTTTCCCTGTCATATACTCCCTAAAAATGCCCACCCCTCAAAATGCACTTACCTCTCCTCTCGGAGATCTTTCATCCTGAGAACCTGGTAGGGGCTGTGGTTGTTACAGCAGCTAACATGGCCTACACCATGGCTCTGCCAATTTCTCGAGCTCTGTGGCCCAAGAATGGCTGGCAGCTCTTGACAGCTGGAAATTCTTGGTCCAGGTTCATAAATTTAGCAGAAAGCCCAATGGCAGCCAATCAACTGCCTCATTGCAGATTGATCCAAAATGCTCTCCCACCTTTGTAACTCCCAGGTTTCTCTCTAGGAATCCCTCCTGCTTTTGGACTTAGTCCAAAAAAAAGGTCCTGGCCTAGGTGATCCACTTGCTGGCCGAGTATGCTGGGGTTATCTTCAAATTACAATGTTTTTTTGAAATATGTTCAAAGTGGAATTAAGATGCAGTGATCGAATCACCTAGACTAAGTACTATAAAATTTGGAAAGTAGTAACATACGTGTGAACTGAGAGATGCATAAAAAGGCTGAAAAAAGGTCACTTAAAAATGAGTAGTATTTCTCCATGTGTTGAAGGTTAATTTGTGGCTCTTTACAGTTGCATTAAATCTAGAGCACAAACAGACCATTCAGCCAACTTGTCTATGGTGCCAATTTATGCTCCACATAAGTCTGTTCCATTGAAAAGGCCACACACTAGGTAATTAACATGCTGGCTATATTAAACTCAAGTGCCACAAAGCATTAAACCAAAAATCCCTACCTGAACCTTCTGCTGATGGTGATCCTGTGCGAGGTGGTGTGGCTGGGACATGTTTTGGGGGTAGTGGTGGGGGTGCTGCAATGGAAAACAAGAAAAAAGGCAAATTGTGAAATTAAAGTGTTACAAATACAATGTTTATAATGTTATAATGTTTTAGGGCTGTGTATTTAACTTCCGAGTAAAATGTAAGAATGAGGTCACGTGACCTTCTCTGAATTCGACCCAACAATAAGCTTTGGTGGCTTGATAATTAAAGGTGAAAGCAAGACTCGGGTTGTTTTACTGGGAGAAGGTGCAAGATGTTCATATCTGCAGACAATGGTGACAGCATCTGAGTTGTGGATAAATTATTAATCTCCAAGTCTCACAAGCAGCTGTAAAGAATATCAGTTTTTCTGGAAGGTTATACTTCAAAACATTTACTTAATTTTGATGAAAATGAACAGAATTAGGGATCTGGAGAATAGCTAATTAGTATCTTTATTTGGATACAAAACCCATGTTATTAATACAACTTGGGTGATGGGCTTTGAGAAGGAAGAGCCTACAAGTCATTGCAGTACTGGGTTATTGCGATTTTCTGAAATATTCCTGAAACCCTCGGAGACAAGAAAGTATCTTCAAGTATCTGAGAGAGAGAGCCAGTTTCTGCATGTGAAGCAAAGAAAATGATGTCTTTATCATTTAACATCCAGAAGTCAGGTAGGAGCACAGATTGGAGAGGTCAAGTTCATGAGGGTTTAATTAAGGCTGGATTTGCTTCGCTTTGACTAGAAAGAGGAATCTCTATGGCACCTCTCACCATAAAAGTCATTTTGGATTAAAAGTTACCTGGCTAGAAAGGAAAAAGGAAAACACATCATCAGGAATGGAGAATATCTTTTGACTGGTTCCGGGGGAATAAAGTGTCTATTTAGAGATTAAGTACAACTGTGGCATATGGCTTTGGACATGTTAAAAGCCATATAGCTTAAGAATTATGTGGATTAAATTTGGAGTTACTAATAAAAACTGTGTTATTCCAATGTTGCTTTTAGTTAAATACAATAAAAGTCTTAAAATTTGAAATCTTATGTGATCCTTTCAGATGCTCCCTGGAATTCATGTATCTTTCTAAAACCTATCAGTCTCTGTGGGAATTATAACAAAAGTGAGAACATTATTTGTTGAGTTTTACACTATTCAAAGATAAAAGAGTAATGATATTTATAACTAACATATTTTAAAAAATTGACTTTTGCGATAGGAAATCAATGGCATATCTGAGATGAAGTGGGGAAATGAGTTGCAGGCCTACAGTATGGTTTCATCAATTTTGAAGTCTAGTCACGATTGTATTGAGGGCAAACACACCAGCTAATTTTGAACATTGTAAACAAATAAATAGCAGAAAAAGAGCTCTCTGCTTGCTTCAATAAAGTGGCACAAAATATTTTACGGACAGGTAGAGTCTTAGCTAAATATCTCATTCGTAATACGCCACCTCTTAACATAACAGTATCCTCTCAGAACCACACTGAAGAATCAGCATAGACTATGTGTTCAAGTCCTGGAGTGGGGCTTGAAGCCACAACTTTCAGATTAACTCAGTTTATCTTGACACTCAAATGTAGATTTCCTTTTTTAGAAGAGGTAAGTGGAAACAGAAAAAAACTAAATGAGGAATGCTTCTCTTTTAGTTGGTAAATGCACTTTCCAGTGTGTGAAACTGTTGTACAGGCCAAGTAAGTGCTCGATTAATTCCTTGTGGGGTGATCAATGATCATCAACTGCATAAGGACAGTCTGTTTCAAATTCAGGACCTGAAGCTGTAAGGTAATGCAAAGAAATCAGATGCTTCTTCCAAATTCGAGGCTGGTACTATCTCAAAGAACAAAGAACAAAGAAAATTATAGCACAGGAACAGGCCCTTCAGCCCTCCGAGCCTGCACCAATCCAGATTCTCTATCTAAACCTGTTGCCTATTTTCCAAGGATCTGTATCCCTCTGCTCCCTGCCCATTCATGTACCTGTCTAGATACATCTTAAATAATGCTATCGTGCCCGCCTCTACCACCTCCGCTGGCAATGCATTCCAGGCACCCACCACCCTCTGCGTAAAGAACTTTCCACGCACATCTCCCTTAAACTTTTCCCCTCTCACCTTGAAATTGTGACCCCTAGTAATTGAGTCCCCCACTCTGGGAAAAAGCTTCTTGCTATCCACCCTGTCTACACCTCTCATGATTTTGTAGACCTCAATCAGGTCCCCCCTCAACTTCCGTCTTTCTAATGTAAATAATCCTAATCTACTCAACCTCTCTTCATAGCTAGCACCCTCCATACCAGGCAACATCCTGGTGAACCTCCTCTGCATCCTTTCCAAAGCATCCACATCCTTTTGGTAATGTGGCGACCAGAACTGTACCACAGTATTCCAAATGTGGTCGAACCAAAGTCCTATACAACTGCAAAATGACCTGCCAACTCTTGTACTCAATACCCTGTCGATGAATGATAGCATGCCGTATGCCTTCTTGACCACTCTATCAACCTGCCTTGCCACCTTCAAGGTACAATGGACCTGCTCACCCAGATCTCTCTGTGCATCAATTTTCCCCAGGGCTTTTCCATTTACCATTAGTTTGCTCTTGAATTGGATCTTCCAAAATGCATCTCGCATTTATTTTTCTTTCTTCTCAAATGCACTCATTCATTTAATGATATGAAGTGTACTGCAATTACTAACACTTAGGCCTCTATATTTGTCACTGTAGTTTCTGAGAAATGCTTAGTTCCTAGATGTTGTACTGAGGAAAAGGGGATGAGGGTGAAGAGATGTGGGGTTGGAAGGGATTATTCTTTAGTCAATGAGTTCTGGAATCGAGCATGGGATGGATGTCAAACATCAGTGATGGGGTGGGAGTGGAATTTTAATAGTTATTTTAGCAGAAAGCTCCTGGCTGTTATCAGGAATTCGGACTTCACAGGACTTTCCTACAAAAACTGTACATGTGACATCTTAGAACTTAACTGTGGGTATGCAAAATTGCTGCATATGATATTTTCTCAGATGACTGCTCGTGGTAGCTTGAGTTATTTGCTACCTCCACCAGTTTGTGGCACTGGGTAAACTTTGTTTGAGGCAGTTCACTACCACCAATCCTCCCTTGTCTAGAGACTATCTAGTGATTATTGGTAGAGGATACACTATTGTGCAATCTAGAGAGGAGAGACACTGTTCTCAGAAAACATGAAGGTTTATTGCATGATAGCTGTAAGCACAGCTACTTTTAGCTAGACATAATTGCTAGGGCATTGGTGAGCTGATACAGGCATATCTGCTGGCTCCAGAAACTATTGTTGAATTCCTCAACCATCACCAATAAAAATTATCGGGCCATCAACTGCTGCAGCTGGTTTCCAAGCACAAATTGCTACTTTGTTTCCTACATTACTACTCCGGCTAGCCCTCAAAACATGTTTGGCTATATAGAGCTTTAGTGTGTCCTGCGATTGTTAAGTATGTAATATTTCATCTTTTCCATTTATTGATTGGTGATACAAGTCAACATACTTGTGGCACCCTGGTGGTTAAGTGCTATAGGCAAGCTTTTCAGCGACTACCAACACAGCGCCAATGGAGAGTTAGGCTGGTGCAACTTTGGTATAATCATGCTTCTGGACAGTAAACTATGAAGAATGAGTCCCTCATTAAAACAAAATGCAATAAATTCTGCTCTGCAGTTGCTCCAGTTACTTGGATGGATTACCAAAGAACGTTAGTCTGACAAAATCATTGATTCTGGTTACATCGCCAGCTCTAGGTCCTGAGTTTAACTCAATCGCACAGTCAAAGAGACCTTACAAAACTTGCGATAACAAGGTGTGGAGCTGGATGAACACAGCAGGCCAAACAGCGTCAGAGGAGCAGGAAAGCTTGACGTTTCGGGCCTAGACCCTTCTTCAGAAATGGGGGAGGGGGAGGGGGCTCTGAAATAAATAGGGAGAGAGGGGGAGGCGGATAGAAGATGGATAGAGGAGAGGATAGGTGGAGAGGAGACAGACAAGTCAAAGAGGCGGGGATGGAGCCAGTAAAAGTGAGTGTAGGTGGGGAGTTAGGGAGGAGATAGGTCAGTCCAGGGAAGATGGACAGGTCAAGGGGGCGGGATGAGGTTAGTAGGTAGGAGATGGGGATGGGGCTTGAGGTGGGAGGAGGGGATAGGTGGGAGGAAGGACAGGTTAGTGATGCGGGGACAAGCTGGGCTGTTTTTGGGATGCGGTTGGGAGAGGGGAGATTTTGAAGCTTGTGAAGTCCACATTGATACCATTGGGCTGCAGGGTTCCCAAGCGAAATATGAGGTGCTGTTCCTGCAACCTTCGGGTGGCATCGTTGTGGCACTGCAGGAGGCCCAGGATGGACATGTCATCTAAGGAATTGTTGGGGGTGGGGGGGTTTGAAATGGTTTGCAACTGGGAGATGCAGTTGTTTAGTGCGAACCGAGTGTAGGTGTTCGGCAAAGCGGTTACCAGGCTGAGAAAACTTGCTGTTGTTAAACACCAGTGTCCAAAGACTACAGCATTAACCCAAAAATTACAGCAGCAATGTCGGAAATGTCATTAGAGCAGCTCGGCAAACTTTTGTTTAGTCAGAGATACATTGTTGGAGAAAACTGCTCCACACTTACAACCTGACTGTGTTAGAATGAAAAATTAAATTGTCCCCATTGAGCAAATGTTTCAAATCTAATTACATAGTTGTTCATAAAGGACTCAAAATCATTTATCTGTTCAAACATCATGGGGTTAGTGTGCCTTTCATTTTACTTTCAGGATGAACTATGTGTTTGTAGGCTGTGTCAATTGAGCTTATGGTATCTATCAACAATCAACAATGTGTCTCTGAAGAGTAGTTCAATTCCAAAACATGAACTGAAAAAAATTACAGCAAACAAAAACTGAAGAGATATTAAGGATATATTGCAACTGTAAATAACAACTCAATTAACTGTAAGACAGGATGGGCCATCTTATGTTGGTGTCTGTTACTTATCTGTAACTTGTACATTCATGATAATAATTGTTTAATTACACATTCAGTTAAAATGCTTGTTCTGTGAACGTGAATGATCTTGTTGCAGAGTGTATGTGTTTGCTGTCCACTTACTTCCAATAGGAAATGACCGAGTTGACAAAGATGACTGTCTTTCGGAGTCAATGGCTTCGAATGGCCCCCAGATCTCAGGTTGATCAATGACAGCTTTAAGATATGGACAAAGTCAGCCAGCAAGTTAACACAGGGCATAATTACACTGCATAAGCCTTACATTTTATAACTAATAGATTCCACAAACTCTACAGTTCACCAGAAGTCCGTGTGTCACAAGATGTCTTGATCACAGCTGTGAAGCCAGAATTATACCAAATACCTTGCTGCAGTTTGCTGGATCATTGAGAGGATTACTCAGGCTTGGTCACCCAGCTGCCCATATCTGTTGGATTGTTTGGTGCTTAGCTACCCAGGTGAAGAACATTATCACTGAGCAAGGGACCAATGTCTAATATTTTAACATAAATCTTGGAAGTGGGAGCATCCAGACCATTCAGAAATAACTGACCAGCAAGGCAAACATGCGTCTTAGGTAAAGGCTGGTGACTCCTCCATTTACTTGGTGTATTGGATGTCACACAAATGTTAAGTTTTTAAATTCCTCGTTGGAATTTTCAACTTGCATTCTTGAGGTCACACAATTCCCGCCTGTGCATAAATCATCTTGGGCTGTGTAAGTAATAAGCCGCACTATTTTCTGTGATGGTACTAGGTTTTGAATATCATAATTACTTGTCTGAAAAATACCAATTAGATGAAAACATATAAGATATAAAAAAGTATTTATCGCTAATCACATCTAATCAAAGCTCTGCACACCCATGCTCTGATTTTAACTTCGTCTTCATGACTTTATCTATTATTCATTTGGAAAGCTGTACTTCTCATCCTCAAAGCTGTTCTTTCATGATTGCTAACAAGAATATGCAGCTTTTTTTTAAATCCTTGTACCCTCAGTGGAAGTCAATGCTGATAAATGTGTCTGTATTGTATTAAGTAAAATAGAACTTCAACAAGGACACATCAAGCTAAAAATGTCAAATATTAACCAAATGTTCTGCATGGTGGAAGCGAAAGCTGAACTGTAAACTTGAAGTTTTTTTTTTGCAATCTAGAAACATGAAGATCCATGCGTTAAGAAGATATGGCATGCCGTAATGTACTTTACATTATGACACTCTGCACATGCAGATGCATTTATTGTTGGTTCAGGCATTGTATGTGAAGTACCTTCTGATGTAATGCCTTCAAAAGCAGACTCCAATGGTGGGCCAAAGAGTGGAATCAGAGATGCAGTATCCTCTGGCACCTTTTTACTACCAGGAGAAGAGAAAAAAGAAATGAGAAAGAAGGAATACGTAATTAGAGGTGAATAAAAAAGAAGTTAAAAGCAACTGAGAATCACTACATCTTGGTCAGACAAGATTAATGCCTCTCATTCATCTTTTGTTGACGAACATAGGGCTAGACGGTGCCCTGCTCAAATGTTTTCCTGAGGACTCTTCAGACTCATTGCACCTAGGGTTGATGGTCTTAGGTCTGAAATGATACTTTCATATTACAACCTCAAGATTTAAGGCATTCAAGAGAGCTTTGGATGATTATTTGGATAGGAATAGTGCCAAGAGTATGGGGAAAAGCAAGAGATTGGCACTAGGTAGTGATGCTTGATTGAAGAGCCGGTGCAGGGATAATCCACTGAATGGCCTCCTTTTGCACTGTGATTGATTCAGTGATTAAACCATGTGCTAGATTGGGCAGTTGTCATGACATCTGCGTTGGGGAAAGAGAAATACAAAACTACATGAAGCATAAATCTCGAGTCCTTTGGTTCTAACAGAATCTTTCACTTGCAGCTTGGATAAACTTGGTTGTTTTGAGCATTCTGTGTATTTCTGAAATTGGAAGTCAGAAGCTTGAACAGCATTAAATCCTATCTCTGACAAGATACTGTCATCATGAACAGAAAGGCAGGTCCGATGGCCATATATGCAGGGGCATCATTAGTAGGCAAAATTGTTAAGGTAGGAAGCTTCAAATCAAATATTTTGCAATTATTGTACTAAGGATATTAATCAGAACAGTAAATTGGACTGATTATTTTCATATTTATTTTATCTTATGTTGTAAATCAAAAAGTACTTTCTCACATTTGACACAATTTCTGAGTTATAAACCAACTTTTAACTGGATGTTAGTTTATACTCAAAAGCATTTTCTGAATCAATTCATTTAATGTTGTATAGATTGAATAATATGAACAGTAATATCTAGACTTAAAACATTAATGTCTTTAACTGTGGATTATAAGCAATGAGATTGAATGTAGCAAGAAAAAGAAAAGTCTTGAAGAGGAATGGTGGAATATTTCAATCATGTCTAGCACTATTTGATTTATGCTGTTCTTGGGATTAGCTCCTATAATTCACAACATATTTTGTTGTTTATAGGCTCACTAAACATTTATAATTGAGAGCAAGCTGACAAGTGCTGATCACACGACAGCAAAAGTATCTTCTTACCAGTGGGTAAGACTCTGTGACAAGCTGTGGCCTCATGGGCACCACACCACTGCTTTTTGTTCTCCAGTTTCAACAAATAAAAACATTTTTGTGGCATCTAATACACACTTGTTGACAAAGTACCCAGTTCCTAAAATTTCCCCAAAGAGTACTAGGATAAAAGCTTGAATATGCTGCACTAAACCTGCCTGGGATTAATATTATGATGGCAAAGTTTTGCTGCAAACTCACTGAGGTGAAACATGGCAAACAACTTTTATGTTATATTGGGCATACTGACTTTTATTCCCTTTCTTGCCATAATTGTTAAATGGATAAAAAAACTGAGAAAATGCAAACGAATATTTAATTTATTTAAAATTGTGACAAATTTAATGATGGCTTATCTGTTCATACATCTTATGGTCTAATGAAATGTCAGTGATCTGAAATGCTGGCTGAAATTTAATCCTAGCAGCTGGTGCCCACTTGGAAGACTAGTGGCTGCCTCATGTTGCTTTTGTGGGAAGACTCAATAAAACCTCTTGCCCTCTAGTGTTTAGCTGTCCAGAGCTAGACCTTTCACTCAGACAAGCTCACCAGCAGGGTGAAATCCCAGCCTGAGAACAGCTTACCAAAGCCAGCAGCACCACAGGGAGCAAAGGCTATAACTGGTAACATCCCGAGGCCTAGTTGTGACTCACTGCTGGATCATTGGACATAGGTGAGCAAGATGAAATGGGGCTTGCAGGTAAAAGTTCACCTGAGAGGGACAGGGGACGGGATTAGCAGAGGAATGATTTTCAACCACCATCTGTCCTGAAGTTGGATTCCACGATTGGGCACTGATTACCTGTCAATGAGGATCCCCCCACTTTCCCCCAAGTGAGGCCAATCCCTTTCAAACTACTGCTGAACTTCAAAGCACTCAAAAATATTTGGTATAACAAGGTGTGGGGCTGGATGAACACAGCAGGCCAAGCAGCATCATAGGAGCAGGAAAGCTTGACGTTT
>JAHRHZ010000057.1:18618640-18648842 GCA_024137785.1 Ginglymostoma cirratum | reverse complement strand
GAAAGGTCCCGACCCGAAATGTCAACTTTCCTGCTCCTCTGATGCTGCCTAGCCCAATGTGCTCTCCAGCTCCACACTGTGTAGTCCCATTTTCTTGTGTTTGGCTCATATCCCTCTAAACCTTTCCTTTCCATGGGCCTGTCCAAATGTCTTTTAAATGATGCAATTGTACTCAGCTCTACCACTTCCTCTGGTAGCTCAATCCATACACGCACATCCTCTGTGTGAAAAAGTTGGCCCTCAGCTTCCTTTTCCCTTCTCACCTTAAACACATGTCCTCTAGTTTTGGACTTACCTACCCTGGGGAAAATATCTTGGCTAATCACCTTATATATGCCCCTCACGATTTTGTAAACCTCTAAACAGCTTAGCCTTTTACGGTTCAGGGAAAATTTCCCAACTTATCCAGCCTTTCCTTATAAATGAAACCTTTCAATCTTGGTAACATCCTTATAAATCTGTTTTGCACCCTTTCCAGTTTAATAACATCCTTCCTAGAGCAGGGCGACTAGAATTGTATGAAGTACTCCAAATGTGGCCTTGACGATGTCTTGTACACCTGTAACATGACATACCAGCTCCTGTACTCAATGCTCTGACTGCTGAAGGTAAGAGTGCCAAATGCCTTCTTCACCACCCTGCCTACCTGTGATGCCAGCTTCAAGGAACTATGTACCTGCACCCTACGTCTCTCTGTTCGTTTAGATGTTCCTTTCTTTTGGTCGTCCTAAAGATGCCAAGATGGCATCCAATGTGCTGATCCTCTTCTCTGTATTTCCAAATGTCGACATTGGGATTGGTGATTTTACAACTTCTAATTTATTAATTCAGGAGCTTACCTCTCTCAGTAGTTCTTTCCTCTTATTTACAGATTTTTTTTGAAATCATAGCTGAGAGCCTCCTTATCACCAAATATCACTAACAGAATCTTGCTTTTCCCTTCACCAGTAACTCTTCTGCTACACTGTCGCCCTTCACTTTGGTTCATTAATGACAATAATAATAACAACTTACTGGATAAATTCCTTTTGATAATTGCCTGGAAAGAAATAGAAAATATATTAACTTCTGGGACATTTTTAAAAAAAACATAAAAGCAAAGACAGGCTGGTCTGCCTATATGATGACAATCTTGTGCCAGTTACAGAGCTGAGTAGAACTTATGGTAGAATAGAGTCTTCAGGTTTCATCTGTGTATTGACGGAAGGAATTTGGGTTCAGAATTGGGGTGAAATTTCCTCTTGCTTTTGAATAAGTGCTTTCTTTCCTTTACTGTACTTTTTAATATCCTTGACTCAATTGTAATGTGCTTTTCTCCTGTGAGTTCATGTCCCATTGTGGGCAATTTAAGGGATAATCTACACAGCCAACTCAATGCAGTATTGAGGGAGTATTGCCCTGTCAGATCTGCCGCTTATTGGTTGAGATATTAAACTGAGGCCTCAATCCTTTTCTGGAATAGGAGTAAAAAAATCCCATGACACTATCCAATAAAGAGCAGAGGAGTGCTGTTTGGTACCCAATAATTGTCTCTTAATCAACAATTCTAAAACTGATTATTTGGCCATTTTTTTTGTGCTATTTGGGGGGATCATGCTTTATGGAAATTGACTGCTCCATTCCCTATGTCACAACAGTAATCATGATGTGCAGATGCAGGTGTTTGGGGTGGACAAAGGCAGAAGTCACACAACACCAGGTTATAGTCCAACAGGTTAATTTAAAATCACAAGCTTTCAAAGCACTGCTCGTTCATCAGGTGAAGTAGAGAGAGAGAGAGAGACACAGGCACAGAACATTACAGTGACAGCAGAGCCAAACTAGTTAATTGGCTTGAATAACCTCAAATTGTAATAGGTGGTATATAAATGCAACTTACTTCTTCTTCTATCTACAGCTGAATAGAAAACGTGTTAGGACATCTACTTCTCACAGTACATGCACCATAAGTTTTTCAGTGGGCCTGGATTCTTACCCCCTTACCCTATTCAGTAGTACAGGTTGAGGACAAGACAGTCTGCTGACAACAGAAGCATGGCCACTTGGCTTAGGAACAGGGATGGAGATGCATATGCCCATAGAAGCAACAAGATTATCAGTTTGTGGAGAAGAGGCTGAAATTTTAAAGGAAAAGTCCCTCAGATTAAGTTTAAACTAGAACTGAAATCGCAATTTTAACCCCAGAAACAAAACTTCAGTTTATGATAGGGTGAGAATCTCACTGGTGAATGACCTTGTACAATAGCTACAAGCAGAGGTGGAGATTTACTGGGGAGGGGGAATGGGAGAGGGATACAAGGGAGAGATTAGTGAGTTGGTCAACCTTGCTATGGTTTATATCTCATTCTTGTTCTAATTTCCAGAATTGCCTCCACTCCCCTCAATTCTTCAAACTGTAATTGTACCTCTGCCTGGCAAGACTAATTGAATTTGACTTGTGTACTTTCAGGAGAGAAGAGATTACAAAAGAAGCAAAAAGCAAAGAAATTATCTGTGCTGAATAGAGGTTCAAGGTTTGGTTTGTGTATCATGTATACAGAATAAGCTGGAGAATTAGACTTCCTGTCAAAAATATTTTTCGGGCTTAACATAGGCTAATATGGACATGTAGTCAGGTAGAAATTAAAAAAGAAATAGTTCAAAAATCTATATAAATCATTTTTGATTTTGTCTCTCTCAATAAGAATACATTTCAAAATGATGTTCTGTGGATTGCCTTAAACAAGTCAACAGTTCTTTATGATTCACCAAAGGTTTTCCCTATTTACAATATAAAAGATTTAGAACAAAAGACTAAAATCATAAATTATATGTTCAAGGCTCACACTGACACAAGGTGGTAATTTTGATTTTGGGTGGTCATGTAAAAGAGGCAATTTCACATTGTATTTATTGTACATTGCAGGCATTTTTTCCTTCTGAACAAGTGCTGTAATCGTTCAGGTAAAGGTTCATGACCAGTTCATTGGAGAAATTAAAATGAGCAATAATTGTTCATTGTCAGCATTGCTCCTGTCCTGGGAACAAATGAAAAGAACTTTAATGAACAGAAAAGAATTCTCTCGCCTTATAAATGGACAAGAGGTTGTAGCAAGGTAATTGCAGAGAAAAGGGCTGAGAACTCAAAAGATTCACCAACTCATCTTCCAATTAAAAATCCTGAAATAAGATACTCTTGTCATACCAAATGAGATCTGTTGTCAATATAGTTATGTGACCGTTTGTTTAAATTCCTTAAGAACTATAGGCCATTAGTTAAGTCATTTGTAATCAAGTTATTATTTTAAAGTGGTTTGAAATTATACATACTCTTTAATGCAACAATATAAAATTATACATTGGCAGGCAATGCAATGTAGTAGTACATGAGAAGAATCTAAACAGCCTTAATTTCTGTTGAGTCTACAGTAGCTCTAAGTGAGTTGCGTTCCAAAGCAACAAACACATGTTTGTTGAAAACCCCCTCTCCCAATGAACCAAATGATTTCAAAATGAACAACAATTGAAGCCTTCTAAATGAATGAATCACAGCATAAAGGGATACTCACTGGACTGCGCCTCTGTGATCGGCAAAAGGGAAGAGAGAAGAGATACCTGGTCAGAGAGTGACAGATTTGTGAACAAACCTTTCATTGTTAAAGGCTAAAGTGCACATGAGTTCAATCATCAGAATAAAGGAAGAATCTCATTTTTAACAAGGCAATTATTCCACTAAATATAATTCACAGATTCGGTAGGTTGGGCTGGGAAAAGTGAAGACTCATTCTGAAATCTCAGTCCTAATTGCTGGACTTTGTGTCATGAAACCCAAAAGGGAAAAACTACTAAAGGTGGTGACTGAAACATAACGATCCGACTCAAATTGTACATTTCAAAACGCAACTTCACTATGACCAGTACCTTGGTTTCCCAGTATTAGTGGTTTTTCCATGTACTGGTGTTCCCTGACAAGTATCAGAGTTAGCTGTAGCTCCTCTCACAACCCTTTGTGCCCCAATCACATACAGTTCTTTGTGGTGCATATATAATTCCCTGCTGGGAGGAACAACAGAGAAAGAAAAGGGTTGGGAAATGCTGATGTCCGTTAATTTTTAGCCCTGTGCCTGGGTTTTAAACGTAACATAAAAAGATACAGCCTTGGGTTTTCTATTTCACTACTTGTCAACCTATAATTTCCTGCCATTATTTTAATGCAGGGGCAATCACAAGCTTATGATCCCAAAACAGAAGGCCCTGGCCACATACCCTTTGAGGGAAAGTTTGCCAATATTTACACTTGATATATGTATAGAGAGAGAGTGCCTCACCAGTGGTTAGCAAGGTTGTAGGCAGAGACTTACTTTTCAAATCCATGCTCATTGAGTCTTGCACAGGGAGTCGCGCTTCACTAAATTATCCTCTTCCTGTCAGGTTTATATGTTACAGAAGCCTAAAAATTTAACTATCTGCATCAAAACTACACAATTGCCACCCTTTCTTCACTTCAATGTCATTCTAGTCAGTCAGAGGTACTCAGGAACAATGTTAAGTCTGGGTCCCGGAGGATGTCCTTTCTTATCATTCCTTGTACGTAGTTATGTTTAATAAAGCCTGTTAATGATCCCTCACAAGAGTGTAGCTCTGATGTTACTGCAGAAACAGAAGGAGAGGCCATTTCAGGTGATACTTCGATTACAGTTAAATAGTTCACAATCCAACTAGCCCGTCCTACGTAGCTGACCAACAGAAGAGAATGGCACGGCTACCCCTGTGAAAATTTGCAGCGTTGGCAAGAAGATCAAAGAGGAACAGTACATCTTTGTCACAGCCTCAGAGAATGTCATTTAGCAATTTGATAAGTACCGCAGTGGTTCACAAAGATTTGATCACCCTGGCAGATTTTCAAGCTGGCACTCAAAAGTGAGTTGCCTCCTAAGAAAAGCACAAGGGAGTTAACAGAATGTACCAACACTGTTAAAATGTGAGAAACAACAGCAGAAAAGATGACTCAGGCAGGAGTCAACAGATGAAAAGAGTAGTATAGAGGTCTCATGGACTGAATTTGTGATGGTGGTGGAAAATTAAAGAACAAGCCTTCGAGATTACTTTCAGTGCTACATACTGGCTTCCATAGGGAGAAACAGATTGGATATATTAATGAGTATCTTGACAGATGGGGGAAAAGGATAGGATATACAGGAAAATAAAGGTCCACTGATAAACAGATAAGCTCACATAAGGAGGGAAAGCAATAGCGGATAGTTGAAAATTCTGGGCGTAACTGATTTTGCCATCAGTTGTCCTATAATTCATTGTTGTCTATCAAACTACTGGGAAGACTGTCAGAAGTAAAGTGGCAGATCTTGAGATTTTATTCAGTAGTGAAAGCTTCAACATTAGTTCTTATTAAGCCTTGACTATAGAGAATGTTGATGGAAGGAAATTAGTAGAGATATAAGATTGCTCCTTAACAGTTGAAGGAAATGATTGATGTGTGCTTCTTTCATGAATAGAGTGCAATTTCAACACTGGGGCAGGTTCTGACTCATACCACCCGGCTGGCTTTGTAAAATTGATCATTTTTATACTTTTGGCAGGTTTTCTGGGCTCTGTGGAAAATCTGTCTTGACAGCACAGAGAGAATGGCTATGACACGCTGTAGAGTCCTGCTGTGGTGTTGTATTCCAATATCCACTGTGGTGATGGAAGAGGAACAGCAAAAATAATCCAGGTTTGTTCATATAAGATTAAAAAGCCAGGACTGTTCATTCGGAGAAACTCAGGGTGGAATCTTGTAACAGTGTAAGTAATTTGGGCTATGCAGGGAGTTTTGGCGTTGGACAGGAATTTCAGTGAAGCCTATCTCAACATCAGGAGCATTAGGCCCCCATTTCTGAAGAAGGATCCTGATCTGAAACGTCAGCTTTCCTGCTCCTCTGATGCTACATGGCCCGCTGTGTTCCTCCAGCTCCACACTGCATTATCTCTGACTCTAGCATCGGCAGTTCTTACTGCCTCAGGAGCATCTCACGCCACCTTTTACACTTTTGCTCAGCAGCGAGCTAAGTTTCTCACTGGGCAGTGGCAATTGTTAATTAAAGAAAATTATAGCATGACAAACACCTTGTTTATAATCCAACTTGGTTCATGAATATTCAGTTTCCTATCTTACCCAATGTGCCAAACAAGCTAGAAGTTGAGAAATCTCGACATGGAACTTTGAACAGGTACCAGCTGCCTTCAGCTCATCACGTATTCTAAGGAACTTCCTTTACACCCAGGAGCAAACAACATTTCAGGGCACGGTCCATGAGCAACAACTGCATGCACTCCTTATCACGGATATTGGCATCTGACAATGGTTAACCTCTCACAACCACCATGGCACCACATTGATAAAATAAAATAAATCCCTGACACTCACTTTACAGTCAACAAGTAGTAATGTATTTATCTAACTCTAACAGTGAACAAATTAATCAAACTATTAACAAACCCAACAAATCCTTTCTAACTACTAACTATTCCCTAATAAAACCAGATTCTGATAGTATGCCATTCCAATAAATATAAGTCCCAATTTTATAAAATAAAATACACCCAGATTACGTGTCTTCATGAATGCTCTGTGCCTTCTCCATTGATTCTTCTGTCAGGAATGTTAACTAATTATGCCATAGGTACCTTTATTTGTTAGATGGTACTTTCTTTAAATCTTAGAGGAGTCTGTGAGAGCCAGCGATTCTCTCTTGAGAGCTGAAGGCTGTTAACTCTGGCAGGTGGCAGTTAGTGCTCTTATCTTCGTCCCACTGCCCCTGCTTTTATACCCTTGATGATATATCAATTTCTTACAATAGGATTGGTCCTATGTTGTCAAAACCATCAGATTTAAATTTAATTGGTTTTTGGTATCTAAGTACCTGCTTCAAATTGATTGGCTAAATTCAAAACTTGTCGTCGCGGTAAAATCTGCTACTTGGCCTGCTAACAGTACAGCCTTTGGATATAATGTTTCAATTCGAATGCTCTCTGTGTACTTGCAAACTTTCAAGCTGCTGCTCACAGACTTTTTTTGAATCTGTAGGCATTTAAAAGGACATTATCTTTTAAAGGGAACAGGCAATGCTTTCTCCGCTCTAGCATTTTACAAACACCAAATTCTAACTTCCGGCCTCCCAAACCACATGTATTCTAACCAACTTTGTAACACCTCTCCCCTTAAGGAAAAAATGAACCATCATTATAAAAATTTGGCTTCTTTTTTCCTTTTAAAACCTTTTCACTAGATTATTACATTATATTACTAGATCCATAGCTCATTAATCTAGAGTTACACATTTTATACTAATTCTATGTAACATTGAACACTATTGCTTCTTACCTACATAAATATTTTTCTTTTAACTTTGCAAAACAGCATCCGCAATAATATTTTCACAACCCCACAACATGTACAATCTGATATGTTAACTGCTTGTAACATGAGACTCCAATGAAATAATCTGGTTTTCTTGTCCTTAAATCTTTCCAGAAATGTCAAAGGATTGTGGTCGGTATACACAATAGTCTCGATGCATTGTTTGCAAAGTAAACATTAAAATGTTGTAAGACCATTATCATACTCAATAACTCTTTTCCAGTGGTTGAATATCTTTTCTGGTGGATATTGAGTTTTTTTGACTAATAACTGATTGGCCTTTCAATTCCACAATCATCCTCCTATAACAACACAGCTCTAACACCTACATCACATGTATCAATGGTGACTTTGAACAGTTTCAAAACGTTTGGTGTGGCTAAAACTGATGTGGTGGTTAGCACTGCTTTTAAATTTTCAAGTGCCTCCTGGCATTGGTCTGTCCACCGAAATTTCGTGTTCTTTTTTAACAAATCCGTCAATGGTGCCACCACACAACTAATGTTTGGTACAAATTTCCTGTAGAATCCACTCAATCCTAAAAATCATAGCATTTCCTCCTTCACAGTGGCATAGTGGTTAGCACTGCTGCCTCACAGCACCAGGGACCTGGGTTCGTATTCCACCCTTGGGCGACTGCCTGTGTGGAGTTTGCACATCCTCCCTATGTTTGCGTGGGTTTCCGCCAGGTGCTCCAGTTTCCTCCCACAGATGTGCAGTTTAGATGGATTGGCCATGCTAAATTATCCATACCATTCAGGGTTGTGTAGATTAGGTGGGTTACAGTAAAAGGGTAAGGGGATGTGACTGGGTGCAATGCTCTGAAAGTCGGTGTGGACTTATTGGGCCGAAGGGCCTGTTTCCACACTGTAGGCATTCTATGATTCAAGGATAGTCTTGCAAATTCCTCGATGGCCTTCGACTTCACATTCCTTGGTGTCATCCGTCTGTATTCAATGTTATGCTCTAAGAATGTCACCTCCGCCTTTACAAATTCTGCTTTTGCCATGTTTATGACCAACTTTGCCTTTTGTAGTCCCTCAGAGAGCTCTGCCAAATGCTCCATGTGATCTTTCCACAAATGGCTGAAGATCACCAAGTCATCTATGTAGATGGCATGATTAGTCAATCCTGCAACAACTCTGTTAATAAGCCTTTGAAAGTAGCTGGTACATTTGTCATTCCAAAGGGCATTACTTTAAATGGATATAGCCCATTTGGGGTGACAAAAACAGAAACTTCTTTTGCTCTCTCCAACAAAGGCACCTGCCAGTAACCATGACGTAAGTCTAACTTTGTGATGCAAGTGGCTGGTCCTACTTTTTTCACACAGTCCTCCAGCCTTACAATTGGTTATGAATCAGATTTGGTCATGGTGTTGGCCTTCCAATAATCAAGCAGAATTGTTGAGTACCTTCAGGTTTGGGAACCAACATGATCGGCGAACTCCACTCACTTTGACTCAGCTCCATGATGTCTTCTTGGAGCATCTACTTCTACTTCCTTCTGAACCTGCACTGCTTTGAGAGGTTCAAACCTGTAGAGGTGCTGTTTTATCAGAACAGCAATCTCTATGTCAACCTCAGGTATTATGGTGTTAGTCCTCCCTATCCTCTTTTGGACATGTCTTCATAGCATTGTAACAAGTCTTTCAATGCAGTTCTCTGTTCCTGGGACAGATAGCGCACTACCCTATCCCATTCGTTAAAGATTTCCTCATTATTCAATTTATTCTGAGGCACATCAAAACCCAAATCATCTGGGTTTGATTCCCCACTCTAAGTGGCAGTAACTAAGACCTGTTTCTTCGATTCCCTTTCTCTGTCACAGTAAGGTTTCAGCATGTTCACGTGACATACCTGATAATTTTTTTCCTATCTGGCATCTTTACCACATAATTCACCTGACTTAACTTCTTCTCAATCTGATAGAGTCCACTAAACCTTGCTTTGAAGATTTCTTCTCACTGGTAACAATACTTTATCCCCATGGGCAAACATACAAATTTTAGATTTCTTATCTGCTTCTGGCTTCGTAAGGTACTGTGCCACCTTCAAATGTTGTCTAACTAATTCCCTTACTCTGTTTAATCTTTCTCTCTCCTCAGATACATTATCCAACTGTGAGATCTCTGACTTCAGACCTACCAACATTTCCTTAATTAATTTTAAAGGCCCTTTGACTCTGTGTCCAAATATCAATTCGAATGGAGTAATCTGAGTCGATTCATTGGGAGCATCTCTAACAGAAAATAACATAAATGGATACCTTTATCCCAATTATTTGGGTAATCCTGGCAATAAGCCCTCAACATTATCTTTAAGTTGTGACACCACCTTTCCAATGCTCCCAGGGATTCAGGATGGTACACACTTGATTTAAAGTGTTTGATGCCTAAACTATCCATGACCTTCTTAAATAATTTGGCAGTAAAATTAGAACCTTGGTCTGACTTTTTTTTATTCATTTGTGGGATGTGAGTATCACTGGTGGGCCAGCATTTCTTGCCCATCTCTAGTTGCCCTTGAGAAGGTGCTAGTGAGCTGTCTTTTTGAACTGCTGCAATCCTCCTGCTGTGGGTTGACCCACAATGCTATTAGGGAGGGAATTCCAGGATTTCGACTCAGTGACAATAAAGGAACGGCGATATATTTCCAAGTCAGGATGGTGAGTGACTTGGAGGGGAACTTGAGGTGGCGGTGTTCCCATATGTCTCCTGCCCTTGTCCTTCTTGATGGAAGTGGTCGTGGGTTTGGAAGGTGCTGTCTGAGGATCTTTGGTGAATTTCTGCAGTGCATCTTGTAGATAGTACACACTGCTGCTACTGAGCGTTGGTGGTGGAAGGAGTAAATGCTTGTAGATGTAGTGCCAATCAAGCTGGCTGCTTTGTCCTGGCTGGTGTCAAGCTTCTTGAGTGTTGTTGGGGCTGCAGTCATTCAGACAAGTGGGGAGTATTCCATCACACTCCTGACTTGTGCCTTGTAGATGGTGGACAGGCTTTGAGGAGTCAGGAGGTGAGTTACTTGCTGCAGTATTTCCATCTCTGGCCTGCTCTTGTAGCGACTCTGTGGGAGTCCAGTTGAGTTTCTAGTCAAAGGTAACCCCCAGAATGGAATCCCCCAGTGGGGGATTCAGTGATGGTAACACCATTGAATGTCAAGGAATGGTGGTTAGATTGTCTCTTATTGGTGATGGTCACAGTCTGGCATTTGTGTGGCATGAATGTCACCTGCCACTTGTCAGCCCAAGCCTGGGTATTGTCCAGATCTTGTTGCATGTGAACATGGACTGCTTCAGTATCTGAGGAGTCAGGAATGGTGCTGAACTTTGTTCAGTCATCAGCAAACATTCCCATTTCTGAACTTATGATGGAGGGAAGGTCATTCATGAAGCTGCTGAGGATGATTGGGCCTAGGCCACTACCCTGAGGAACTCCTGCAGAGATGTCCTGGAGTGAGATGATTGACGTCCCACAACCACGACCATCTTCCTATGTGTCAGATATGACTCCAACCACTAGGGCGTTTGCCCCCTGACACCGATTATTCCAGATTTTCTAGGGTTCTTTGACGTCACACTGGGTTGAATGCAACCTTGATATTAAGGGCTGTCACTCTCACTTCACCTCTGGAATTCAGCTCTTCTGTCCATGTTTGAATCAAGGCTGTAATGAGATCAGGAGCTGAGTGGCCCTGGGCTTCACTGAGCAGGTTATTTTTGGTACTGCTTGATAGCACTGTTAATGATACCTTCCATCACTTTACTGATGATCGAGAGGAGACTGATGGGGCGGTAATTAGCTGGGTTGGATTTGTCCTGCTTTTTGTGTACAGGACATACTTGGGCAATTTTCCACATTGTCGGGAAGATACCAATGTTGTAACTGTACTGGAACAGTTTGGCTAGGGGAGCGGCAAGTTCTCGAGCACAAGTCTTCAGTACTATTGCCGGAAGGTTGTCAGGGTCGGCAGCCTTTGCAGTATCCAGTGTCTCCAACCGTTTCTTGATATCATGTGGAGTGAAATGAATTGGCTGAACACTGGTGTCTGTAATGCTGGGGATCACTGGAGAAGGCCGAGATGGATCAACCACTTGGCACTTCTGGCTGAAGATTGCTGCGAAAGCTTCAGCCTCATCTTTTGCACTGATGTGCTGGGCTCTTCCATCATTGAGCATGGGTTTTGGTGGAGCCTCCTCCTCCTCCAGTGAGTTGTTTAATTGTCCACCACCATTCACAACTAGATGTGGCAGGACTGCGGAGCTTAGGTCTGATCCGTTGGTTGTGGGATCGCTTAGCTCTGTCTATCACTTGCTGCTTTTGCTGTTTGGCGTGCAAGTAGTCCTGTTTGGTGGCTTCACCAGGTTGATACCTCATCTTCAGGTATGCCTGGTGCTGCTCCTGGCATGCCCTCCTGCACTCTCCATTGAACCAGGGTTGATCTCCTGGTTTGATGGTAACGTTTGAGTGGGGAATATGCCGGGCCATGAGGTTACAGATTATGCTGGAGTACAATTCTGCTGCTGTTGATGGTCCACAGCATCTCATGGATGCTCAGTCTTGAGTTGCTAGATCTGTGCGAAGTCTGTCCTACTTAGCACGGTGATAGTGCACACAACACAATGGAAGTTGTTCTCAATGTGAAGGCGGGACTTCGTCTCCACAAGGACTGTGCGATGGTCACTCTTATCGATACTGTTATAGACAGATGCAACTGCAGCCAGCAGATTAGTAAGGATGAGGTCAATTATGTTTTTCCCTCTTGTTGGTTCCCTCACCACCTGCTGCAGACCCAGTCTAGTAGCTATGTCCTTTAGGACCCGACCAGCTCGATCAGTAGTACTGCTGCTGAGCCACTGTTGGTGGTGGACATTGACATCCCCCACCCCGAGTACGTTTTGTGCCTTTCCCATCCTCAGTGCTTCCTGTAAGTGTTGTTCAACATTAAGGAGTACTGATTCATCAGCTGAGGGAGGACGGTATGTGATAATTAGCAGGAGGTTTCCTTGACCATGTTTAATTTGAAGCCATGAGACTTCATGGGGTCCAGAGTCAATGTTAAGGATTCCTAGAGCAACACCGTCCCGATTGTATACCACTGTACCGCCCCCTTTGCTGGGTCTGTCCTGCCGGTGAGACAGGACATATCCAGGGATGCTGATGTTGGTGTCTGGGACATTGTTTGTACGGTATGATTCTGTGAGTATGATTATGTCAGGCTGTTGCTTGACTAGTCTGTGAGACAGCTGTCCTAATTTTGGCACTAACCCCCAGATGTAAGTGAGGAGGACTTTGCATGGACGACAGGGCTGTTTCTGTCGTTGTCTTTTCTGGTGCCTAGGTCAATGCCAGTTTATCTGTCCAGTTTCATTTTTTTCAGTCTTTCTAGTGATTGGTACATCTGAGTGGCTTGCTAGGCCATTTCAGAGGGTAGTTGAGAGTCAACCACATTGCTGTGGGTCTGGGGTCACATGTAGGCCAGACCAGGTGAGGGTGGCAGATTTCGTCCCCGAAGGACATTAGTGAACCAGATGGGTTTTTCCGACAATCGGCAATGATTTCATGGTGATCAGTAGATTCTTAATTCCAGAACTTTTTTTTTGAATTCCAATTCCACCATCTGCTGTGGGTAGTCCATATGGGTAAAGCAAGCAAGCAACTCATCCACAATCTCTTTTGCCTTGAAATTCCATAATGGAATTGCCTCCAGAAACCCGGTAGACACATCCATTATGGTTAGCAAATATTGGTTCCCACTTTTGGTTTTAGGGAGGGGACCTACGCAATCAATTATAACCCATGCAAAAGATCTTCAAATGTGAAAATAGGCATCAAAAGGCGCTGGTTTTATTACTGCCTGTGGCTTTCCTACCATCTGACATGTATGACATGTGCGACAAAATTCAACTACATCTTTATGTAATCCAGGGCAATAGAATTGTTTCTGTATCTCAGGCTGAGCCTTTCTCACTCTTAGATGACCTCCTACAGGTAATTTGTGTGCTACCGCAATGCTTCTTGTCCGTATTCGATCAGCAACACAATCTGGTGAACTTCCACCCAATTCTCAGCTGCACCAACCTGCCAAGGTCTCCATTTCTACCTTAAGATTTTACCCTTAATGTAATAGCATTCTGGAATACATCTGATTCCTTTTCCGAGTAGGTTTTGTGATAGAAATCCTTTATTGTCTCATCTTTATGTTGTAATTCCATTAATCTTTTAGAACTAAGCACCTCTACCTGATCCTGTACCTGCTTATCATCTCATCAGAGTACTAGCTAAATGGATCTCAACTCCTTCATTGTTCTCTTTTGTTTTCCCTTCTTGTTTTAACTTATGGCTATGGGATCTTGTGACTACACAGTCCAGAAAAATTCCAGGGTATTTTTCTTTTAACTCCTCAATTCCCTGGTTTTCTTTTGGCTTCTCCATTACATCACTCCCACCTGTGATTCAGCTATATCATTTCAAGAACAAACTACAGTCCGGGAATAGCCAGTTTTTCTTTCACTCCCCCAACACTTCCCTGATCTTATTTGGATGTTCTAGCCTTACCTTACACAGGGGAACACCACTCCCCTCTCCATTTATTTCATAGATTATCAATCTCTTGGGCAATATTTTAGAATGAGTACAAATATTTTCATCTCTTACTGTTAGAGACTGACCAGCTCCTGTATCTCTCAATATTTTAACTTCTTTACCTACTTCCCTGTTCTACCTGAGTAAACCTTATGCACACAAGCAAAGTCTTTGAGAAGATCGGGTGTTACCTTACTATCTAGTCCATGACCAGGCTGTGCACTCTCCAGCAGCTCCTTGACTTCAATTGGGATTTCCTTCACTACATCAACATTCCCGCTGGTTTAGCTTCTTTTACCACATCCTTCTTCCCAGAGCTTTTCTTAAACCACCAGCACTGTGATGTTGTGTGTCCCACCTTAAGGCAGTGAAAACACTTGAGGTCTTTCACCTCTTTTCCACCTTCTTGAGTTTCCTTTTTCACATTTGATAAACTGTTCCCTGTGTGATCTGCTTTTTGTTTCTCATTGAAGGATCTCCCTCTTTCCCAATTTCTATCCCTCACGGAATAGAATTGCTGTCGGAAGCTAGATTTCAATTTATACACTAATGCGTATTCATCCGCCATCTCTACAGCTCTTCTCACTGTTTTAACTTTCTGTTCCTCAACATGAGTTCTTATCATTTCTGGAAGTGAGTTTTTAAAAACTTCTAGCAGAATAACATCTCTAAGAACCTCATATGTCTATTCTATCTTGAATGCTCTCATCCATCTATTGAAGTTGCTCTGTTTAATTCCTTCAGACTCGATGTAAGTCTGACCTGGTTCCTTCCTTACATTTCTGAACTGTTGTCTATATGTTGCTGGTACCAATTGATAGGCACTCAAAATAGCCTGTTTTACTTCTTCACATTCTCCTGACACCTCCTCTGACAGTGCTGCAAACACCTTATTAGCCCTGCCTACTAACTTTGTCTGGATTAACATTACCCACATAGTCTCTGGCCAGTTCATCTGTATAGCCAATTTTTCAAAGGAAATGAAAAAGTCTTCTATATCTTTTTCATCGAATTTTGGTAATGTTTTGACATATTTGATTACATCCCTACCAGGCCTTTAGCTAAGATGGGTTTGCTCATCTTCACTGGCCTCCTCACTAAGCCTACTTTCTACCTTCAACTCCATTCTTTTAAATTGACTTTCCTGTCTAATTGCCAATTTCCAAATTTCAAACTCTCTTTTTCTCTTTCATGTTCCGGCTGTTTCATCTTTTCCAGCTTGAACATTCTTTCCCTTTCTTTCTGTTCTGCCATGGCTAATCCTTCTTTTTCTCTTTCTTTTCAAATGCAAAAAGGTCCAGATAATATCCAGGCTTGGGCTGACATGTGACATGTAACATTCATGCTACACAAATGCCAGGCAGCCGCCCTCTCAAATAAAAGACAATCTAACCATTGCCCCTTGACATTCAAGTGTACCACTATTACTGAACCTCTCAGTACCAACATCGTTGGGGTTACCATTGACTAGAAACTAAGAATACTGTGGCAAGTAACTGATCTCCTGACTCCGCAATGCCTGTCCACTATCTGGAAGGTACAAGTCAGGAGTGTATTGGAATACTCCCCATTTGCCTGGATGAGTACATCTTCAAGAACACTCAAGAAGTTTGATATCATCCAGCTCAAAGCAGCCTACTTGATTGGCACTGCATCCACTCCCTCCGTCACTGACACTCAGTAACAGCAGCAAGTGCTATCTGTAAGATGCACGTCAGAAATTCACTAAGGTTCCTTAGACAGCAACATCCAAACACATGACCATTTCCGTCTAGAAGGACAAGAGCTGCAGACCCATGGGAACACCACCTGCAAGTTCACCTCCGTATCACTCACCATCCTGACTTGGGGGGAAAAAAAACCCACTGTTCCTTCACTGTGTTGCTGTGTCAAAGTCCTGGAATTCCCTCCCTAAGGGAGGGTCTATCCACAGCACAGGGACTGCAGCAGTTCAAGAAGGCAGCTCACCATTGCTTTCTCAAGGGCAACCGGGAACCAGCAATAAATGCAGGCCCAGCCAATGATGGTCATGTCTCATGAGGGACTGATAACCATTACCAATGAGATTGTAGAATACCTGAAACCGCACTTCAATTATTAAGGCATTCCAGACATTGTGATGAATTCCAATGGCCTAAATTCAGAAGTGTCTACTTTCGGCACTTTATAAATGACTGGGAAATTCAACAACATGCATCATCTCCATAAAATGTCTCAGGCAGCATTAAAAATCGCCAAATGGATCATAAGGAAATTGAGTAAATTCAGTACAAATCTACACAAGGCAATCCTGGAGTGGAGAAATATACCTATTGAAAGCATAGAAAATAGTCCAGTATAAGGACTAATGTCACACTACATGCAAACTACTCTTGCAAAAGTGACGAAGACTATTGAGGTCAGAAGCAGAGGTCAGAAACTGGTGTGAATGATAAAATCAAGGTGAAATGACACGAAGCCAAATTTAACTTTAATAAAAAATGCCAAGTCATTTCCAGAGCTGAGCATTGAAAAGCCAGTCAGATGCAAGTGGTCTCAAGTAAAGTCAATCCACATGGCAACCCACATGTGGGACTGTATAGTGCAGCTGTTACCTTGAATATGAAAGACCAGTTTTATGATCGTCACTAGAGACATTACAAACAGCTGGAGATACAGTAGCATATCAGAAAAAGAGTGATATGGAACAACCCTCATTCTGGGAGGTCCATTGTTCTGCAACAACAAAAATTGTTCAGTAACACAGTTACCATGGTAATATCACTTTCCAAGGGAACACCACTCCTCAGAAAAGAATCATCACCCTGGCAATGAGCAGATACCAGATGAACAGTCAAGGATAATGCACGCATGTACATGTTACCAAAATAGCCACTTTAAGTTGACATTGCTGACCCAAAGAGGAGTATCATGGAGTACCTCTGTCCCACTTTATCATATGATGTGCACAGAAAACTCAGCGTTCACTAGACATCTGCCATAAGACCAGTATCTTTTGTGGAGCACTGGCATCTGGAATCTGGCATTTGTCCTGCTTGTGACTGGATAGAAATGTCTGATAATGGTAAATTGGCATTGATGTCTGAACAGGAACCTGGAGATCCTGGTTGAGGGAAGGTGCACAAGATGCTCATCCTCTTCTTAGAAGAGGGGCAGAGAAGGCTATGCCACTGCACAATGTTGTCTGGTCAGATATGACCACCCGGGTCAGTGTCCTATCCAAGGTTTAAATGACTTGACAGCAGCATTAATGAAAAGACATCTTCCGTGCTGCTAGAATAAGTGCCAAACTCTGCTCTTTGCTATTTCACACTAACACTCTCTCTCCTCGCTCTCTTTCACCTTCCACCAAGGCTTGTGCTGTGACACCTCCTCTGTTGCATGCAACACCTTTTCTCCACTCATTCCCTTTACCTCTCATGCTCCCACAGCAGTAATCCTACGTCTGCTGCCTCCTCATTCCCCTGGACAACCTCACCACTTTTGCCCCATATGCACCAGCAGTAACAGTTAAGTCAGTCTTATGTTTAAAACCCCGTATGCCCTCTGTGTCATTATAGAATGGACATCGCGAAACAGAGAGGAGTGAAAATGAACAAGGTGCGGCTGTTCTGGATGTCACTGCCTTTACACACCATCAGGGAGGATACATACCTTCTCTGGACCCAGCGGGGATGCAAAGACATTCATATCCCTGCTGCTGGGCAAGTACCACTTGTAGTAAGATTGAAACACTAACACTCACCAGGCCGTCTGTGTGCAGAATCAGGCATTGTCTCCGACCTACTGGCTGAAACAGCTTCTGCCTTTTATGACTGAAAGCTGCAGCAGCAGAGAGGCAACCATTATCCCAAGGGGACCTCCTTGACTTTGGGGGAAAAAAAATCATTCAGGGCAAGGAGAAACCATTGCAAAGCAGTCCACTGGACTTCCCACCAGCAGTGACACCAACAGGTCAATGCGCTTGGTAGGTAAAAGGGAGTGTAGGATGGCAGGCTGCTGAGGACCTTACACCCACAGATTGGTGAGGGAGAAGTGTCCTAGGTCATTGGCACTTGCAGGAACCCCCTTTGCCTGGCGCAGGCTCCCTCCACCCCATCTGAGTAAGAAGGGAGCTCCGTGATGTGCAGCAAGTGGGAAAGGAAAAGAAAGCTTTTGTGGGGGCATGTGGGACACATGGCTGACACCAATGGACATAGGTTGAGTTTGTGACAAAGGTTTGTTTTTCATCATTCACCTGGTTGTCCATGTCTGTGTGTGGGGCCTAGGTGTTCCTTGTGCCTTGTGGTATCCCTCATTAAGGATGCACTATGCTGGGTGTATACATTGAGTGCAATGACATTATGTGGGAGCAAGGTTAATAATGTATGTAACACAACATTGGCTCATCCCACCCTTCAACATTGTCTGTAGATAGGCTGCTGTAGGCATGGGTGTGTCTATCTCAAGCAGTTCCCTGGCAGTGCCAGTGACAGTGAGGTGCCACACACACTGAGGGTCAATGCTCCACACTAGCCAGGGAGTACACAACCTATGTCATCAACATCTCACGTGAATGACACCAATATTCCTCCCCTGTGAATGCCCAGCGTTCGATGCAGGTCGCTCTTTCACACCTCAGATCACTTACCCCTCTCATTGCGAGTTCTCCTAGACAGTATGCTTCATGATGGAAATGATTCTAAACTGTCCTCACTGCTAACTCTCAGCATCAGTGTTAACATATTAATAAAACCCCAGCATCGCCCTCTCCCCCGGCCCCCGTAGGTGCCTATTGTGTCAACTCCACAGGTTTTGCATTTTGTCAAGTCATCACCTAAGCCAGGTAAATGTGCCTGCACTTGTCTCACTTCCCCCTCCACCCCACACAACTCCCAAGCCCTTTCCCTCTACCTCCTCAACTTCTGTCAATTCTGAGGAAGGGTCACCAGACCCGAAACGTTAACTCTGTTCTTTCCTTCAAAGAGGCTGCCAGACTGGCTGAGCTTTTCCAGCAACTTTGTTTTTGTTTCTGTCAATCACTTGTCTGGCCAGTGCAATTCAAAGGGTAGGCATTAGGTGAATGCATACTGAGAGAGCAAGGGAGCAACCTGAGTTGGCAGCCTGATCCTAACTATGGACTGGGTGCCTCTCCCTGTGAGACTACTGTGCCCCATGCAACCATGCTCTATGGGTTGCTGGTGTGCACTTCAACACAAGTGTGATGGCAGAGCACAATGCCAGGGCATTGCATAAATGCTAGGATTGTCCCCTGAAAGCTGGGTACCAATGCCTGTAATGAAAATATGCATGTAGCTGGTACTGTGGGCCTGTAGTTTTGTTGCGTGCAACAGAGGTCATTTGGAGCATGTGTTGAGCTGAACCCACCAGGTACCTGCTCCGATTTTTATGTTGAGTCTTTCATGGTTAGTTTATATCATGCGTTTGTTAAAATCATAATCTATGGTCAAAATGGATAAGTTGGGTTGTTAATAAGCCATTTAACAAGCAATAAAAAGTGTCTAATAGGAACTCACTGCTTCCTGGGGAGAATCTCAAATTGTTGCTCTAACAAAAGGTGGAAGGTTAGATGGTGAGATGATCTTGATGCTGAGATGACCATCATACAGATTCTGCCACACATTTCACTATAGCCCACACCATTCAGTTGCTCGTAGAATTTTGCCCGGTGTTTATGGTGTTATGAATAAAATTAAAAATTTCATACAAATATTGATAGATTGGGTGCTTACAAAAGTCAGGAACAATTGCTTGAATGATTAGGTTGGTTAGTTTTGTAGTATTTCCTGATTGATATTGATCTATTTTGCTACCCTTCTGGTTACAGAAACTATAGGACCAATTACAACTCCATCCGCTAAACAGGAATTAGGTGATCATGCCGTAAATTTGATAGCTACATCTTCAGCTCTGATCCTGCCCATTTTCATGTTGCTAAGTCTGTTTCTAAGTGACAGTCAGTGTACCTGCTTGAATCTGGTGGGAGCAATGTTCCGTCCAACTGGTTGCAATTTGTGGTTGGTTGCACTGGTCACTCCTTGTAAAACCGATATACATGTGATATAGGTACATTGTAAAGGTAATACTGCTTGTACATGGCCTGATAGTTGTGCAGTCACACACCTGAGTAGTTTAAAGGGAACACAGGGTGGAAATTGGACTATATTATGGAAACCAATGTTGACTAAAAATAACTACATCCAAGTTGCTTGGAAGGTGGTGGCATAGTGGTAATGTCACTGGAACAGTAATCCAGAACCAGGCTACTTTTGTGGTGGTTTCATTACTTCTGAGCCAGGAGGCCTCTGTTCAATTCCCAACTGTGTGTCATAATATGCCTGAACAGATTATTAAAAATATCTACATCTAAGTCATTGGTCAGCAAGCAACATATTAGCTACTTGAAATGAATAAAATCTTAAAAAAATAAGTTAAAGACAATTTTTGTGCTGGAAAGTGTTAATTTATTTGTCACTTTTCATTAAAATCCCATGAGTTCCACTCAAACTTTAAGTGCATTAGACCTAGACAAAACCTAAAGAACAATTAGGATTTGTCAAAATAGACAGTTGACGAAGATCAAGTTAACTTGCAATCTTTAATCCGGGTCTTGACAGTGACAGTGAAAGACACCAAAAGCAATAATTACCAAATGCAGTAAACTACATAAAGTGCAGGCTTGTGTGGGATGTTCAGGTCAGGCTGCATCATAAATACCATTTTGTCAGTAGTATTGCCAACTATGTGATGAATAGATATGGCAAAAAACAAACATAAATGGAGCAGTTTCTACAGCGACTGGAGTCTTACAGTGTAAACATACCAATGAGATAAAATATGCATTGGTTGTAGGTTCTTTTCTTGCCAAAGACCTCTCTTTTTGTAAGATGTTTCATCATGTCTTCAGGAAACATGAAACAAGGATTTCAGGTGCAGGAAACTCTTGTTCAAAGCACTAAGAGCTGTATTGCTAAGTAATGTAATACCCAGGTAGTATTTACATGCACTATAACACATCGTTTCAGAAAATCTGGTGATTTTGTTCTGTGATCAAGATAGAAAATGGAAGTGAGGTTGTTATGGCAACATTTAACAGCAGAGATACTGTGGCCTCATTTATTCCTTGCTAATATTGTACCTCAGTTTGCAGCAAGGAGCTGATGAAAACTGCTTGAATATGAAAGCTTGGCATTCATTTTCAAACACAAATTATTTACGCTGTTCAAAAATTATTTGACTTCTCATCATTACAGCTCTTCAAATGTAGGGATTATATGGTGACTGATTATAGGAGAGCAAGCTAAAACCAGTCATGAGGATTAATATTCTAGGATGTATTGTTCTCATTAAAATGATACACTTGTTACTAAAATGGCAATTGCAATTGGATTAAACTAAACATATATTTTGCATGATTTTTAAACGAGGATGAGTTAAAGTAATTTTCCCAGGAAAGGAAATATATCAAAGCAGCATAACAAGGTAAACTGACAGTGAAGAGGAAAGGGTAGTTGTAGTTCACATTAGATGCAGACCCACAGGTCTGTCAGATGGAAGACAATCAAAGGCATATCTATTTTAATGATAAAGTGTACGTATGGGTCTGGCTACACAGAGAAGATAAGCTTCTAAGGATATTTTAGTTCAGTAATAATTAATTACACTAGAAATTCAATGGTTTTGTACCTGTTTTCCAGATTCAAACCATGTAAAACACAGAACAGTGCAGCACAGGAGTAGGTCCTATGGCCCATGATGTTGTGCTAAACATGATGCCAAATTAAACTAATCTCTTCTGCCTGCCCATGGTCCATATATCTCCATTCCTTGCTTTTTCATGCACTTATCTAAAAACCCCTTAAACACCCCTATCATATCTGCCTCTACCACCACATCTGGCAGCGCGTTTCAGGCACCTATCATTTTGTGTGTAAAGAAACCTTGCCTCTCACATCTCCTTTGAACTTTCCCTCTCTTACCTTAGATGCATGCTCCCTGGTATTACACATTTCAACTCTGGAAAAAAAAGATTCTGACTGCCAACCCTATGAATGCCTCTCATAATGTTTTTTATCTAATTTGTCTAATCATCCAGCATGTCATTGCAGCGTGTAATTGTATCATCCGTCATACTGGTGAAAACAAAAAAAGAACCATCAAGGATCTGTTCTTTATTAATTCATGGTAGGTGTTTAGAAGCCATTTATAATTGCCCTGCAGGAAGTGGTAGGGAACTGCCTTCTCAAATCACTGCAGTTCTTGGAGTATAAAAGACATCCATAGTGCTGTTAAGGAGGCAGTTCTAGGATTTTGACCCATTGATAGTGAAGGAATGCTGATATAATTCCAAATCAGGATGGTATGTAGCTTGGAGGGGGATTTGCAGCTGGTGTTCCCATGTGTCTGTTGCCCTGCTAGGTGTTCCAGCTCATGGGTTTTGAAGTTGGTGTCAAAGGAGCTTTGAGTTGCTGCAGCGCATCTTGTAAATGGTACACAATGCTGCCATTGTGTGTCAGTCATGAAGGGTATGAATGTAGAATGTGATAGATGGGATGCCAGTCAAGTGGAATGCTTTGTCCTAGATGGTATCAAGTTTTGAGTGTTATTGCAGCTGCATCCATTAAGCGAAAAGTATGCCATCACTCTCCTGATTTGCACCTTGTACATGGCAGACAGGCTTTGAAGAGACAGGAGATGAGGTTTATGGAGTCATAGAATCAGAGATATGTATAGCACACACACACACAGACCCTTTTGTCTAACTCATCCATGACGACCAAATATCCTAAATTAATCTAGTCCCATTTGCCAGCATTTAGTCCATATCCCTTTAAACACTTCCCATTCATATACCCATCCAGGTGCCTTTTAAATGTTATAATTGTACCCACCTTCACCACTTCCTGTGGCAGTTCATTCCATAAATGCACCACCCGCTGCATGAAAAAATTGCCCCTTAAGTCCGTTATAAATCTTTTCACTCTCACCTTAAACTGATGCCCTGAGGAAAAGACTTTGATTATTAGTCCTATCCATGCCCCTCATGATTTTATAAACTTCTATAACGTCACCCCTCAAGGAAAATAGCTCTAGCTTATTTAGCCTCTCGCTATAGCTCAAACCCTTCAACCCTGGCAACATCCTTATAAATCTTTTCTGAACTCTTTCAAGTTTAACAATATCTTTCCCATAGCAGGGAGACCAGAATTGCACACAATATTCCAAAAGTGGCTTAACCAATGTCCTGTGCAGCCGCAACATGACCTCCCTACTCCTGTACTCGATGCACTGACCAATAAAGGCCAAGCATACAAAATGCCTTCTTCAGTCTCCTGTCTACTTGAGACTTCACTTTCAAGGAACGATGAACCTGCACTCAAAGGTCTCTTTGTTCAGCAACACTCCGCGGGACTTTACCATTAAGTGTATAGGTCCTGCATGATTTGCCTTTTCAAAAAGTAGCACCTCACATTTATTCAGGGTAAACTCCACCTGCCATTCGTCGGCCCGTCAGACCATCTGATCAAGATCCCATTGTACTCGGAGGTAACCTTCTTCGCTGTCCACTACATCTCCAATTTTGGTGTCATCTGCAAACTTACTAACCATACCTTCTATCTTTACATCCAAATCACTGACAAAAAGCAGTGGACCCAGCACCGATCTTTGTGGCACGCTGGTGGTCACAGGCCTCCAGTCCGAAAAACAACCCTCCACCATCACCCTCTGTCTCCTATCTTCGAGCCAATTTTGTATCCAAGTGGCTAGTTCTCCCTATATTCCATGTGATCCAACCTTGTTAACCAGTCTTCCATGTGGAACCTTGTCGATCACCTTACTGAAGTCTATAAAGACAATGTCCACCCTTCTGCCTTCATCAATCCTCTTTGTCACTTCTTCAAAAAACTCAATGAACTATACCTGCAGACTTCTGAAACTCTGACCCACATTTGTTGCCACAACTTTTAAATGGCTGATTCGGTTCAGTTCAGTTACTCATCAATGGTAACTTTTAGAATGTTGCTCATAGGCAATTCATCAACGGCAGTGCTTTTCAATGTCAAGCAATGATGGTTAGATTTTCTCTTTATGGGGATCCCATTGCCTGGCACTTGCTTGGCATGAATGTTACTTACCAATTAAAAGCCTAAGCCTGGATGTTGTCTATGTCTTGCTGCATTTGGACAGTATGCTCAGTATCTGAGAAGCCACGAATGGTACCAAACATTGTGCCAAAACGTCATCAAATGTCCCACCTCTGATCGAAAATCTGAAATAACTGTGGATACTGGAAATCAGAAACAGAAATTACTGGAAAAACTCAGCAGGTCTGGAACAGGTCTGAAGAAAGGTCACTGGACCAGAAACATTGACTCTGATTTCTCCCCACAGATGCTGCCAGACCTGCTGGGTTTTTCAAGCAATTTCTGTTTTTATTTTTAATCCCACCTCTGATCATATGCTGGAGGGAAGGTCCTTGTTGAAGCAACTGAAGATGGCAAGGGCCAACATTCTCGCCTCACCTCTGCATTTTAGCTCTTTTATTCATGTTTGGACCAAGTCTATAATGAAGTCAGGTGGTATGTCCCCCTGGAGGAACTTAATCAGCATATCAGTGAGTAGGTTATTGCTGAACAAATGCCACTTGACAGCACTGTTGGCAACCCCTTCCATCATTTTGATGGCTGAGAATAGATGGGTCAGTGACTAGGTTGGAGATGTCCGCTGTTGTGTACACAACATACCTGGGAACATTTCCTCATTATTGGGTAGTTGACAGTGCTGTAACTGCACTAGAAAATCTTGGCCGGGGCGCCTCTAGTTCTAGAGTACAGTTCTTCAGTACTATTACCACATTGTAATAAGGTCTCATCACCTTTGGAGTGTCCGGTGCTTTCAGCCACTTCTTGAGATCACATGAGTGAATGGAATTGGTTGAAGTCAGGCATTTGTAATGCTGGGGACCACTGGAAGAAGCCAAGATACATCCTCCATTTGGCATTTTTAGCTCAAGGTGGATGCAAATTCAGTTGCGTCTTCTGCACTTCCGAGTTAGAATTCCCCATTGTTGGGTAGGGGACCTTTGTGCAGCCTTCTAGCCCTGTTAGTTGTTTAAACATCCACCACCACCATTCACAACTGATCTGTCGGTTCTGGTATCAGGAAGCCCTGTCTATTGCATGCTGCCTCCACTTCTGGCATGCAAATAGTTCAGTACTGTAGCTGGACTAGGTTGACATTTCATTTTTAGTTACGCTTGATGCTGCTGCTGGATTTCCCTCCTGCCCTCTTCATTGAAGCAGGGTTGATCCCTTGGCTAATGATAACGATAGAGCGGGGGATATGCCAGGCCCTGAGGTTAGAGATTGTGGTTGAATACAATTCTGCTGCTGCAGATGGCCCGTACTGCCCCATGAATGCCCAGTTTTGAGTCACTGCATAGATTCACATTTAGCGTGGTAGTTCTGCCACACAACATGGTGAAGGACATCTTCAGTGTGAAGATGGGACTTTGCCTCCACAAATAACCATCTTTTCCTTTAACAGATATCTCTTGTTCCTTACTTAAAGCGCAGGCTTGGAATCTTTTTGATTTACTTGTAAGCATGAAAACTTTGGTCATTGGTCAGCAGGGGGAGCAATGATCACCAATACAGCTACCACGGCCAGTTTTTCCTTGCCCCTCCCTCACCCATACATCATCAGTACCCTACAATTCTTTTATGGTCAAAACTCTTCCTCCTGCACACTCATCCCCACCCCCACAAAACATCATATTCCTCATTAGCACCTGCCATTACCACACTACCATGGCTTTTTGGGTCACCAGGTTATACATCCACTGGTTGAAATGTCACTTATTTCATTTCATTTCATTTCACCCTCCGAGTGGATTTTAAAGGCATTAATGCAGGTTGTACTGCTGGGAACCACAACATTAAAGCATCCTGTTGGTGGCCCAATCTCACTTCTAACCAGGAATAATTTTCTTTTGTTTGACAACGGAAGCTTGCTGGTTAAATTCAAGTGACACCTAAACTCGAAAATGGCTTGTGTCCCCTCCAACCATGGCATTGAGCAGATCGCTTCAGATACATAACTGAAATAAAACTACCCTTAGATACTAGGTTAAGGTCCAAACTATTATAAGAAGTAGTCTGGGATAAGCTCTTCACTGGTACAATCACAAAGTTAGTGACATTGAAATCAATTGAAAATAAATTTGGTGTAATATAAAACAGGCAGCCAAAATCACCGCAAATGCATTCTGTATGACTGACAAAGATTAATTACAACCCTATTACTCTGTTCTGATGACAGCAGCAAAATGAAAACAAACTGTGCATTGGACCTCCATGTAGCCTCTCAGCTGAAAGTATTTTTACAGAATATTACATGAAATTTGAACAGGAAAGTAGCTACAATTTAAGTTATTTCAGTTGAAACTGGATAACTTCCCATTCTAAAAGCAATAGATCTGATGTCTTGCTGAAGAAATATTATCAAAGGAACTGTTGGATAAATTGAATTTCCTAAATTGATTGGGCTGAATGGCCTTTTATCTCCCAAAGCAAAGCCAAGCTCAAAATTCCTAATATCTGCAACTGGGGAGTGAAGTTTTTTTTATCATAATGCACTTGTAAAATTTACCCTTCAGCTCTAAAAGAACAGAGCACTTAAACATTTGTATGGAATGTCTTTAGCTTTTATTTCAAGAAAAATGTTAATGTGTATTAAAGAAATCATTATAACATACATATGAATAGTATAGGAATACATGAAGAACTCACCTGATGATCTACACTGAGGATTTCCATTGCAACAAGCATAATGGTGTGCAACAAATGGTTTAATTAAGAGCTTGGGAAACAATATTAGAAAACATGATTTTGTTTAAATTTTTCTGACAAGCGCAAAACATATTTAGAATTCTAGGGCATTCTAAGGTAAAGATCACTATGTCACTGTCATATCATCATGTGCTTTTTATCTCATTAGTCAACAGTCAATCTGTGGTCCACCACAGGACCACCTTTGAGAGGTTTTGTACCCAGGTTCACACTGTAGCCTCAGAATAACCTGTGCTAAACTGATTGGATCAAATACAGAATGCTATACTATTGGGCATATAATTAGCTCCAGAACCCATTATAGCACTGGTCTAAACATGGAAAAAACAGAGCTTTTAGAGACAGCTAAAGGGTAAATTTTATGAGTGATTATCATAAAAAAGCTTCACACTTCAGCACGATATATCAGGAAATTTTGAATTCCAATGGGGAGGTACGGGTGACCATCCTTGATGTCAACTCATCTTGTGATTGTGTATGACACCAAGAGGCCCTGGTGAAATTGCTTTCAATGGGATTCAAGGGGAAATCCCCACAAGTTGGATCCAACATAAAGGAATAAGAAAGCCAATCATCTCAGATCTAGCAGTTCTTCAGGGTAGTGACATAGGTCCAACCATCCTCAGCTGCTTTATCAATAAACTTTCCTCCATCATAAAGTCAGAAGTGGAATTCACTGATAATTGCACGATTTCAACACTATTCATAGATCCTCAGACACTGAAAGTCTGCCCCAGAAAAGACCAAGACACAGACAGCATTCAAGATTGTCTGATAAATGGCAAAAAAATGCATTTATGCCACACAAGTGTAAAAGGTAGGACTATTGCAAACAATATAGTCTACCGTCTCCTTTTGACATGCAATGGCATTACCATAACCAAAATTTCCGCTGTCAACACCCTAGAAATTATGATTGATTGACTAGAGACTAAACTGGAACAGATTTATAAATACTGTAGCTCTAAGATATGTTCAGAGGTTAGAAATTTTGTTACAAGTAACTTGACTCCTGGTTCCCTGAAGACTACACGCCTTCTGTAAGGCGCAAGATAGGCATATGATGGATTGCTCTAAACAATTCTGGATGAGTGATTCCAAAGATTCTCAGGAAAATTGATGACAATCAGGAAAAGGCAGTATCCTTGAACAGCACTTTATTCATCATCTTACTCATTCACTCATTGTGGCAGAGGCGTGCAGCATGATGCACTGCAGCAACTGGCCATGGCTACTTTAAAAGCATTTCCCAAACCTGGTGACCTCTACCGTCTAAAAGAACAAACATTAGCGCCTGTACATTGCTCTCTAAGTCATATACCATTCTGGACTCAGACAGACAGAGACTGGACAAAGGCTGAACTATTTAGATAGAATAGTTTCTCAATATGTTGAAAGACAGAAGTAAATGAAATTACTCACCATTGGCGAAGGTGACAGAGAAATATTTCCCACAGAAGCCTTCAGCTCATCCACTGATGCTGCCACACACATGATGGAATCTTTAGCCTGGAGAGGCCTAATCTTAATGTTGAATTTTCGCCGTGTGTCTTCTTCTGATTCAGATTCACTTGACGAATAAAAGTGTTTCTCTTTGGTAGGTGAAACTCAATTAAGGAAAATTATTTTCTTAAAAGTAGTGCAGCAGGACAACTAAACAGTCAAGAATGAATTGAAAAACAGATATATTACTTTCCTCCCTTTGCCCTGCATTTTGGCTTTAGCCCCTTTTCTTTCCTTGCCCATTCAAGGAATAAAGCTCTGGCAGGAAGCTGCAACACAAAGGCACTTGTGGTTACTTATGCATGAAACACAGAAGGTTAGCACACAGATGCACAGGTAATCAGGAAGGCTGAAGGAATGTTAGCCTTTATTTCAAGATGGTTGGAGTATGAAAAGGAAAGTCTTACCACAAAGGTACAAGATGCTGGTGAGACCACATCTGGAGTACTGAGAGCAGTTTTGGGCCCCTTATTTGAGTAGAGAAATTATTTCATTGGAGGTAGTTCAGAGAAGGTTCACTAGATGATCCTCAATATGGAGGGACTGGCTTATGAACAAAGATTAAACAGGTTGGGACTCTACTCACTGGAACTTAAAAGAATGAGAGGTGTTCTCATTGAAATATATAGGATTCTTAAGAGGCTTGGCAGGGTAAACGCTGAGAGACTGTTTCCCCTTATGGAAGGGTCTAGGACCAGAAGGAATAGTCTCAGAATTTAGGGTTTCCAATTTAAGAATGAGATGAGGAGGAATGTCTTCTGTCAGAGCATTGTGAGTCTTCAAAACTCTGTGCCACAGAGAGCTTGAATGGGCAGAGTCCTTGTGTATATTTAAGGTTGAGATTGATAGATTCTTGATCAGTTGGGGAAATAAAGTTTATGGGACAAGGCAGGAAATTTGACGTGAAGTGTGTGTCAGGCCAACCATAGTCCTATTGAATGGCAGAGAAGGCTCGAAGAGTCAAGCAGCCTACTCCTGTTCTTATTTCTTATGCTTTTATTGTTCACTAAGCCCCATTAATATAATTCCTTGGTGCTTTGTTCAATTAACCATTCTGCATGGAACTGGTGCATGACCAATGTTTGGCAGTTGTGGCAAAGGAAGCATCATATGTGTAACCTCTTCTCATTTTCCCCACTCTTGAGATCCCATGCTTTATCATTCTGTCCTTAGACCTTTGTATCTCCCTGTTCTACTATAAAATGTACTTAAATTGCCTGCTCAACCAGCTTGTGTGCTTATTCAGAACAGAAAAAAGGCAATTTAGTCAATATCTTATAAAGTGTATTGTACATTTAAAATTTGTTGCAGATGTTTATTGCCTCTATTAGATGGATATGGTTCAATATTGAACTCCTGGTAATATACTGGAATTCAGAAATAAAATAGACAGAAAATATCCAAAACTCTCAGGAGATTAGTCAGCACGTCTGGACAGGGAAGTTAAATAAGTTCAGAAAGGTCCAAAAGGATATAACCTGATTTGTCATCCGGCCTGATGCTGTAACCTTCATCATCAACTTCTGGGGAATTCTGAAAATCAGACAAGAAATATAATGAATGCCAAGAAGATTTTCAACCATGATTACTTTTCTGTGGTTTTGTTCATGAACAACTATTTTGCTGTTTATAAAACAATTTGAAATGGAGTGATTCACAGCAGCTGCCACCTTTGTCTCAACCTGCTCAAGAACTGAGTTTCAGAGATATTCTGGGGAGCACAGTTTTAGATTATTGAGACCTTACACTTAACTACATTTCAAAATAAACTTTATTTTCTAAATGTTAGATAACAAGGTGTGGGGCTGGATGAACACAGCAGGCCAAGCAGCATCATAGGAGCAGGAAAGCTTGACGTTTCGGGCCTAG